>ONZH01011452.1:0-84334 GCA_900303285.1 Rhinella marina
TGTAGTTTATAATAATTGAGTGAAAAAAATTATTCTCTAGATTGCGGCTAGTGTATCGCACACCTCACAATTGTTCACTGGACTGTAGTTTATATAATTGGGTGAAAAAAATTATTCTCTAGACTGCGGCTAGTGTATCACACACCTCACAGTTGTTCACTGGACTGTAGTTTATATAATTGAGTGAAAAAAATTATTCTCTAGACTGTGGCTAGTGTATCTCACACCTCACAATTGTTCACTGGACTGTAGTTTATATAATTGAGTGAAAAAAACGTATTCTCTAGACTGCGGCTAGTGTATCACACACAGCCTCATAATTGTTCACTGGACCGTAGTTTAAATAATTGAGTGAAAAAAAATATTCTCTAGACTATGGCTAGTGTATCGCACACCTCACAATTGTTCACTGGACTGTAGTTTATATAATTGAGTGAAAAAAACATATTCTCTAGACTGCGGCTAGTGTATCGCACACCTCACAATTGTTCACTGGACTGTAGTTTATATAACTGAGTGACAAAACATATTTTCTAGACTGCACTACAGATCCCAGCAAGCCAAGATACAGCAGCAGCAAAAAGGAGTACTGAGAGGACTTTGGGCAACTTCATTGGGGTCTGTGTGGACCATGTGCTGTCCCCTTTCTGCCACCAGTGCACAGTGTGCAGCCAAGATGGCTTTAGCTGCACTACAAGTCCCATCCAGCAGCCGAGAGGAGGACAAAAAAAAATGTTGTTGTAGCCCTTTGTGGATGGGTTCTTTGTGGATGATTCCTTCCTAACCAGATTCTAATTTAACGCCCTAACAGTGTGCAGCCAAGATGGCGGTTGCTGCACTACAAGTCCCAGCCAGCAGCCGAGAGGAGACCAAAAAAAAAAATGTGCTTGTAGCCCTTGGAAGGGCTGTTGGGTCCTTTGTGGGTTATTCCTGCCTAACCAACAACTAAATTCAGGCCTTAACACTCTCCCTGATAGACACCTCACAAAAATTATTCTCTAGACTGCGGCTAGTGTATCACACACCTCACAATTGTTTACTGGATTGTAGTTTATATATTTGAGTGAAAAAATTATTCTCTATACTGCGGCTAGTGTATCACACAACTCATAATTGTTCACTGGACTGTAGTTTATATAATTGAGTGAAAAAAACGTATTCTCTAGACTGCGGCTAGTGTATCGCACACCTCACAATTGTTCACTGGACTGTAGTTTATATAATTGAGTGAAAAAAATTATTCTCTAGACTGAGGCTAGTGTATCACACACCCCACAATTGTTCACTGGACTGTAGTTTATATAATTCAGTGAAACAAACTTATTCTCTAGACTACGGCTAGTGTATCGCACACCTCTCATTTGTTCACTGGACTGTAGTTTATATAATTGAGTGAAAAAAATTATTTTCTAGACTGCGGCTAGTGTATCGCACACCTCACAATTGTTTATTGGACTGTAGTTTATATAATTGAGTGAAAAAAACGTATTCTCTAGACTGTGGCTAATGTATCGCACACCTCACAATTGTTCACTGGACTGTAGTTTAAATAATTGAGTGAAAAAAATGTATTCTCTAGACTGAGGCTAGTGTATCGCACACTTCACAATTGTTCACTGGACTGTAGTTTATATAATTGAGTGAAAAAAACGTATTCTCCTGACTGCGGCTAGTGTATCGCACACCTCACAATTATTTACTGGACTGTAGTTTAAATAATTGAGTGAAAAAAATGTATTATCTAGACTGCGGCTAGTGTATCGCACACCTCACAATTGTTCACTGGATTTTTTAAAAAATGATTTAATTATTTTTGTAAAAAAATGGCGTGGGGTCCCCCCCTTTTTTCCTTCGCCAGCCAGATACAACCAGCAGCGGCAGCCTGGCACTACAAGGGTGGTAAGGGACACGGTTATTTGCCCTTCCCAGCCTAATGGTACCAGCCTACAGCCGCCCCAGAGCCAGACCCTCAATTTAGAAGGTCCCGTCCTGCGGGTACCCGCCTCTTCCCGGTACCCCTGGTGGCGGTGGGTGCCGAGGTAATAGATGTTGGGGTTAGTGCTGGCCTGCCATACCGGCAAGCACTAAGCCCAGTATTAGTAATCAGGGCCGCCTGTAGATAGCCCTAATTACTAAAACTGTAGTATTGTAAAAAAAAAAATACACACACACAAGTATAAAACATTATATTGAAATAAACACTCCCCCAGACCCCTGTTTGACCATTTTATTAAAAAAAAACAAAAAGCTCGTCCGATGTAGTCCACTGAATCCGTGCATTCACGACCCTGAAAAATAGAAAACAAACACACAAACACAGACCACTTACCTCTTCCTGCACTGGGATAATACACACAGCGATGTCACTGTACAGGGATAACAAACACAGCGATGTCACTGTACAGGGATAATAAACACAGCGATGTCACTGTACAGGGATAATACACACAGCGATGTCACTGTACAGAGATAATAAACACAATGATGTCACTGTACAGGGATAATAAACACAGTGATGTCACTGTACAGGGATAATAAACACAGTGATGTCACTGTACAGACATAATAATCACAGCGATGTCACTGTACAGGGATAATAAACACAGTGATGTTACAGTAAGGAGATAATAAACACAGTGATGTCACCGTACAGGGATAACAAACACAGTGATGTCACAGTACAGAGATAATAAACACAGTGATGTTACAGTACAGAGATAATAAACAGTGATGTCACAGTACTGGGATAATACACACAGTGATGTCACTGTACAGGGATAATACACACAGTGATGTCACTGTACAGGGATAATAAACCTAAGATCAAAACATTGTGCTCCCATCAGACCTCAAATCAGCGTCTTGTTCCCCCATCAGACCTCAGGTCAGCGTCTTGTGCCCCCATCAGACCTCAGATCAGCGTCTTGTGCCCCCATCAGACCTCAGATCAACACAATGTGCCCCCATCAGACCTCAGGTCAGCGTCTTGTGCCCTATCAGACCTCAGGTCAGCGTCTTGTGCCTCCATCAGACCTCAGGTCAGCGTTTTGTGCCCCCATCAGACCTCAGATCAACACAATGTGCCTCCATCAGACCTCAGGTCAGCGTCTTGTGCCTCCATCAGACCTCAGGTCAGCGTCTTGTGCCTCCATCAGACCTCAGGTCAGCGTCTTGTGCCCCCATCAGACCTCAGGTCAGAGTCTTGTACCCCCATCAGACCTCAGGTCAGCGTCTTGTGCCCCCATCAGACCTCAGGTCAGCATCTTGTGCCCCCATCAGACCTCAGATCAGCATCTTGTGCCCCCATCAGACCTCAGATCAACACAATGTGCCCCCATCAGGCCTCAGGTCAGCGTCTTGTGGCCCCCCTCAGACCTCAGATCAACACAATGTGCCTCATGTGCCCCCATCAGACCTCAGGTCAGCGTCTTGTGCCCCCTGCAGACCAGCATCTTGTGGCCCCCCTCATACCTCAGATCAGCCCACCCAGCCACTTTAAAAAAAAAGCATGCTTACCTGTTCTGGCTGCCGCTGTCCTCAGGCTCCCCGCTCCACTGTGTTCCCTTCCGGCGCGCACTATGACCTGACGCTGCGTCAGGTCATAGTGTACGCCGGCAGGGAACACAGTGGAGCGCGGAACCTAAGGACAGCGGCGGCCAGAACAGGTAAGTATGCTTTTTTAAAGTGGCTGGGTGGGCTGATCTGAGGTCTGAGGTGGGCGCGGGGCCCCCCATGAAATCATTGGAGCGGGGGCCTGGAGCAGTAGCTCCAGGTGCTCAAACTATCATCTGGCCCTGGCAGCGCAGCAGATATTAGAACATGGCAACCGCATTAAAGTGATGCGTGTGCCATGTTCTATGTATCGGACGGCAAGAAAACTCGGTATCGAGCTTCGGTACCGCACTAGGTACCGAAACCGTACCGAGTTTTCGATATATCGTGCAACACTACTTTCAATTACCTCACCCCCCGACACCTGTGTCTCGCCATTGTCCACCACCTCCTCAGACAACACTGGTAAATCCCCACTGTCAGCACACTGAGACTGCAAAAGGTCTTGTGAATTGGGGCAGAGAATGTTCTGGGCTAGCACATCAGAGAAGGGGTGACTATGGGGTTCCAGGGAGTACGTGACCACATGCAATCTCCATCCAAAAAGTCATACTGAGGCTCACCACCATGCTTTACACTGCAATCTTATTGAAAGACAGACAATCAGGGGTTCACCGCCAGGTTGTCAGGCAGCATTTTTAAGTGGGTCACCATTACTGTGTCCCTGAAAATTGCCTTGGGGTCATCACCAGACTATTGGCCAGATTTAGAAAAAATGGTGCAATTAGGGAGCCTCAGAGGCATCCCTACATGCTGCCCCTGGTGTTTCCTATTCATTTCCAAGGTGTTTCCATCTTTTTCTGAGGTTTACACATGTTGGGGCAAACTTGACTGTGCAGAACCTTTGGCCCCTGCAAAAATTTTCGGGTCTCCCATAGACTTTAATGGGATTGGTGATTCGGCTCGAACCCATGAATCCCGCGGAAGATTGGGGCCGAATTCCGAATCCCCGAATATTTTAGGATTCGATCAACTCTAGTAATCATTTTTCGGTTTCTGTTATGAACTTAAATTCATGTTCTAAAAGAATACTTTTTTCAAGGCCTAATTTACATAACTGCATCAGTTAATTTTGGAACAGAGCTGTTGGATTGCTTTTCAGCCTTTAATATGTTTGCTGGTCAGAGAGTTGTCTATTACATTTCTGATCTTATTGCTCTAAATCCTGTACTACAATTGCTCCACCTTTATCTGCAGGGCGAATTATTACATTATTAGTTAGTGGCAGTTCATATATAGCTTCCCTGTCTCTCTCCTGCTCAAATTATTATTACAGTTGTTATTTTTTAACTTCCTCAAATCTGTCTCAGCACATTTTTTAAAGGTTACAATATTATAACTAATTTCCTGCCGCGGGTACTTTTTTGATCTTAATTTTAAATCAGTGTGTAGTTGTGTACATATTGGGTTGGTGTAGTGATGGAGTTTGTGTCTGAGTGTTCAATTGGGTTTTTCAAAAAATATTTTTTCAAACATAACTTACGTACAAATTTTTCTATGCCTATAAATGTAGTGAATTTGTCTATATGTGACGAGGGAGCAAATTTTAAACCTTTGTTTAAGAGTTGAGTTTGTGCAACAGTTAAGGGTATTTTACTAAGGTTAACTATCATACTATCTTGTTCCGTTAATGGTGTGCTCGGTGTTGTCTGTGTTTCTACAAAATGATGATTTCAACTTGGAATGGAATAATTTCCTGAGAATTCAATCAAGAACTTTGATTCAGATGATCATAAAAAGATGTCTACAAATTTTCGACGGTGTAGTCAATGAAATCTCAGCTTTAAGAACTATAATAGAATCTCTCCCGAAATATGATATTTTTACAATCTGTCAAACAAGAATCTGCAAGGGATTAGATACGTTAGAGTAGAGTGTGACATAACTAGTAAAAAAAAGCAAAAAAAACAAAAAAACAAAGGGATCAAAAGACTCCTAACATAAGAGGAAGTGAACATCGAATTATGACTGAAAGAGCAGAAATAGAGAATACACAACAGAAAGACTCCACAGAAACAATATAATGTTGCCACTTTAAGCTTTAATTTCACCCCGTTTTTTAAATCAGACACCCCCACATCACAGGGTAAGACGACAACATTAAGACCACTTAAAGGGTTTCTGTCACCAGTTTTTTCGGTATGAATCAGGCTGACATTAGAGATGTGCTAATGTCACCTGATTCCAAATATATATCTGTTTTATTTACTGGTGCCCCCATTTTTATATAAAATGAACTTTTATTTTATGCTAATAAGGCCTCTAGGTGCAGGGGGCGTTACCTCTGCTCCTAGAGGCTCTGTTGATTGACAGGACCAGGCAGAGAAGACACACTGCATTCACCATACCTTTTAAGGACCTTCAATGATGTCATGACCATGTGATCAGTCACATGGTTTAGGAGGAGACAGGCTGTTTGTGTGATCCTAACCATGTGACTGATCACATGGTCATGACATCATTGAAGGTCCTTAAAAGGTATGGTGAATGCAGTGTTTCTTCTCTGCCTGGTCCTGTCAATCAACAGAGCCTCTAGGAGCAGAGGTAACGCCCTTTGCACCTAGAGGCCTTATTAGCATAAAATGAAAGTTTATTTTATATAAAAATGGGGGCACCAGTAAATAAAACAGATATATATTTGGAATCAGGTGACATTAGCACATCTCTAATGTCAGCCTGATTCATACCGAAAAAACTGCTGACAGAAACCCTTTAAGATAAGGATAGCAGAGCATGTGAATAATATCAAAAAAGGTTAGGAATTACATACTGTATCCAAACATGTCAAAGAATATCATAATCAGGATCCTAGTAAGTAGTTTTTTTCAGCACTAGAGAGAGTTAAAAGACCATGTAGAGGAGGAGACCATATAGCGAGAATTACCCAAAGGTTTAAATGCAGAACTAGAAATCTTCGGTTTCCTGTAGATTGGGGCGGGTGCCTTTTGGGGACGGGGGATCGCCGTCAGGCTGTTTTACCAGCACAGCGATCCCCACTCCCTGGAGGGCCCCCACCCTGACAGCATTTCCTTCATCTTTCTTTCAAACACTTACCTGCTTTCTCAGAATACTTACCTGAAATTTTACAGTATAATATATAAGAAGAAAAATAGGACACAAACAGTGCTATATCTATTTCTAAAAAAATATATTTTAAATAAATTATAGCTCAAAAAATGTGTGGCAATAATTCATGCATAACATATGTCACATTAAACTATATATCCTGTAAAAAATGTAGAGAAACGCAGAATAAACAAAGTAATGGAATAATATATGGAAAATGCATTAAAGAGGGGTAAATTTTACATTAATGATACATTACCTGTTACTTTATATTGAAAAAAACTATCACCAAAAAACGCATTAAAAACGCATGAAAACTGCACCAACATCATTTATGTATATATATACAGTACAGACCAAAAGTTTGGACACACCTTCTCATTCAAAGAGTTTTCTGTATTTTCATGACTATGATAATTGTAGATTCACACTGAAGGCATCAAAACTATGAATTAACACATGTGGAATTATATACTTAAAGGGGTTGGCCACCGTAAGTATCAAAAATCCAAAGTTCCCCCAGGCAATAGCCAACACTATGAAGTATTTCTCAGGTGACATGTACTGGCTGTAAGTCATTTATCTAACCTGTTCACCATGACACACTTCCCTGGAGGAGCTCCCTCAGACAGGCCGTGTGGGAAGAGCAGCTGCAAAGTGAAAGTAAAAATCCCAGCATGCACTGCAGCAAGCATGCCTAGAGGAGCAGTCACATGACCTCCCCGCCAACCTGTGTTCCCATAGAGACAAGAGCCCCTTAGATAATATCAATAACCCAGTTATCAGTGAATAACTGTTGTACAGACATAGCAATAAAAAGAACGCCCCAGTCCCAACAGTAAAGGAGGGGGGGGTTACCATTTTCATAAATTTGCTGTGGGGCCCAGTCATTTCTAGTTGTGCCACTGGATGTAAGCCAAAAACAGAATGAGGGGGGGAGTTATCAATTCCCTTGTTCCTAAAAAGTGGCATTAAAAAGTTGCAAACTATGGGACAGATTTATCAAAACTGGTGTAAAGAAAAACTGGCTTGGTTGCCCATAGCAACCAATCAGATTCCACCTTTCATTTTTCAAAGCTCCTTATCTACACATACATCACGGACGGATTATATATAGTGATGTGTGACCCCCTGTACATTATATATTGTGTGTCACATTATATGTGTGACCCCTGTACATTATATATATATGTGATGTGTACCCCCTGTACATTATATATAGTGATGTGTGACCCCCTGTACATTATATATAGTGATGTGTTGTATCACTATTATATGTACAGGGGTGGGGCACTCACTGTTGGGGGGTTCACATTTTCATAAATTATGTTGTGGGGTCACTATACTACTAGTTGGGTGCCATCAGGGATAGTCACATCATAATCATAATGGGGGTTTATATAACATGTTCATGGGGTCACACTTTTAATACTATGGGTATCATATACTAGGTGGTATAGGCATCATATATATTTATTATATATGTACAGGGGTCACACATCACTATATATGTGTACAGGAGGTCACACATCAGTTATATACAGTATGGTACAGGGTCAACTATATTCTGTACAGGGGGTCACACTATTAATCACTATATATATGTACAGGGGGTCACACATCATATATAATAATGTAGGGGGTCAGGTATAAGTATATATATGTAATGTACAGGGGTTCACACATCTGATATATAGTACAGTGTCATATTACAGGGGGGTCACACATCACTATATATATACACATCACTATATATAGTGGGTACTCCCTGTACATTATATATATGATGGGGTCCCACACATCATATATAATGTATACACAGGTGGGGGGTCACACACATATATATAATACATGTAAGGGGTCACACATCACTATATATATAATCATACAGTACATAAGGGTGTCACACACAGTCACACATCTATATAATGGTACAGGGGGGTCACACATCATTATATATATAACTGTATACAGGGGTCACACATCATCACTATATATAATGTACAGGGGTCACACATACTATATATATACAGGGGGTCACATCACTATATATAATGTACAGGGGGGTCACACACATCATTATATACAGTGTACAGGGGGTCACACATCACACATCATTATATATATAATGTACAGGGGGTCACACATCACTATATATAATGTACAGGGGGTCACACATCTATATATAATGTACAGGGGTCAACATCACTATATATAATGTACAGGGGGTCACACATCACTATATATATAATGTACAGGGGTCACACATCACTTATATACAGTACAGGGTCACACACATTATATATATAATGTTACAGGGGGTCACACATCACTATATATAATGTACAGGGGTCACACATCACTATATATATAATGTACAGGGGGTCACACATCACTATATATAATGTACAGGGGGTCACACATCACTATATATAATGTACAGGGGGTCACACATCACTATATATAATGTACAGGGGTCACACATCACTATATATAATGTACAGGGGGTCACACATCACTATATATAATGTACAGGGGGTCACACACATCACTATATATAATGTACAGGGGGTCACACATCACTATATATAATGTACAGGGGGTCACACATCACTATATATATAATGTACAGGGGTCACACATCACTATATATAATGTACAGGGTCACACATCATTATATACAGTACAGGGGTCACACATCATTATATAATATAATGTACAGGGGGTCACACATCACTATATATAATGTACAGGGGGTCACACATCATTATATACAGTGTACAGGGGTCACACATCACTATATATATAATGTACAGGGGGTCACACATCACTATATATAATGTACAGGGGGTCACACATCACTATATATAATGTACAGGGGGTCACACATCACTATATATAATGTACAGGGGGTCACACATCACATATATATTAATGTACAGGGGGTCACACATCACTATATATAATGTACAGGGGTCACACATCACTATATATAATGTACAGGGGGGTCACACATCACTATATATAATGTACAGGGGGTCACACATCACTATATATAATGTACAGGGGGGTCACACATCATTATATACAGTGTACAGGGGTTCACACATCACTATATATATGTACAGGGGGTCACACATCACTATATATAATGTACAGGGGGTCACACATCACTATATATAATGTACAGGGGGTCACACATCACTATATATAATGTACAGGGGTCACACATCACTATATATAGTGTACAGGGGGTCACACATCACTATATATAATGTACAGGGGTCACACATCATATCATATAATGTACAGGGGGTCAACACTCACTATATATAATGTACAGGGGGTCACACATCATTTATATACAGTGTACAGTGGGTTCACACATCACTATATATAATGTACAGGTGGTCATACATCACTATATATAATGTACAGGGGGTCACACATCACTATATATAATGTACAGGTGGTCATACATCACTATATATAATGTACAGGGGTCACACATCACTATATATAATGTACAGGGGGTCACACATTCACTATATATTAATGTAAGGGGGTTCACACTCAACTATAAAATAAGTTTACAGGGGGTCACACACACTATATATAATGTACAGGGGGTCACACATCACTGCAGAAGATATATTAGGAAGTTTATTGTCTCCCTGCTTTCTTTAGAGTTTTAATAAGTGCTAACAAAGTGGCCAACCCCTTTAACAAAAAAGTGTGAAACAATTGAAAATATGTCTTATATTCTAGGTTCTTCAAAGTAGCCACCTTTTGCTTTGATTACTGCTTTGTACACTCTTGGCATTCTCTTGATGAGCTTCAAGAGGTAGTCACCTGAAATGGTTTTCACTTCACAGGTGTGCCCTGTCAGGTTTAATAAGTGGGATTTCTTGCCTTATAAATGGGGTTGGGACCATGAGTTGTGTTGGGCAGAAGTCAGGTGGATACACAGCTGATAGTCCTACTGAATAGACTGTAAGAATTTGTATTATGGCAAGAAAAAAGCAGCTAAGTAAAAAAAACCAGAGGCCACCATTATTTTAAGAAATGAAGGTCAGTCAGTCCGAAAAATTGGGAAAACTTTGAAAGTGTCCCCAAGTGCAGTCGCAAAAACCAATCAAGCGCTACAAAGAAACTGGCTGACATGAGGACCGCCCCAGGAAAGGAAGACCAAGAGTCACCTCTGCTGCGGAGGAGAAGTTCATCCGAGTCACCAGCCTCAGAAATTGCAGGTTAACAGCAGCTCAGATTAGAGACCAGGTCAATGCCACACAGAGTTCTAGCAGCAGACACATCTCTACAACAACTGTTAGACTGTGTGCAGCAGGCCTTCATGGTGGAAACCACTGCTAAGGACAGGCAACAAGCAGAAGAGACTTGTTTGGGCTAAAGAACACAAGGAATGGACATGAGACCAGTGGAAATCTGGGCTTTGGTCTGATGAGTCCAAATTTGAGACCTTTGGTTCCAACCACCGTATCTTTGTGAGACGCAGAAAAGGTGAATGGATGGACTCTACATGCCTGGTTGACACCGTGAAGCATGAAGGAGGAGGTGTGATGGTGTGGGGGTGCTTTGCTGGTGACACTGTTGGGGATTTATTCAAAATTGAAGGCATACTGAACCAGCATGGCTACCACAGCATCTTGCAGCGGCATGCTATTCCATCCGGTTTGCGTTTAGTTGGACCATCATTTATTTTTCAACAGGACAATGACCCCAAGCCCACCTCCAGACTGTTTAAGGGCTATTTGACCAAGAAGGAGAGTGATGGGGTGCTACAGCAGATGACCTGGCCTCTACAGTCACCAGACCTGAACCCAATCGAGATGGTTTGGGGTGAGCTGGACCGCAGAGTGAAGGCAAAAGGGCAACTACCTCTTGAAGTTCATCAAGAAAATGCCAAGAGTGTGCAAAGCAGTAATCAAAGCAAAAGGGGGCTACTTTGAAGAACCTAGAATATAGTAACCTAGTTTGTAAGGCCGAAAAAAGACATCTGTACATCCAGTTCAGCCTGTTTTCCTACAAGTTGATACAGAGGAAGGCAAAAAAAACCCCCTGTGAGGTAGAAGCCAATTTTCCTCACTTTATGGGGAAAAATTCCTTCCCGACTCCAATTAGGCAATCAGAATAACTCCCTGGATCAACAACGACCCATCTCTAGTAACTATAACCTGTTATACCCTCCAGAAATACATCCAGGCCCCTCTTGAACTCTTTTAGTGAACTTACCATCACCATCTCCTCAGGCAGAGAGTTCCATAGTCTCACTGCTCTTACCGTAAAGAATCCTCTTCTATGTTTATGTACAAACCTTCTTTCATCCAGACGCAGAGGATGTCCCCTCATCACAGTCACAGTCCTCGGGATAAATAGATGATGGGAGAGATCTCTGTACTGACCTCTGATATATTTATACATAGTTATTAGATCTCCCCTCAGTCGTCTTTTTTCTAAAGTGAATAACCCTAATTTTGATAATCTTTCTGGGTCCTGTAGTCCACCCATTCCAGTTATTACTTTAGTTGCCCTCCTCTGAACCCTCTCCAGCTCTGCTATGTCTGCCTTGTTCACAGGAGCCCAGAACTGTACACAGTACTCCATGTGTGGTTTGACTAGTGATGTGTAAAGTGGCAGGACTATGTTCTCATCACGGACATCTATGCCCCTTTTGATGCAACCCATTATCTTATTGGCCAATCCTATGGAACACTCCCCGTCAGTATAGAGTCCTTAAATATCAGAAATAAGGGTCTGTCGATGACATTACTTAATTCTCTTAGGATACGGGGGTGTACGCCATCCGGTCCTGGTGATTTGTCTATTTTAATATTTTTAAGATGCCGCTGTACTTCTTCCTGGGTCAGACAGGGCACTTTTAATGGGGAATTTACTTTTATACTCTGCATTTCATCTGACAGTTTATTTTCCTCAGTGAATACAGTGGATAAAAAGTTATTTAGTAGCTTTGCTTTCTCCTCATCGCTCTCTGCAACTCTCCCCTCATTACTCTGTAAGGGGCCGACACCTTCAGGTTTATACTTTTTAGTATTTATATAATTGAAGAACATTTTAGGGTTAGTTTTACTCTCTTTTGAGATTAATCTCTCGGTCTCTAGTTTGGCTGCTTTTATTTGTCTTTTACATATTCTATTTTTTTCCTAGTAGTTTTTCAATGCTTCCTCGCTCTCCTTCTGTTTTAGTGATTTAAATGCTTTCTGTTTGTCATTTATTGCTTTCTTTACAGTTCTATTTATCCACATTGGTTTTTTCTTCTTCCTTAACCTTTTATTCCCATAAGGTATGTACCTCTCACAATTAGCTATTAGGATGCTTTTAAAAATCTCCCATTTTGTGGCAGTATTTTTATTTTTGAGGACTTTGTCCCAGTTAGTTAGGCCTATGGCGTCTCTTAGTTGGCTAAATTTAGCTTTTTTGAAGTTTGGATTTTTTATTCCTCCCTGAAGAAACACTCTTTTGAATGACAATTGGAAGGTTATTATGTTATGGTCACTGTTTCCCAGGTGTCCCCCGACCTGCACATCTGTTATTCTGTCAGGTCTATTGGTTAGTACTAAATCCAGTATGGCCGTCCCTTTAGTCGGGTCCTGAACCAGTTGGGAAAGGTAATTGTCTTTGGTTATTGCCAAGAACCTGTTTCCTTTATGAGATATACAGGTTTCAGTTTCCCAGTCTATATCTGGGTAGTTGAAATCCCCCATAATAACAACCTCATTATGATTTGCCACCTCGTCTATTTCGTTTAGAAGTAGATTTTCTGTGGTCTCTGATAAGACATATTTTCAGTTGTTTCACACTTTTTTGTTAAGTATATAATTCCACATGTGTTAATTCATAGTTTTGATGCCTTCAGTGTGAATCTGCAATTTTCATTGTCATGAAAATACAGAAAACTCTTTGAATGAGAAGGTGTGTCCAAACTTTTGATCTGTACTGTATATAGTGTATATTTATTTGGATTATCTAATACTGAGTATACATTCATACTTAATATATATATATTCTTATGATTTTATATCTATATGTAAAAGTCCACACCAGTTTTTTGAACTAACCATTGACTTAATCAAGAGTACAACTTCGTAATTTAGGGATTGCTCTATAAAAATTGGGGCTGCACTTATTCACCTTAAACACTGAGGAAGGAGCTGCGTTGCTCCGAAACGCATCTGTTAAAAGAGTAAGGTTTCAGCCAAATATGTCGACATAAAGAGTAAAGAGGAGAAGACTGCGCAGTAATTGTGTATATTTCCAACTATCTGAACTAATTGATACAGCACCTACGAGGCACGATTCAACTATATAATTCCAGGACCTGTGGTGTTACAGAGATTTCCCCTTCTAGGACCTGTGAAAAAATGTCACGTGATCGAACTTAAAATCACGTGTCTGAGTCATCAAAGTCCTCACCCTCCCTGCTGATTTTATCAAACTGTGAGATATCATGGTGTGCTCTTTGGCCTCCCTCCCTTGCTCTGCATTTGCCCCAATTGCCACTGTTTTTGCTCCCACCACCAATGCTGTGGCTACAGGTGCCACTATTACTACCACTAGATAGTTACTGAACGTTTTCAGCAAGTTACCTTCTTCAGAGTGCTGAAATATTTGTATATACAACAGTGCAATCAATATACAAATAGTTATTTATTGTATACTATACATTACTAATTGTATATTCATTGCACTTTTGAATATACATATATTGCAGGACACTGAATAAGACAACTTGCCGAAAATGTTTAGTAATTATCAGTAACGTAGCTAAAGGCTCCTGGGCCCTGGTGCAAGAGTTCAGATTGGGCCCCCCTTCCCTCAGTGCTGAGGGTGGAGCAGAAGGAACACTGCTCAAAAGTCACCTTCACACTGCAACAGAGAGGAGGAGTGAGCTATCCAATTCACAATCTCATCCTCTTTCTATATACTTATACATTTTTTAAGATGAGAAAATCAATTTTATTCATTTGGAATTCCCTAATTTTTCAAAAATATTGGATAAAGCTGTCACCCAATTTATGGCTTGAAGACCTGTTGAAAAGGACTCAGCTTTCCTATTCCTTTTGGAAGGAAAGCTGAATTGCACATCTCTTTCCCAGTGGCGAATTGGACGCAAAATGAATTTCAAGAATTTCCCTCTTTTGTAATCTAGTGCTATAAGCGGTTTAGGAAAGTCATAACAGGTAACACATTTACTTTATAGAAATAAAATATACTGGTTCTGTTCAGCCCCACGTATTTTGCTTTGGACATTCCTGCACCTGAAGATCCTGGTATTGAAAAAAATGAAAGCAACATTTACAGGAAGATCACAATTATTTTTATGTAATTTGTGAGTACATGTGACTTTCAGTGCATCATTTTATAAGCAGAATACCAATATTACATACACCCTGAAGAAATGACTCAAGTCAATAACAATGGTCACCTCTAATATCAGACTATACCATAGTTTTCCACTGGGTTAAAAGTGGAAAGCCAATCTATAAAATAGAAATTATTTTGATTTTCAGTGACTTCCTATATGAAGACAATTGAAGGTTTCTTTCTAGTCTTATACTTATATTGTGATATTATAACTTGTTTTTCTCCAATATAATATTTCTTGAGTTTAAATTAGGTTTTAAAAGTATAATATAAACTTTAGGAAAAAATATACAAGCAAGAATGCCGACAGATGAGGTCAATATGGCAAATATCTCTACAGCCACCATATATTTCCCTTTTGTGCTCAGATAAGCCGGGATCATGGTAATCCAGACACAGCAGAACAGCAGCATGCTGAAGGTGATGTACTTGGCCTCATTAAAACTGTCCGGCAATGTCCTCACCATGAAAGCCAGAACAAAGCTCACAGCTGCCAGAAACCCCATGTAACCCAACATGGAGTAGAACCAGATATCTGAGCCTTCATTACACTGAATGATGATCTTCCCAGCATAAGAGTGATGGTCAAACTCTACATAAGGAGGAGACACCAACAACCAAATAACACAAATGAGAACTTGTACAGAAGAGCACACTAATACTACCATATTCGAAACTTTGAATGAAACCCATTTATTCCAGGAGCTTCCAGGTTTTGTGGCTTTGAAGGCAATGCAGACTGTGATAGTTTTGGCCAGAACAGAAGAGACACCAATAGAGAAGAAGATCCCAAATGATGTCTGTCTCAGTAAGCAGGTTATGTCCACTGGACGGCCAAGGAACAAGAAGACACTGAGGAAGCTCAGCAAGATGGAGACCAGGAGGATGAAGCTCACAGTCCGGTTATTGGCTTTAACAATTGGAGTGTCCCAGTAATAAATGAAGCTTCCTGATATGATCAATGTCACAGTAGAAAAAAGCAAAGAAAGTGCTGAAAAGACATGAACAAAAATGTCCTTCTCATAAGATAGAAACTCGTAGGTTTTTGGAAAACATTTTACTTTCTTCTCATCAGGCCACTCATCTTCAGGGCATTTATGGCAGATTTCACTTTCTATAAATACAGTTAAAAAATGGTTCTAAGAAAAGAGAAACCAGCAAATAATACTGACATATTACTGTATACAGTATAAGGATTGTCTATCTATGTCTAATACTCAAAAGAATCCCTATGACGGGACCCTAGGGATACTAATAGTTAATAGTGTTGAGCGAGCATGCTCGGCCGAACTCGCTGTTCTGCCGAGCATGCCTACGCTCAGGTCCGCTCGGTGTTCGGCCGAACACCGAGTGTACTTGAGCGCAATGCTCGAGTCTCTTCCCCGCAGGTTTGTTCGCTGCTTCGCAGCGAATGAACATGCGGGAGAGTTCTGCCGTTCACTGTAATGTTGATTTGTACGCTAATGCGTACAAATTCAGTTAATTAGCATACTTTTATGAGTGAAAGGAGTAAAAGAGGAGAAGTTGTGATTCTAACCTTTTTCTATTAACCAGACACCCTCACCTCTTCTGAGCGGAGGGTGTCTGGTTTAGTCCCATTCACTAACATTATGCTCGGGTGCTCGGCCGAGCACTCGAGCATCCCCTAGTGCTCGGCCAGAGGACCCGAGCATACGAGCACAGAGGTGCTCGCTCAACACTAATAGTTAATAAAAATTTGGTCAAATGACCAGAAAAATCCTACTAGGGGCCCTGTCTTATTTATTAAAACAACTTTTATTATTAATTAATTAAATCAACACCAAAAAAAAAAAGAATACATTAAAATTATCAGTCGATAACTAGATTTTCGATATATACTTATTAGTGATGAGCGAGTATGCTCGGCCGAACTCGCTGTCCGGCCGAGCATGCCGGCACTCGGGTCTACTCGGTGTTCGGCCGAACACCGAGTGTACTCGAGCTCCATGCTCGAGTCCCCTCCCCGCACCAAGACAGATCTGTCATGACCCCCAATGCAAGTCAATGGGGACGGACCCGTTCGGTGTAACACAATAGTAAACAGATCCGTCCTCCACTGACTTTCAATGGAGTTCATGACGGATCCGTCACCAGCTTTTTTTCCACAGCTCCCTCCTCCCTCCAGCAGAGGGCTCTGTGGGGAATCTTCCTATGTGTTTGCAGTCCTCCTCCTCTTGTGCTGTCCGGAGCTGCTTTGGCTGCCGGGAGCATGTAAGTATGTCTGTGTATGTGTATGTGTCTGTGTCTGTGTCTGTGTATGTGACACTGTGTCTGTTTTTTTTTTTTTTTGGGGGGGGGGGGGCCTGGTTTAGTCCCATTGACTTTAATTATGCTCGTAATGTTATTTTCTATCCCTATGTTAAATACTGGAACTTTATTTTGTTGAACCCTGCACAGACCACCACACACACACATCCATTGCCACTCTGCCTATTTATTCCTATATCCTATTTTCTTCATATCATAGCTACAGAGGGGAAAAAAGTATTTAGTCAGCCACCAATTTTCTCCCACTTAGAGACAAAATGAGAAAACAAATCCAGAAAATCACATTGTCTGATTTTTATTGCAGTGCAGTGCAGTGAAAAATTGTGTGGTGTGCGGTACACTAGCGTCAGTCTAGAGAATACGTTTTTTCTCTCAGATACATTTAATACAGTCCAGTGAAAAATTCTGTGGTGTGTGGTACACTAGCCGGAGTCCACAAAATTTTTTTTCTCATTCATATATCCTACAGTGCAGTGAAAAATTGTGTGTTATGCGGTACACTAGCCGCAGTCTAGAGAATATGTTTTTTCTCTCAGATACATTTAATACAGTCCAGTGAAAAATGAATTTAAAGTGGGTGACATATGGCTACTTAAAGGGGTTGTCTCATCTTGCCTAATGGGGGCATATCGCTAGGATATGCCCCCATTGTCTTATAGGTGCGGGTCCCACCGCTGGGACCCGCACCTATATCGAGAACGGGGCCCCGAAAGCGAACGGGGGCGCACTGCGCATGCGCAGCCGCCTCCATTCATTTTCAATGTGGCCGGCGAAGATAGCTGAGCGCTGGCTCGGCTATTTCCGTCGGCTCCATAGAAATGAATAGGAGCGGTGGCCGCGCAAGCGCGGTGCGCTCCCATTCATTTCTATGGGGAGCCGGCTTGGTGGTGGCCGGACCGGAGTCCTCCAGCCACCACCTTGCGGGGCCCCGTTCTCGATATAGGTGCGGGTCCCAACGGTGGGACCCGCACCTATAAGACAATGGGGGCATATCCTAGCGATATGCCCCCATTAGGCAAGATGAGACAACCCCTTTAATTGTAAAGCACATTCATATCCCTTAATATAATAAAAATGAATTTCTGTCTGTCTGTCTGTCTGTTCTCTATGCACGACCAAACTTCTGGACCGATTTTCACCAAATTCAGCACACAGGTACATCAGGTGTCCGGGAAGGTTTTAGACCAGGTCTCAGCTCTCTAGGATGTACCATTCCCGAGATATTCCCAAAATATGATATCCATTAGCCAATATTAGCCTGGGAGCATTTCACTTCAAATCCCAACTGCCATTTTCTCCACATACACATCGGTTTCCATAACCCAGCCAGGTAATTAGCAGCCAGCTGAAGAGCTCAGGTAAATAACAATACATCTATTTCTCTTCATTGCTTTAAAGGAGCAGAGCGCTGTGGATGACACTGTTAAAGGGGGTATTCTGGTTACCAGAAATATAACTTATGTTTTAGACTAATTTCAAGACCTTTCAGTAGTAATAAAAGTAGTTTTCTTCCACTGCTACCCACTGCGTGTCATCATAAATTACCATGGCATCGACCTGTAATTCAGGCCATCTCCTAAAGAAGGACTTAAAACCCTCACCCCAGGTCTCGCTAAGCCACGTCCCTTACTCGGTCAGGTCACGCCCCCTCCCACTCCGCAGCCAATGGGGATTGAAAAAATGAAAATAAAAATCAACTTCTGTCAGCTGCATTGACTTTCTCTCTGCAACGACACACAGAAACATTACATGAAATAGATGAAATATACCCAGGCGAAGCCGGGTCCCTCTGCTAGTCTCTTATACAGTATATATAAAAATGAGTTTCTGTCTGTCTGTCTGTTCATTATGTGTGACCAAACGACTGGACCGATCTTTACCAAATTCGGCACACAGGACTAGCCAATATTAGCCTGGAAGTCTTTCTTTTCATATCCCAACTGCCATACACATGAGCACATGTCCCTTATCAGCCAATAGAAGCTCGCAGGCCCTTACTCCGCACATATACACAGTTTTACTACAGGTTTCCATAACAACCCAGCCATTTTTCTTTGCTGCTGTAGGTCAGCATTAAAGAGCAGGGCAAAGGAAGCTTGGTGAAAACAAGAAAGACTTGGGAAATAGGTGTTTGCTCTGTGTAGTAACCAGGCTGGTAATGAGAAGTAATTAGCAGCCATCTGAGGAGTTCAGGTAAATAGATCCCCGAAACACAATTCAGTGCATACCTCCCACAGGCCTTGGTGCAGCCTGCTTCTTACACATGGTCACATGCACACAGTTTTACTCCAGGTTTCCATAACAACCCAGCTAATTTTCTTCACTACTGTAGGTCAGCTTTAGGCTAGGGCTACACAACAACATTTGTCATGCAACAATAAGTCACACGACACATAGGGCACAACTACACTGCTACATGTGTCATGCGAAATTGATGTCACACCAAAGTTGCACAACAATCTTTATACTGATAGTCTAGGGTGTTGTACTGCGTCATGTTGCGACTGCGATGCAACAGTCACAGAAAAATCCATGTCACTTGACAGTTTTTATAATGATAGTCTATGGTGTTGTACTGCGATATGCTGTGGCGCGACAGTTGCAGAAAAATCGATCTATTTTTTTCCAATGTCGCGTCGCTGTCACAGCATGTCACATGTCGCAGTGCACAGTGGATGTTGCTGTTAAGGGGAAGGCCCCTGTGAAGGTCACTGTTTAAGTGGCGGGCACTGTGGAGGTTTCTGTTAAGGGGGCAGGGTACTGTGAGGTTACTGGTAAGGGATTGGGGTACTGTGGAAGTCACTGTTAAAGGGATGGGTGCTGTGCAGGTCTCTGTTAAGGGGCAGGGAACAGTGAAGGTCACAGATAAGGGGATGGTCACCTTGAAGGTCAGTGTTAAGGGGTAGGGTGCTGTAGAGGTCACTGTTAAGGAGGTGGGTCCCTGAGGAGGTCACTGTCAAGGGAGTTCGGTGCTGTAAAACTCCCAGTTAAAGGGGCAGGCTGCTGTGTAGTTCAAAGTTAAAAAGATGGGCTGCTGTAGAGGTCTTATTTTAAAGAGGTGGGGCACTGTGGGGGGTCATTGTTAAGGGGCGGGGGACTGTGGCTTTCACTGTTAAGGGGGCGGGGTACTGTAGAGGTCACTGTTATAGGGGGCTGTGGCGTTCACTGTTAAGGGGGCGGGGTGCTGTAGAGGTCACTGTTATTGGTGATATTATCAATATCTTTAACGACACACACAAACATTAAATGAAATAGATGAAATATATCTGTGTGAAGTCAGGTTCTTCTGCTAGTATAGATATATACATAGAAAAATTACTTTCTGTCTGTTGTCTGTCTGTTCTTTATGCACGGCCAAAGGACTAGATCGATCTTCACCAAATTTGGCACATAGGTACATAAGGTGTCTGGGAAGGTTTTAGATCAGGTCTCAGCACTCTAGGACGCAATGTTCCTGAGGTATTGCCAAAAAATGTATTAGCCAACAGGAGTTTGCAGGTTCACTCACATTCTAACTGCCATTCACACAGTCACATGACCCTTATTATCCAATTGAAACTTGCAGATTCTTTAGTCTTGACATACACAGTTGCACTCATCCATTTTTATTCACTGTTACAGTTCACTGTTAAGGATGAGTGGTGCTTTGAAAGTCATATATAAAGGGGGCATGGGGCAGCGGGGAAGTCAATGTTAAGAGGTAGATTGCTGTGCAGGGTCACTGTAAAGGGCCAATGTGGAGGTCAGTGTTAAGGGAGTGGGGTACTGTTGAGGTCAATGTTAAAGGAGTGGGGTGCTGTAGAGGTCACTGTTAAGGGAGAGGTGTTCAGAGGTCACTGTTAAGGGGGAAGGCTCTTTGAAGTTCACAGTTAAGGGGGTGGGCCACTGTGCATGTCACTGTTAAGGGGGCATGGTTCTGTGGAGGTCACTTAAGGTGGTGGCATACGCAGGGTCACTGTTAGGCTCCATTCACACGTCCGTATTTTTGCACATCCTGGAAAACGGTCAGTTTTTTTGCGGATTCGTTGTTCCGCAAAAAACTCTGTTTTTCCAGGACATCCGTTCCGTCTTTCCGTAAAAAACGGAAAGGATGTATCCATATGTCATCCGTTTTTGCGGATCCGCAAAAAACGGAAGGATGAATAACATCTTTTTTTTTTCACCCCTCCTGGAACGGAATCCGCAAATGCGGATGACATGCGGATGGCTTTCCGCATGTCTTCCGCATTTACGGACGTCCCATAGACTTGTATTGGGCAACGGACCGCAAAATCAGAGGAAAAGTAGGACAGGAGGATTTCTGTTTGCGGACAGTCGGAACGGACACACGGATGCAGACACCACACGGTGTATTGTCCGCATTTTTTCGGGACCCATTGAAATGAATGGATCCGCATCCTATCCGCATAATTGTCCGCAATTGCGGAAACGGATGCGGAAAGGATGCAGACACATTATACGGACGTGTGAATGGGGCCTTAAAAAGGTGTGGTACTGTGGATGTCATTGTTAAGGGGGACCACTTCTGTGGAAGTCACTGCTAAGAGGGCAGGCTGCTATGAAGGTCAAAGTTAAGGGGGTGGGATGCTGTGGAGGTCAATGTTAAGTTGCAGATTGCTGTGGAGGGTCAGTGTTAAGGGGAGCCGCTGTGGAGAACACTTATGGGGCGGGGCTGTGAAGGTCACAGTTAACGGGATGGGGCATTGTGGACATCATTGCTAAAGGGGTGGGCTTCTGTGGAGGAAACACTGTTGATATCTTTTAACCTCACATACAAACATTAAATGAAATAGTGGAAATACACCTGTGCAATGCTGCCTCATCCTGCTAGTTCTTGATATATTTGCCTCTCTTCATGTCTCCATGCTGATATATCTGTAATTTAATATCTTGTTACCTGTGACATTGGACACTTCACCCTCAGAACATGGAATACAGGCATGGCAGCAGATGTGATATCCTCCTTTAAAAGCCTTCCTGGATCCTGGATAACACGGCTCATTACATCGAGATGCTGGGAACTTTCATAGAGGAAACAAACAGATATCCATAAAGTTAGACAGGAAACCTATGTGATTCCTAAGATGTGATTGCTGGACGTCTGGGTCATTACATAAAAAAAGTAATCCTTTTAATTGATATCAGCTGCTTGGTATATTCAGAAGACAAATAACATATTTTTCGCTTTATAAGACACGCCCGATGATAAGATGCACTCCAGATTTTAGAGTAGGAAAATAAAAAAAATATATTTTTAATCAGACCTCATATCAGATCCTAATATCAGACCCCCCACCAATTTCAGGACACCACATCAGACCCCGAGATCAGACCCCAGATCAGCCCACTCAGCCTCCATCAGACCTCAAATCAGCCCACTGTGCCCCCATGTCAGCCCACTGTGCCCCCATCAGACCTCAGATCAGCCCACTGTGCCCCCATATCAGCCCACTCTGTCCCCATCAGACCTCAGATCAGCCCACTGTGCCCCCATGTCAGCCCACTGTGCCCCCATATCAGCCCACTCAGCCTCCATCAGACCTCAAATCAGCCCACTGTGCCCCCATGTCAGCCCACTGTGCCCCCATCAGACCTCAAATCAGCCCACTGTGCCCCATGTCAGCCCACTGTGCCCCCATCAGACCTCAGATCAGCCCACTGTGCCCCCATGTCAGCCCACTGTGCCCCCATATCAGCCCACTCAGCCCCAATCAGACCTCAAATCAGCCCACTGTGCCCCCATGTCAGCCCACTGTGCCCCCATCAGACCTCAGATCAGCCCACTGTGCCCCCATATCAGCCCACTCTGTCCCCATCAGACCTCAGATCAGCCCACTGTGCCCCCATATCAGCCCACTCTGTCCCCATCAGACCTCAGATCAGCCCACTGTGCCCCATGTCAGCCCACTGTGCCCCCATATCAGCCCACTCAGCCTCCATCAGACCTCAAATCAGCCCACTGTGCCCCCATGTCAGCCCACTGTGCCCCCATCAGACCTCAAATCAGCCCACTGTGCCCCCATGTCAGCCCACTGTGCCCCCATCAGACCTCAGATCAGCCCACTGTGCCCCCATGTCAGCCCACTGTGCCCCCATATCAGCCCACTCAGCCCCAATCAGACCTCAAATCAGCCCACTGTGCCCCATGTCAGCCCACTGTGCCCCCATCAGACCTCAAATCAGCCCACTGTGCCCCCATGTCAGCCCACTGTGCCCCCATCAGACCTCAGATCAGCCCACTGTGCCCCCATGTCAGCCCACTGTGCCCCCATATCAGCCCACTCAGCCCCAATCAGACCTCAAATCAGCCCACTGTGCCCCCATGTCAGCCCACTGTGCCCCATCAGACCTCAGATCAGCCCACTGTGCCTCCATGTCAGCCCACTGTGCCCCCATCAGACCTCAGATCAGCCCACTGTGCCCCCATCAGACCTCAGATCAGCCCACTGTGCCCCCATATCAGCCCATTCTGCCCCCATCAGACCTCAGATCAGCCCAATGTTCCCCCATATCAGCCCATTCTGCCCCCATCAGACCTCAGATCAGCCCATTAGCCCCCATATGAGCCCACTCTGCCCCCATCAGACTTCAGATCAGCCCCATAAGAATAACATAATAAACCTCTCTCACCTGTCCTGAGCCACGGCTCTGCTACGGGTCTTCTCCTGCCGGCGCTGCACTGTCACCTGACTGTGTGCAGCATCAGGTCAGAGTGCGCGCACTACGTTCCGACGCTGTACGAGTGAGCCAGACACATTCCTTGCACAGGGGCCCTCTGCTGTCTGTGTCCGCCCCCCCCCCCCGACTTTCCCAAACCAAATTCTCAACCTAACCTAAGGTGTCCTAACATTACATACAGCAATAGAAAACATACAGGGTAAGACTACTTTCACACATGCAGCACTACGCTCCAGCCACCTAATTTGGCAGAGAATGCAAGAAATTGGTCGGACACAAATTCAGGCATGCAGCAGTTTGTGTCCCGCTGATTCTTGGCATTTTTGCCAGATTGTGGCCGGATCTCTGCCTGACCCCATTATAGCTAATGGGGCTGGCGGGCATTCTGCATCCAGCAGTGCCGGATCCAGTGAATTCCAGAAGGCTGTTTTCTGCTGGAACAGCCTGCCAGAATCACTAACTCACATGTGAATGTAGCCTAATACAGGTCCACATACCTCGTACATCCAGTGACGTCTTCTTAGATGTAGATGTTCTCTTTCCTCATCTTCTCCTTTCAGACCAGACCGCCATGATGATTTCTTCCAGCCATCTCTTCTCTCTGTGGAGTTTGACAAATAGACATCTTAGTTTCCTACTTTTCCATCATTCTCTCACCTTCTTGAACTCCCCATCCTGCCACCCCCAATACTGTGCCCGCTGTGCTCCCCAAAACTATACTGCAGAAACAATCCCACTGCAAATACTACTGCCCTCAGTAATTATTGGCACACAGTGCCCTAAAAAATAACTGCATCCAGGAAATAGTGTCCCTGGCATTAAATTATAACCAAAATGTTCCCCAAAAATAACTGTGATAAACTAATACTGTGCCCCCCCACCATAATAGTGCTCCCCAAAGTCCCACCAATAGAAATAATTAGTGCCCCCGGCCAGCCAATGTCCCCATAGTGCCCTCATAATGTGTGCCAATGCCCCCTACTGTGTGCCCAAAAACCCTCTTAGTGCCCCTATACAATAGTGCCCCCCTTCTCCATAGTACCCCCCATGTCTGCCAGTATATAAGATAGGGCCCCCCTTAGTGGTCCTCCTCCTCCATAGTGCCCCCCATAGAGCTCCTCCTCCATAGTGCCCCCATTGTGCTCCTCCTCCATAGTGCCCCCCATGTGAGCCAGTATATATGATAGGGCCCCCATAGTGCCAGTATATATATATATATATATATATATATATATCTATATATCTAGGGCCCCCCATAGTGCTCCTCCTAGATAGTGCCCCTATAGAGCTCCTCCTCCATAGTGCCCCCATTGTGCCCCCATAGTGCTCCTCCTCCATAGTGCCCTCCCCATAATGTTCCTCCTCCATAGTGCCCTCCATAGTGCCCCCATTGTGCTCCCCTCCATAGTGCCCTCCATAGTGCCCTCATTGTGCTCCTCCTTCATAGTGGCCCCCCATAGTTCTCCATAGTGCCCCTATTGTGTTCCTCTTCCATAGCGCCCCCATTGTGCTCCTCCTCCATAGTGCCCCCATTGTGCTCCTCCTCCATAGTGCCCTCATAGTGCTCCTCCTCCATAGTGCCCTCATAGTACTCCTCCTCCATAGTGGCCCCCATAGTGTTCCTCCTCCATAGTGCCCCCATTGTGCTCCCGCTCCATAGTGCCCCCATTGTGCTCCTCCTCCATAGTGCCCTCCATAGTGCTCCTCCTCCATAGTGCCCCAATTGTGCTCCCCCTCCATAGTGCCCCCATAGTGCTCCTCCTCCATAGTGGCCCCCATAGTGTTCCTCCTCCATAGTGCCCCCATTGTGCTCCCGCTCCATAGTGCCCCCATTGTGCTCCTCCTCCATAGTGCCCTCCATAGTGCTCCTCCTCCATAGTGCCCCAATTGTGCTCCCCCTCCATAGTGCCCACATAGTGCTCCTCCTCCATAGTGGCCCCCATAGTGTTCCTCCTCCATAGTGCCCTCCATAGTGCCCCCATTGTGCTCCTCCTTCATAGCGCCCTCCATAGTGCCCCCATTGTGCTCCTCCTCCATAGTGCCCTCCATAGTGCCCTCATAGTGCTCCTCCTCCATAATGCCCCCATAGTGCTCCTCCTCCATAGTGGCCCCCATAGTGTTCCTCCTCCATAGTGCCCTCCATAGTGCCCCCATTGTGCTCCTCCTCCATAGCGCCCTCCATAGTGCCCCCATTGTGCTCCTCCTCCATAGTGCCCTCCATAGTGCCCTCATAGTGCTCCTCCTCCATAGTGCCCTCCATAGTGGCCCCCATAGTGCTCCTCCCCCATAGTGCCCCCACTGTGTGCCAGCTTAAATGAAAAAAATTAACACTTATACTTACCTCCTTGCCTCTGTCAGCGACGTGATGCAGGCCTCTTCCGGTCTGTGTCCCGCGCTGTACGGCTCAGGCGTCGCGCCGCTTGTGCCGGCCTGCAGCCTATCAGAGGAACGGGGAAGGGAGACGCCTCTCCCTCCCTTGCCCTGCATTATCCATCTGTATCGCCATCTTAAGGACGGCGATACAGATGAATATAGAGATGAGCGCTTCCAAAATGGAAGCGCCCTTCATCTCCCTGCCGCCGGTAAGAAAGGGCCCCCCTCCGGCCCTGGGCCCCTTTGCAGCCGAACCGGCTGCACAGGCGGTATGACCGCCCCTGGCGGTTTGCTCTCCGTAATGGGGATCCACACTGAGACGGATCTGGAATGACCCCCAATGCAAGTCAATGGGGATGGATCCATTCAGTGTGACACAATAGTAAACGGATCCGTCCTCCATTGACTTTCAATGGAGTTCATGACATATCCGTCACCTTGCACTTTTTCCTCTCAGCTCCCTCCTCCCTCCAGCAGGAGGCGCTGTGGGGAATCTTCCCATTGTGCACTCCGTACTCATCCTCTGTAGTGTCCCTCTCATCTGGAGCTGCTGGGACAGGTAACTAACCCCCCTCCTCCTCAACACAGTGTTTGACACGTGTGGGGCCAGAGTGCGGTTCCGGCCCCACACGTGCATCTGCGGTAGCATGGATCCGGCAGGACCCTTCACCCACCGGATCCATGCTGCCGCTAGTGTGAAAGTGGCCTAACATTGTCGTTCTGTGGTAATTTCAAACAGATATAAAGGTCCTCAACGACAAAGCAGAGTAATCTCAGACTATTACAATGCGGCCAGGTTTCTGCATGCAGTTTTGTAAGCCAAAATCAGGGGTGGACACTGGACCAGAAAAGGAAATAAACTATAAAGGACAAATACGACTTCTTTACTTTTTTGAATTTACTCCTAGTTTTGGCTTACAAAACTGATTCATGAAGCTATTAGGGCACAGCCACTCTGTAAGGTTTTGCATGCAAATTAATAAACCATGACCACACACAATATTGAGAATGCATGGAGGGAGGGGGGGGGGTCTAATTGAATCACCATTTCTGGTCTAACTAATGGCCTGACCAGGGGCGGATTGGCCATAGACCTTAAAAGGAAATTTCCCGGTGGGCTGATGCCCAGGGGGCCGCCTGAGCCCTCCTCACGCCCGGCCAGTGGAAGTTTTTGGGGATGTATTTTGTGATGCTGGGAGTATTTTGTGCTGGACTGTGGTATTGGGCTCTGTTGGGGTGGTATAATGTGCTACAATATGGTACTACTGGGACTGCCTTCCATCAATTTTGACCTGACTACAAAACAAAGCCACTTTTAGTATTCTTTCCAGGGCTACTTTAAAGGGGTTGTCCGGGTTCAGAGAAGAACCCGGACATACCTGCAATTTCACCCAGGCAGCCCGCCTGAAGAGGGCATCGGAGCATCCTATGATCGCTAGATCGCGCAGATCGCGCAGGGCAAGGTCTCTTTTGTTTGTAAATACTCGCTGCCGGGCAGGTACTTCCGCCCGGCAGTGAGTTCGGTGACGTCACCGGCCTTAATGGGCCGGCTTTAGCACTGCCCTAGCCGTTTTACTGGCTAGGGCAGCGCTAAAGCCCGTCCATCAGCACCGATGACGTCACCGGCTCACTGCCGGGCGGAAGCCTCTGCCCGGCAGGGACCGGTACGTCACCGGAACCGGGCTAAATTCCTTTGCCCTGCGCTAATTAGCGCAGGGCAAAGGAGGGCATCGGAGCATAGGATGCTCCGATGCCCTCTTCAGGCGGGCTGCCTGGGTGAAATTGCAGGTATGTCTGGGTTCTTCTCTGAACCCGGACAACCCCTTTAAGTTCCTAGTCCACCCCTGGGTCTGATAAAAGTCTTAAGTAAGACTCTCTGCCATGCTAATTGTCCAGACAGAGGAAGGCTCTGGACATGAACTAGATGAAATTGTGTGACTTGTGTGAAAAAATGATATCCAGAAACCATCCACATGCTTTTGTTAAAAGGTAGATTTATAAATAGATACGAAGGGGGTCATTTATCAAACAGGTGTAAAGTAGAACTGGACTAGTTGTCCATTGCAACCAGTCACATTCCACCTTTCATTTTTGACAGTTTCTTTGGAAAATGAAAGGTGGAATCTTATTGGTTGCTATGGGCAACTAATCCAGTTCTACTTTACACCAGTTTGATAAATCTCCCCCAAAGAGGGATGTGACAAAAATGCATGTGTCCTTTCCTTTCCTTTTTTTTTTTTTTTGTAAAATGCCAGTTATGAATGCCAGTGTTCTCTTACTCTGCCATTTTTCCAAGTGATGTCTGACACTGGTGTAACTCTCGCTGTCCCTTTTGGCCATTCTGTAAAGGTATATATGATCCTCTCTGATAAAATAAATTGATCGGAGAGAGACATCAGCCAGTTTATTAAGTACCATTCAAAGATGACTTCACCGCTTTCAGTAAAAAAAATCTGCTTTCCACTGGGATCTTTGAAGTTCACATACTTCATGTACTTGTGCAGCTGCAAGAAAATATGAAAGATGAGACAACATCAAAATCATCCCAGAACCAATATTATTACCATCACTACAAACTGTGACCAGCATTACCACATAGTGAGTAAATGTGTATATATATATCTTATCTCTTAATATTATAAAAATGACTTTCTGTCTGTTTGTCTGTCTGTCCATCTGTCTGTTCTTTATACGCGACCATTCTCTATACGCGATCTCTATAACAATTTTCACCAAATTGGGCACACATGTACATCAGGTGTCCGGGAAGGTTTTAGACCAGATCCCAGCTCTCTAGGACATACCGTTCCCGAGATATTCCCAAAATATGACCTGCATTAGCCAATATTAGCCTGGGAGCTTTGGTTTTAAACCCCAACTGCAATTCTCTGCACAGACACACACAGGGAGGGCAGGTTTCCATAACAACACAGCCAGGTAATTAGCAGCCAGTTGAGGAGCTCAGTTAACTAACAACCCAGCCATTTCTATTCACTGCTTTAAAGGGGCAGAGCGCTGTGGATGACACTGTTAAAGGGGTATTCCGGTTACCATAAATATAACTTATGCTTTAGACTAATTTTAGAGGACCGTTCAGTAGTAATAAAAGATGTTTTCTTCCACTGCTACCCATTGCGTGTCCTCATAAATTAATATGGCATCGACCTGTAATTCAGGCCACCCTGAAAAGAAGGACTTAAAACCCCCGCCCCAGGTTTCACTAAGCCATGCTCCTGACTCTGTCAGGCCACGCCCCATCCTACTCCGCAGCCGACGGGGTTTGAAAAAATGAAGGTAAAAATCAACTTCTAATAGGTAACAGGCGTTTTGTGGTGGCTCTCACCCGACAAAAATGCATGTAATGGGGGTGCAATACCTCAAAACAGGTCACCCATAACCTGTTAAATAATGAAAGCAATTCAAAAATGTATTTCAAGAGGTATGCACTGTCCTCACTGGATGTGTAGAAATATAAGCCTTTAATAGTTGAACAAATATATAAATAAATATATATATATATATATATATATATATATATACAGTTTACTAAAATTAAATAAAATAGAAATGCAGATAAAATTAATACAAATAAAATACTGTTTCCACCCCTATTTGGAAATACATAGAATGTCCTTATGCAGTAATACAATTCATTGGTCAATTGTCTTCATGGCCACCTTTCTATATCCTCCATACTAAAAATTAATGTTTTCAGTCTTTTGCAAAATAAATGCCCTCATTCATGTGTAGTAGGGGATGTCAATCTCCACCAAGGAGCGCTTTAATGTTAACACTGGTATCCACCCAAGGGCGCTTCCACCGAGATGCACTTTAATATTGATAAATGCTGGTATTGCTAATATTGATGTTAAACAAGTCAACACGATCAATATTCCTTCTCAAATCTCCATAAAAATCTTTTCAGATCGAGTGGACAAAGTCTTTTCCAAGAAAGGGTTGTGCACATACCCCTTTTCTTTGACTTATTCACAGTCTCTGTACTCACGTACACTGTCGGCTTCCACGTGCGGCGTTTACCGCAATGCTGGTATAGAGCCGCTGTTTCCTGTCATCGGTCTCTTGCGGAGTCCGGGGGCTGCCGCTTTGCTGAATATTCGTTCCGGTCTGTATTGTTCCACATCGATCTTTTCATGGAGAAATATATATACAATATTTCTTAGTTAGACATGCCTTTTTGAAGTGAGGGATGATCATTCTCAAAAGAAGGACTTACAACACCTGCTCCAAGTTTCACTAAGCCACACCCCGACACTGTCTGGTCACGCCCCCTTCCCCCTCCACAGCAAATTGGGATTGAAAAAATGAAGGTAAAAATAAACTTCTGTCAGCTGCAGGGGTGGGAGGGTGAGTTTCTCTCTGCAACAACACACAGAAACATTAGATGAAATAGACTAATATTAGACTACTTCGCACAGGTAATGAGGAGTGGTAAAGTGAGGGGTAAGGTAATGAGGAGTGGTAAAGTGAGGGACGAGGTAACGAGGAGGGGTAAAGAAAGGGGCGAGGTGATGAGGAGCAGTAAAGTGAGGGGTGATGTGAAAGAGAGTGTAAAGTGAGGGTCGAGGTGACGAGGAACAGTAAAGTGATGGGCAAGGTGACGGGGAGTGGTAAAGTGAGGGGCAAAGTGACGAGGAGAAGTAAAGTGAGGGGTAAGGTAACTGGGACCCTAAAGTGAGGAATGATGTGAAAGAGAGAGCAATGTGAGGGGCGAGGTGATGGGGATTGGGGTGAGGTGACGGGGATCGGGGCGAGGTGAGGAGGAGCAGTAAAGTGTGGAGCAAAGTAACAAGGAGCGATAAAGTGAGGGGCGAGGTGATGGGGAGGGGTAAAGTGAGGAGCGAGGTGATGAGGAGCTGTAGAGTGGGGGTGAGGTGACGAGGAGCGGTAAAGTGAGGGGCGAGGTGACAAGGAGCAGTAAAGCAAGGGGTGAGGTAATGAGGAGCAGTAAAGTGAGGGGCGGGGTGACAAGGAGCGGTAAAGTGAGGAGCGAGGTGACGGGGAGCGGTAATGTGAGGGGTGAGGTGACAAGGAGCGGTAAAGTGAGGGGTGAGGTGAAAAGGAGCAGTAAAGTGACGGGGAGCAGTAAAGTGAGGGGCGAGGTTAAGAGGAGCGGTAACAGGGAGCGGTAAAGTGAGGGACGAGGAGCGGTAAAGTGAGGGGTGAGGTGACAAGGAGTGGTAAGCAAGGGGTGAGGTAATGAGGAGCAGTAAAGTGAGGGGCGGGGTGACAAGGAGCGGTAAAGTGAGGAGCGAGGTGACGGGGAGCGGTAATGTGAGGGGTGAGGTGACAAGGAGCGGTAAAGTGAGGGGTGAGGTGACAAGGAGCAGTAAAGCAAGGGGTGAGGTAATGAGGAGCAGTAAAGTGAGGGGCGGGGTGACAAGGAGCGGTAAAGTGAGGAGCGAGGTGACGGGGAGCGGTAATGTGAGGGGTGAGGTGACAAGGAGCGGTAAAGTGAGGGGTGAGGTGAAAAGGAGCAGTAAAGTGACGGGGAGCAGTAAAGTGAGGGGCGAGGTTAAGAGGAGCGGTAACAGGGAGCGGTAAAGTGAGGGACGAGGAGCGGTAAAGTGAGGGGTGAGGTGACGAGGAGTGGTAAAGTGATGGGCGAGGTGACGAGGAGCAGTAAAGTGATGGTCGAGGTGATGAGGAGCGGTAAAGTGAGGGGTGAGGTGACGAGGAGCAGTAAAGTGATGGGCGAGGTGAGGAGGAGCCATGAAATGAGGGCTAAGTAACAAGGAGCGGTAAAGTGAAGGGTGAGGTGGTGAGGAGCGGTAAAGTGAGGGGCGAGGTGACGAGATGTTTCCTGTTCAGTGCCTTATCTGCTAACGTGAAACTTGCTTCTGAAAAATTAGGGGTTAATGCTGAGGAGTCACAGAATACCAGAGAAGAGTCCAGGTGATTCCGGAGCCTCCTCTCTCCACATCCACCTGCATCCTATTGTCAACTATCAAACACACAGTATAGATGTCCCCTTAGTGCCCCCCCACACAGTAGTTATGTCTCCTTAGCGCCCCCGCACACAGTAGTTATGTCCCCTTAGTGCCCCTCCACACAGTAGTTATGCCCCCTTAGTGCCCCTCCACAGTAGTTATGCCCCCTTAGTGCCGCCACACAGTAGTTATGTCCCCTTAGTGCCTCCACACAGTAGTTATGTCCCCTTAGTGCCTCCACACAGTAGTTATGTCCCCTTAGTGCCTCCACACAGTAGTTATGTCCCCTTAGTGCCTCCACACAGTAGTTATGTCCCCTTACTGCCTCCACACACAGTAGTTATGTCCCCTTACTGCCTCCACACACAGTAGTTATGTCCCCTTACTGCCTCCACACACAGTAGTTATGTCCCCTTAGTGCCTCCACACACAGTAGTTATGTCCCTTAGTGCCTCCACACAGTAGTTATATCCCCTTACTACCTCCACACACAGTAGTTCTGCCCCCTTAGTGCCCCCCCACACAGTAGTTATGTCCCCTTAGTGCCTCCACACAGTAGTTATGCCAACATGGTGCCCCCCTATACATTACTGAAGTCCCTGTATTATTAATACAGTATAAAAAGTAAAACCCAACCACGTTACCCCAATGAATGGCACACATCTCGCTCTCCCCAGCAGACACCATGCAGTGACATCATCACTCCTGCTGAGGTAAGCAGGACAGCACACAAGTCAGGGGATGATCCTTGGCCCGTGCTCTCTCCTACTCGGCCCAGTAGGTGCGATGTTTTTACCAGTGGGGAGTTTTGGGGCTGAGTCTGGCTGTTGCGTCTTCATTAGGACCCGGGCCTCGCCTGGCAGTGCACCCACAGTAATCATCACTGTCTGTGTGTACGGGCTCCAGAGCCTGAGCCCTGCATAAACACAGTAAGAGTCCAGGTATGGCAGTAGCTGAGCTCTCACTCTGATGGCAGTGAGATGGTCCTACATGATGTAGTCAATAGTGACAGCTGGAGGGGGTCCCTCTGTGCCCATCGGGGGTAATCACGGGGTGTCGGTGCACTGGTCAGTCTTACATGGTCTGTATACAAGGTATACCAGTGCATTATAACAGGTAACTGCCATGGTGTGACGCCTCCTAGCGGGAGTGAAATAATAATTAGGGTAATAAAGTTTTTTGTGAAAAAAATTATTACATAAACAGTGGTTTTATGTTGTAAAAGTGGTAACAGAATCACACATGTACTGATCGGTCACCTGTTAGAGCCCCTTCACAATATCACCCCGGAGATATGTGGATCAGCCTCCATGTGAATCCACAGGAGAACAGAATGAATGTGGACCAGGGTGCCGTCATCAGCTCTGGGATTTCTGAGACTGTCAGTCTTGTGTGGAGAGTGTACAGAGAATGGTCCGAGTGAGGAACAACAGCCGGGGTCCTGGGATGAAGGGTGTGAGGACATCAGGAATCGTCCAGGGCTTGTGCTCCAAGTACTGTGTGTGAGGGCAGAACTCACTGCTCCTTACCACAGACAGGCGGTCACAGAAGATGACCAGCACCATTACTGTCTACAGGAAGCCAGCAAGAGTCCAGAGAGCATGACCTGGTCAGAAGAATCCAGACTGCTGGTGCTCCAAGTACTGTGTGCGAGATCAGAACTCGCTGCTCCTTACCACAGACAGGCTGTCACAGAAGATGACCAGCACCATTACTGTCTACAGGAAGCCAGCAAGAGTCTAGAGAGCATGGCCTGCTCAGAAGAACCCAGACTGCTGGTGCTCCAAGTAATGTGTGCGAGGGCAGAACTCGCTGCTCCTTACCACAGACAGGCTGTCACAGAAGATGACCAGCACCATTACTATCTACAGGAAACCAGCAAGACTCTGCAGAGCATGAGCACTGTAGACAAGGCTTGCTCAGAGGAATCCAGACTGCGGGTGCTCCAAGTACTGTGTGCGAGGGCAGAACTCACTGCTCCTTACCACAGACAGACTGTCACAGTAGACCAGCACCATTACTGTCTACAGGAAACCAGCAAGACTCTGCAGATCATGAGCACTGTAGACAAGGCCTGCTCAGAGGAATCCAGACTGCAGGTGCACAATGAAGATGGGAGGACAAGCCACAAGAATGGTTGAACCCTTCCTGTCAGAAGTTCATCCCTACATGATGTCTGTGTACCCCATGACAGGACACCTTCAGCAGTACAATGCCATGCAAGTACTGCTACAATGCAAGGGTCGTAGACTTATGGACTGGGTCCTAGAACATGACAGCAAGTTTTCCCACCTCCCTGCCCTTCACAGTCCCCAGATGTTATCCTCGTGGGCGTCTCTGAGATGAGGCAGTACAGGCTGTTGACCTCAGTACCTCCATCTAAGCTGCAGTAACTGAGAAGCTATCCTGTCAGAATGGGCCAGGATTTCTGAAGAACGACGTCAGCACCTAGCGGAATCCATACTACGACGAACTGCTGCAGTTCTGAAACTGTTTGTGACATCTCTGACTTTGGTGGCATATTAGAGGCGAGTCTCACACCTATTTCCAGAACAGACCACCTGAAGTAAAGGCCACATAGGTTTCCTGGTGCAGTTCTGGGAGCCAGGAGCGAATAAAAAAAAAAAGGAGACATCATATCGGTCCTTTATATGTTCTCTCTTCTAAGATCTGTCCCTGATTGTGGCTTTAAAAACTGCATGCAGAAACCTGACCGCGTGGTCGTAACCCTAAGGTGAAAGGAGATCCAACGTGACACGTGATGGTTGTTTCTAATAAAGTGACTGTTCAGTGTCTGTGGTATCGCCGTGGTCATCACAAGAGCTACGATTGAAACCATATGGAGAAACATAAAAGAAACAAGTAAAGCTATACATAGAATAATGACGGCAGAAAAAGTCTATCTGGTCCCTCTAGTCTCTTAATATTATAAAAATGAGTTTCTGTCCGTCTGTCTGTCTGTTCTCTATGCGCGACCAAACTACTGGACCGATTTTCACCATATTCAGCACACAGGTACATCCGGTGCCTGGAAAGGTTTTAGACCAGGTCTCATCTCTCTAGGACATAACGTTCCCGAGATATTCCCAAAATATGACCTGCATTAGCCAATATTAGTCTGGGAGCTTTGGTTTTAAAACCCAACTGCCATTCTCTGCACAGGCACACACAGGGAGGGCAGGTTTCCATAACAACACAGCCAGGTAATTAGCAGCCAGCTGAGGATCTCAGGTAACAATCCAGTCATTTCTATTCAATGCTTTAAAGAGGCAGAGCGCTGTGGATGATACTGTTAAAGGGGTATTCCGGTTACCATAAATATGACTTATGTTTTAGATTAATTTTAGACTATGACCGTTCAGTAGTAAATCTTCCACTGCTACCCATTGCGTGTCCTCAAAAGTTACCATTGCACCAACCTGTGATTCACACCACTCTCAAAAGAAGGTCTTACAACACCTGCTCCAGGTTTCACTAAGCCACACCCTGACTGTCAGGCCACACCCCCTTCCCCCTCCGCAGCCAATTGGGATTGAAAAAATGAAGGTAAAAATAAACTTCTGTCAGCTGTAGGGGTGGGAGGGTGAGTTTCTCTCTGCAACAACACACAGAAACATTAGATGAAATAGACTAATATTAGACTACTACCATTCAGTAGTAATAAAATATGTTTTCTTCCACTAAAAGGACTTAAAAGCAACCCCCCCAAGGTCCCGCTAAACCATGCCGCGGTCAGGCCACGCCCTCTCCCACTCCGCAGCCAATGGGGATTGAAAAAATGAAGGTAAAAATCTACTTCTGTCAGCTACATTGACTTTCTCTCTGCAACAACACACAGAAACATTAAATGAAATAGATGAAATATACCCAGGCGAAGCCGGGTCTTTCTGCTAGTCTCTTAATAATATAAAAATGAGTTTCTGTCTGTCTGTCTGTTCTCTATGCGCGACCAAACTACTGGACTGATTTTCACCAAATTGGGCATACAGGTACATCAGGTGTCCGGGAAGGTTTTAGACCAGGTCTCATCTCTCTTGGACATACCGTTCCTGAGATATTCCCAAAATATGATCTCCATTAGCCAACATTACAACTGGGAACTTTGGTTTTAAACTCCAACTGCCATTCTCTGCAAAGGCAAACACAGGGAGGGCAGGTTTCCATAACAACCAGGTAATTATCAGCAGCTGAGGATCTCATCCATTTCTATTCACTGACACTGTTAAAGGTATTCCGGTTACCATAAATATAACTTATGTGTTTTTCTATTACTACAGTTCAGTAGTAATAAAAGATGTTTTCCTCCACTGCTGCCTATTGCGTGGCCTCATAAATAAGCATGGTATCGACCTTTAATTCAGGCCACCCTAAAAGAAGTACTTAAAACCCTCACCCCAGGTCTCACTAAGCCACACCCCCGACTCCGTCAGGCCACACCCCTTTCAATCCGCAGCCAACAGAGATTGAAAAAATAAAGGTAAAAATCAACTTCTGTCAGCTGCAGGGATGGGTGGGAGGTTGACTTTCTTTCTGCAACAACACACACAAACATTAAATAAAATAGATTAAATACACCCATGCGAAGCGTCTTGCTAATCCATGCCCCCGTCAGGTTACGCCCCCTCCCACTCCGCAGCCAATGGGGATTGAAAAAATGAAGGTAAAAATAAACTTCTGTTTGCTGCAGGAGTGGGAGGGTGAATTTCTCTCTGCAACGACACACAAAAATTTTAGATGAAATAGACTAATTATAGACTACAACTGTTCGAAGCCTTTTGCTAAGCCACGCCCCGTCTTTGTCAGGCCACGCCCCCTCTCACTCCGCAGCCATTCTGCAACGACACACAGAAACATTAAATGAAATAGATTAAATGCACCTATGCGAAGCGCTTTGCTAAGCCACACCCCCAACTCTGTAAGGCCACGCCCCTTCCACTCCGCAGCCAACAGGGATTGAAAAAATAAAGGTAAAAATAAACTTCTGTCAGCTGCAGGGATGGGTGGGAGGTTGACTTTCTTTCTGCAACGACACACAGAAACATTAAATAAAATAGATTAAATACATCCATGTGAAGCGTCTTGCTAATCCACGCCCCCGACTCTGTCAGGTCACGCCCCCTCCCACTCCGCAGGCAACGGGGATTGAAAGAATGAAGGGAAAAATAAACTTCTGTCAGCTGCAGGGGTGGGAGGGTGAATTTCTCTCTGCAACGACACACAAAAATCGTAGATAAAATTGACTAATTTTAGACTACGACCATTCAGTACCAATAAAAGATGTTTTTTCCACTGCTACCCATTGCGGGTCCCCATAAATGACCATGTCATCGACCTGTAATTTATGCCACTCTGACCCCCGCCCCAGATCTCGCGAAACCACGCTCTGACTCTGTCAGGCCACGCCCCCTTCCACTCCGCGGCCAACGGGGATTGAAAAAATGAAGGTAAAAATCAACTTCTGTCAGCTGCAGGGGTGGGAGGGAGGTTGGATTTCTTTCTGCAACAACATACAGAAACATTAAATGAAATAGATTAAATATACCCGCGCAAAGCAATGTTTTCTTCCACTGCTACCCATTGTGATTCCTCAAATTACCATGGCATTAACCTATAATTCAGGCCACCCTGAAATGAAGGACTTATAGGGATTGAAAAAATGAAGGTAAAAATCAATTTCTGTCAGCTACATTGACTTTCTCTCTGCAACGACACACAGAAACATTAAATAAATAGATGAAATATACCCAGGCGAAGCCGGGTCTTTCTGCTAGTCTCTTAATATTATAAAAATGAGGACTACTGGACCAATCTTCACCAAATTCGGCACACAGGTACATCAGGTGTCCGGGAAGGTTTTAGACCAGGTCTCATCTCTCTTGGACATACCGTTCGTGAGATATTCCCAAAATATGATCTCCATTAGCCAACATTACAACTGGGAACTTTGGTTTTAAACTCCAACTGCCATTCTCTGCAAAGGCGAACACAGGGAGGGCAGGTTTCCATAACAACCAGGTAATTATCAGCAGCTGAGGATCTCATCCATTTCTATTCACTGACACTGTTAAAGGTATTCCGGTTACCATAAATATAACTTATGTGTTTTTCTATTACTACAGTTCAGTAGTAATAAAATATGTTTTCCTCCACTGCTGCCTATTGCGTGGGCTCATAAATAAGCATGGTATCGACCTTTAATTCAGGCCACCCTAAAAGAAGTACTTAAAACCCTCGCCCCAGGTCTCACTAAGCCACACCCCCGACTCCATCAGGCCACACCCCCTTTCACTCCACAGCCAACAGAGATTGAAAAAATAAAGGTAAAAATCAACTTCTGTCAGCTGCGGGGATGGGTGGGAGGTTGACTTTCTTTCTGCAACAACACACACAAACATTAAATGAAATAGATTAAATACACCCATGTGAAGCGTCTTGCTAATCCACGTCCCCGACTCTGTCAGGTCACGCCCCCTCCCACTCCGCAGCCAATGGGGATTGAAAAAATGAAGGTAAAAATAAACTTCTGTTTGCTGCAGGGGTGGGAGGGTGAATTTCTCTCTGCAACGACACACAAAAATTTTAGATGAAATAGACTACAACCGTTCGAAGCGTCTTGCTAAGCCACGCCCCAACTCTGTCAGGCCACGCCCCCTCTCACTCCGCAGCCATTCTGCAACGACACACAGAAACATTAAATGACATAGATTAATTGCACCTATTCGAAGCGCTTTGCTAAGCGACACCCCCAACTCTGTAAGGCCACGCCCCCTCCCACTCCGCAGCCAACGGGGATTGAAAAAATAAAGGTAAAAATAAACTTCTGTTTGCTGCAGGGGTGGGAGGGTGAGTTTCTCTCTGCAACAACACACAAAATTTTTAGAGAAAATAGACTAATTATAGACTACAACTGTTCGAAGCGTCTTGCTAAGCCACGCCCCCAACTCTGTCAGGCCACGCCCCCTCTCACTCCGCAGCCATTCTGCAACGACACACAGAAACATTAAATGAAATAGATTAAATCACCTATGCGAAGTGCTTTGCTAAGCCACGCCCCCAACTCTGTCACGTCATGCCCTGTCCCACTCCGCAGCCAACGGGGATTGGAAAAATGAAAGGAAAAATAAACTTCTGTCAGCTGCAGGGGTGGGAGAGTGAATTTCTCTCTGCAACGACACACAAAATTTTAGATGAAATAGACTAATTTCAGACTACAACCGTTCGAATCGTCTTGCTAAGCCACGCCCCCAACACTGTCAGGCCATGCCCCCTTCCACTCCGCAGCCAACGGGGATTGGAAAAATGAAAGGAAAAATAAACTTCTGTTTGCTGCAGGGGTGGGAGGGTGAATTTCTCTCTGCAACGACACACAAAATTTTAGATGAAATAGACTAATTTCAGACTACCACCGTTTGAATCGTCTTGCTAAGCCACGCCCCCAACACTGTCAGGCTATGCCCCCTTCCACTCCGCAGGCAACGGGGATTGAAAAAAATCAGCTGCAGGGGTGGGAGGGTGAATTTCTCTCTGCAACGACACACAAAAATTGTAGTTGAAATAGACTAATTTTAGACTACGACCATTCAGTACTAATAAAAGATGTTTTTTTCCACTGCTACCCATTGCAGGTCCTCATAAATTACCATGTCATCGATCTGTAATTCACGCCACCCTCAAAAGAAGGACTTAAAACCCCGCCGCAGATCTCGCGAAACCACGCCCCAACTGCAGCCAACAGGGATTAAAAAAATGAAGGTAAAAATCAGCTTCTGTCAGCTGCAGGGGCGGGAGGGAAGTTGGATTTCTTTCTGCAACAACATACAGAAACATTAAATGAAATAGATTAAATATACCCGTGCAAAGCAATGTTTTCTTCCACTGTTACCCATGGCGTGTCCTCATAAATTACCATGGCATCGACCTGTAATTCTGGCCACCATCAAAAGAAGGACTTAAAACCCCGCCCCAGGTCTTGCTACGTCACACCTCCGACTCAGTCAGGCCATGACCCCTCCCGCTCCGCAGCCAATGGAGATTGAACAATTGAAGGTAAAAATCAACATCTGTCAGCTGCAGGGATGGGAAGGAGGATGACTTTCTCTCTGCAACGACACACAGAAACATTAAATGAAATAGATTAAATATACCCGCGCAAAGCTATGTTTTCTTCCACTACTACCCATTGTGTTTCCTCAAATTACCATGGCATTAACCTATAATTCAGGCCACCCTGAAATGAAGGACTTAACCCCCCCCCGTGTCCCATTAAACCACGCCCCCTCCCACTCCGCAGCCAATGGGGATTGAAAAAATGAAGGTAAAAATCAATTTCTGTCAGCTGCAGGGATGGGAAGGAGGATGACTTTCTCTCTACAACGACACACAGAAACATTAAATGAAATAGATGAAATATACCCAGGCGAAGCCGGGTCTTTCTGTTAGTCTCTTATATATATGAAAATGAGTTTCAGTCTGTCTGTCCGTTTGTCTGTCTGTTCTCTATGCGCGACCAAACTACTGGACCGATTTTCACCAAATTCGGCACACAGGTACATCAGGGGTCCGGGAAGGTTTTAGACCAGGTCTCAGCTCTCTAGGACATACCATTCCCAAGATATTCCCAAAATATGATATTCATTAGCCAATATTAGACTGGGAGCATTTCACTTCAAATCCCAACTTTCTTCACATACACATCGGTTTCCATAACAACCCAGCCAGGTAATTGGCAGCCAGCTGAAGAGCTCAGGTAAATAACAACCCAGCCATTTCTCTTCACTGCTTTAAAAGGGCAGAGCACTGTGGATGACACTGTTAAAGAGGTATTCCGGTTACCAGAAACATAACTTATGTTTTAGACTTATTTTAGACTAAGACCGTTCAGTAGTAATAAAAGATGTTTTCTTCCACTGCTACCCATTGCGTGTCCTCATAAATACCTAAAGGTCTGAATAGAGATTTCGATTTTTGTATTTGATAATTGCATATTTTCTGTATTTTTAATGTTCTATTGTTTTCTTCCCTCCATAGACCAAATGACCCCTCGACTTTCAGGTAGTAGCCAATAACCTAACATTAATAGTGCATGCCATTATTAGTACAAGTTCATTAATTGCATGTTGTATTTAACCTCTATGTTTTCTCTACATGACCAGCTATTGCATGTCTGTCTGCATGTCTCTCATTTGCTACACTATCCTATTCACATATTCATTAATACCTTTCTACCCTCTTGATTTGATTCCCCGCTCCCCAACTCCTCTACATCATCCAGCACTCCAGGGCTCCTGCGCCAATAGTCCAGTCTGCCAGTACTCTGACTGGCCTCATACATCTAGTGCGCATGCGCCGCCCGGACGTGACGTCCGGCGCTTCTTATGCCCGCAGTTTTCACTCACAAGCCAGCATCCTCCATTGAACTGGGAACGCTGGACGTATCTAAGGTAAGCCCCACTACCACCAATGATTGTATCAAATTTCTATGGATATCATCCCAGCTGATCTTACCCCCTTCAGAGTTTATATGCCATCCAGGACTCTATGAAATGCCTACTACCATAGCGTTAGTTCTCCCATCCCCATCGCAGTTTATCTCCTTTCATGGGGCATTTTCCTTGCTGAGCTATACCTGCTTTACTCTACCCACTACCTATTCTATACCCTGAACATCTCATGAGCCTCCTTATGCATTATCCCCTGTAATACTGGTATTACTAAGTGCTTCTCTCCTGCTCTGATCAGATACTTTGCACAAACCATAAGTTACTACACATTAGGAGCTGTTTATACTTGATGCTATCTTTTGCCAGGACCTCTTCAATGAAGACTTCTGCTCCTTATGATATCCTCAAACGATACCAAGTCACCTGTTGCATGAAAGCTGCACATGGATGTCTCTATACCCTATTGAATAGGACACTGTTATTAGTATTATAATTGTGACTAAGGCATTGCCTCCCGTTGTCTAATATTTGTTTATCTTATTTTTTCTGCATGATTTATTGTACTATAAAAGTAACACTTACCTTTCATATATATATATATATATATATATATATATATATATATATATATATATTAGGCCGTGAACAAGGTCTAGGTTTAGACCGAAACGTTGGCCAATGTCCACAGATTGAACTTTGGATGGATTAAATAAATTACTAAAAGCTTGAAATCTATTGAGTGCCGTGGTCTCTACTACATTTACATACAAATTATAACACAGAGCACCAACCACAAGTTAGGAGTGCCGACCAATTATACCCTCACTCATAAATACCATGGCATAGACCTGTAATTCAGGCCACCCTCAAAAGAAGTACTTAAAAGCAACCCCCCCCCAAGGTCCCACTAAAACACGCCCCTGACCTGGTCAGGTCACGCCCCCTCTCACTCCGCAGCCAATGGGGATTGAAAAAATGAAGGTAAAAATCAACTTCTGTTAGCTGCATTGACTTTCTCTCTGCAACGACACACAGAAACATTAAATGAAATAGATAAAATATACCCAGGCGAAGCTGGGTCCTTCTGCTAATATATATATATATATATATATATATATATACACATACATATATAGATACACATTGCTACCGTTACTATGCAATGAGTATTATATCTTTGGGAGGCCCTCCCCCTTCTCTGTTGTTGCCTCCACCCCAGCTTCCTGCTCTTCCTCAACACAAAATCATTATCAGAGGCTTCAACCTCCCTGTTACTTTTATTAGACTGTGAGATATCATGGTGGGGTTCTTAGCCCTCTCCCGATTCCCTGCTCTGCATTTGCCACTGACTGCCACTGTCACTTTCTCCAATGCCAAAATTAGAGCTAGTGTGCCACTATTGCCAGCACAGCCATCCATGGGGTCCCCAACCTCTTCCTGACCCTCCATCTTAGGTCAGGAGAAGATGCCATGACAAAGATGTCATCACTGAAAGCCAGGAGGAATGCTGTGACTCCTAGCTGCATGGCACAGTGTCAGACTTAGAAATCACCTCCACGTCATCCTGCTATGACAGAGTAAGCCATCCAAATCACAATTTTATTCTCTTTCTCCTCAATGATAGTGTTGTGCCTTTCAGAAGCCAGGACAACTGCAGACAACTACCACCACTACCACCACTACCACCACTACCACCACTACCACCACTACCACCACTACCACCACTACCACCACGCCTACCCCCAGGTCTTTTGTTTGGAACCCTTGCATGTTCTGTGCATTTTTTGGCCTATGCTACTGCTACTAATGTTATAGCCAATGCTACTAACAATTGCCTTTGCAAATGATGTAGCATTGGCACCACTAACAGATTTGGGCCTATTGTCTTCTGTCTGCGTTAAAATATGCAGAGTCAGACAAAAGCTTTCTCAAGAGTCAAACATAAATTGTCAATCTACTATGAGATTATTCCTTCCCACATCAACACTTCAACTGTCTGCAGATTCCCTGACGCAGATTTCAGGCTAATATTTCATGTTTTCATACAGAGATTTCAAACGTTACCCTTTGTATTGTAAGTCACAAGCTGCACACTTGCATTCTGTATTGCTATATTTCGTAAAACAAAAAAGAAAAACTTTGAACTGTTTGGAAATGCCCTGACAAAGATTTTGGTCTAGTATTAGCTATCGGACCAGGAAAAATCCTCACCTCTCTTCAACTCCTGTCGCCTCTGCTGTTTATGTAGCACTGTGTCTAGGCATGAACTACACTGTGAACTGACGTCGCACAGTGTCAGGTCATAGTGCTGGACACTACGTCCACTGAAGCCGTGCACTGCCAGGACTTACTGCAGCACAGACGCCTGAGGAGAAGAACAGGGAGTTGAAAGTAATATCAGTGCTAGACAGGGCCGGCCTTAGGGTAGATGGCGCCCTGTGCGAAACTATCTCTCGGCGCCCCCCCCCCTGAGTGACAGTACTAATGTCATACAGTATAGAGCTATAAATACAGTGCAGAGATATATAGAGTGATATAGGTAGGTAGAGTAGGACAGTATATATATATATATATATGTATGTATTTATAGCTCTCTATACTGTTCTATATCACACTATATATCTCTGCACTGTATGTATAGCTTTCTATATTGAAATGTAGCCTAATACAGCGCCACATACCTCGTACATCCAGTGACGTCTCCTCTCATGTAGATCTTCTCTTTCCTCATCTTCTCCTTTCAGACCAGACGCCATTTTTCAGCCATTTCTCATCTCTGCAGTTAGACAGAAAAAAAATCTTAGTTTACACAGTGTCCTAAAATAACTGCGCCCAGCAAATAGTGTCCTGTAATAGTGTAAACATAACGCTCCCCAGAAATAACTGCGCTGATACTGTGCCAGGGTGCCCCCACAGTAATAGTGCCCCCACAGTAATAGTGCCCCCAAAGTCCCAACTAATAATTCTCTGCCAGAGTGCACTTGTTAGTAATAGTGCCCCCAACAGTACTAATGTCCCCACTGTGCCCCAGAAGTAATAATGCTTCCAATATGCCAGTAAGTGCCCCCCATTGATTCCCCCCCAAAATCATGTGCCAGTAAAAAGTGTCCCACCCCCATAGATGCCCCCCAAATTATGTGCCAGTAAGAAATGCCTCAGTGCCCCCATGTGCCAGTAAGAAATGCCCCAGTGCCAGTAAAAATGCCCCCAGTGCCCCCATGTGCCAGTAAAATGCTCCCATGTGCCAATAAAAATGCCCCCAGTGCCCCCTTGTGCCAGTAAAATACCCCCAGTGCCAGTAAAATGCCCCCATGTGCCAGTAAAAATGCCCACAATACCCCTATGTGCCAGTAAAATGCCACTATGTGCCAGTAAAAATGCCCCCAGTGCCCCTTGTGCCAGTAAAAATGCCCCCAGTGCCAGTAAAATGCCCCAGTGCCCCATTTGCCAGTAAAATGCCCCCAGTGCCAGTAAAATGCTCCCATGTGCCAATAAAAATGCCCCCAGTGCCCCCTTGTGCCAGTAAAAATGCCCCCAGTGCCCCCTTGTGCCAGTAAAATGCCCCCAGTGCTCCCATGTGTCAGTAAAAATGCCCCCAGTGCCAGTAAAATGCTCCCATGTGCCAGTAAAAATGCCCCCAGTGCCCCCTTGTGCCAGTAAAATGCCCCCAGTGCTCCCATGTGCCAGTAAAAATGCCCCCAGTGCCAGTAAAATGCTCCCATGTGCCAATAAAAATGCCCCCAGTGCCCCCTTGTGCCAGTAAAAATGCCCCCAGTGCCCCCTTGTGCCAGTAAAATGCCCCCAGTGCCCCCTTGTGCCAGTAAAAATTCCCCCAGTGCCCCCTTGTGCCAGTAAAAATGCCCCCAGTGCCCCCTTGTGCCAGTAAAAATTCCCCCAGTGCCAGTAAAATGCCCCCAGTGCCCCCATGTGCCAGTAAAATGCCCCCATGTGCCAATAAAAATGCCCCCAGTGCCCCCTTGTGCCATTAAAAATGCCCCCAGTGCCCCCTTGTGCCAGTAAAATGCCCCCAGTGCCCCCATGTGCCAGTAAAAATGCCCCCAGTGCCCCCTTGTGCCAGTAAAAATGCCCCCAGTACCCCCTTGTGCCAGTAAAAATGCCCCCAGTGCCCCCTTGTGCCAGTAAAAATTCCCCCAGTGCCAGTAAAATGCCCCCATGTGCCAATAAAAATGCCCCCAGTGCCCCCTTGTTCCAGTAAAAATGCCCCCAGTGCCAGTAAAATGCCCCCATGTGCCAGTAACAATGCCCACAATACCCCCATGTGCCAGTAAAAATGCCCCCAGTGCCCCCTTGTGCCAGTAAAAATGCCCCCAGTGCCCCCTTGTGCCAGTAAAAATGCCCCCAGTGCCCCCTTGTGCCAGTAAAAATGCCCCCAGTGCCCCCATGTGCCAATAAAAATGCCCCCATAAAAAAAAATAAACACTTACTTACCTCCAGCAGCGATGCGATGCAGGCCTCTTCCGGCCTGTGTCCAGCGCTGTACGGCTCGGGCGGCGCGATGACGTCATCGCGTCGCCTGAGCTGGCCTCTGATAGGCTGCAGGCCTAGGGCCTGCAGCCTATCAGAGGAACGGGCAGGGGAGACGCCTCTCCCTCCCCTGCCCCGCATCTCCAAAGGCAGACTATGGAGATGAGCGCTTCCACAATGGAAGCGCTCATCTCCCTCTGCCCCACCGCCGCACTTGCAGGGCACGGCCGGGCCATTAAGGGGGCGCTCTGGCAGGGCGCCCCCTTAACTGGCCGGGAGTGAAGCGCCCTGTGCAACCGCACAGGTCGCACACCCCTAAGGCCGGCCCTGGTGCTAGAGCTAGCAGCACAATACTCATTTGCCCTACTCCTGGGCCCCTTCTTGAGTTTGGGCCCTGTAGTAACCACTTTCCTTGCTTCCATGGTAGCTACTAAGCAAAGATTTTGAACTTTCTGTTTTCACTTTGTCATTATGGGGTATTGATTGAAGAATGATGGGTGCAAAGTTTTTGTATTTTAGCACAAGATCACAACATAACAAAATGTCAAAAAAAGTGAAATGGCATGCATATTATATACAAGGCATTATACCGTAGCATATTCATTTAATCTGATTCCTTACCTCATGTTGTAGTTGGTATGTCCTAGATTTCTTACCAGTTACCTTCATTGAGTGTAGGGCATTGGCCAGAATATACACCGACACGTATGTATCGTATAAGTCTGTGTCTTTCATTTGATAATGTGATGGTGGAATATAATATGTCTCAGTGCAGTTCTTTCCAGTACGTCTATAGTACCACTGGTAGATCTCATTTCTTATTGGATCTTTAGTCAGACATTTAAAGATCTTGAACCAGATTTCTTCGAGCAATGGATCATTTGGACGCATTGATGGGTTCACATATTTTATAGATTCCTCAACCTTCATTATTCTTCTAATGTTTACCATAAAAACTAAACTGCAGTTCAAATTTCTTATCAAGTCAGGATTTCTTATGTATAAAGACCTAACCCATGAATCATGAAGGATTAGGGTGAAATTCTCAAGACGTGCATTAGAATTTTCTATCATTTTAATATATGCGGGTGAGTAAGATGCATAAATGACTATAACTTCAGCGGTTGATTTATGAATCTCTGACAACTGCATCATCGCTTTCTCTGTATTTGCCAGATCAATGATGAACTCAATACAGATCTGAGTCTTGGCCATCAGTTTTCTCAGTTCTCTTATCCCCATTTCATTGTTCCCCTCATCTGTTGTAATGATACCTACCCAGTTCCATCCATTCTCCAGCATAAGGTAAACAGTGGCCTTATGTCGAGTTCCATCATCAGGAGCAAACATATATGATGTTGGGTACAAGTCTCTGTCATGCAGGATGGGGTCACTGACTCCATAACTGAGCTGCAAAGACAGAACACATCAGCCTTTCAATTTTTGCCCATACCACAAGCAGCAAACTACATAAGGCTATTCAATGGAAGGCAAGTTAGGCAGCAAATCAATAAACAGGAGTTCTGGTGGGCTGCAAGCACACATAACCTACTGTAGTCTAGTGCTTTAACCCCCTCCCGCCCACCGCCGCTGCGAGAAGGTACTTCCCACCCGGCGCCATAGTACTACAGAGCCCTGATCAGGCAGGTGCAGGAGCTGAGCCCACCTGATCAGCTGCAGGGGACTGGCTGTGCCTGGTAGCCGGATCCCTGCTGTATGCGCCAGCATCTGTGAAAAAAACTATGCCCGCGCATTAATCCTCGATGTGCCACGGTCAGTGCTGACCGCGCCACATGCGATCTGTGGAGCGGGAAGGGGAGTCCACCGGGTTCCCGCACTGCTGTGACGGGGACCCAGTGGCTTGAATGACAGCCCGATGCCTTCCTTAGGCATCGTGGCTGCCATCCCTGCGAGCCTGTGAGATCCAGCCCCCTGAATGTCACAGGAAGCAGGCTGTAAGTGTATTACTCACAGTATTGTAATGTATTGTGCAGGGGATCAGACCTCCAAAAGTTAAAAAGTGTGAACAAAAGTGAAAAAAGTTAAAAAAAATAGTTAAAAAAAATAAGTTTCAAGTAAAAACAAAACAAAAAAAACGCCCTTTTACCAAAATAAAATTGTAAAAAAAAAAGGGAAAAAAAGAAAAGTAGACATATTAAGTATTGCCGCGTCCATATCGAACATATCACATGTTCCACCCCGCCAGGTGAACGCAGTGAAAAAAAAACAGCCAATTTTTGGTCACCTTCCCTCACAAAAAGTGTAATAGCAGGCGATCAAAAAGGCGTATTTACCCCAAAATGGTACCAATCAAACCGTCATCTCGTCCCGCAAAAAATGAGATCCTATCTAAGACAATCGCCCAAAAAATAAAAAAAATATGGCTCTCAGAAAAAAGGCAGCACAAAAGCAAGATTTAATTCTGTTCAAAAATGCATCTAATGTGTAAAACTTAACAAAAATAAACATGTTAGACATATTGGGTATCGACACATCTGTAACAACCTGCTCTATAAAAATATCACATGATTTTCCCCTTCAGGTGAATGCTGTAAAAAAAAAAAAAAAAAGCCAAAATAGCCATTTTTGTCACCTTTCCTCACGTTCAAAAAGTCTTATGTACCCCAATATGGTACCAATGAAACGGTCACCTCATCCCTCGCAAAAAATAAGACCCCACATAAAACAATAACTCAAAAAATAAAAACCAAACTTATTTAGCCTTGAAAAAAGAAGTCTAAGGGGGGACATGATTAACCTGTACAAATATATACACGGACCATACAAAAAATATCAAGGGAAGCTATTCTGTGTTAAACACCCTCAAAAAACAAGAGGCCACTCCCTACGAATGGAGAAAAAAAGATTCAGTCGTAAGAGGCGACAAGCATTCCTTACAGTAAGGTCTGTGAATCTCTGGAATATCCTGCAGGAACTGGTCACAGCAAGTACAGGAGATGGTTTCAAAAAGGGTTTAGATAGACTTTTTAATTCAACATAAAATTGAGGCTTATGACAATGTACAGAAATCTTGTTCTACTCACGATTTCCCTTGGCCCAACCCCTTTTTAAAAGGAAGATCAATGTCCATCCAGGAATGGATATAGCAGGATTACAGGTTGGACTTGGTGGACTTGTGTCTTTTTCCAACCTTAACAACTATGTAACTGTGTAACTATGGCACCTTCCATTCCTGCCATGTGCTCCCACAGCAGTTTACCACCACATATGGGGGGTTGCTGTATTAAGGAGAAAATGGGGAACAAATTATGGTGTGTTTTTTCTCCTGTTATCTTTTGTGAAAATGAAACATTTGGGGCTAAAGCAACATTTTATTGGAAGAAATTAAACTTTTCATTTTCACAGCCAAGTGTTTCCAAATTCCATAAAACACTTAGGGGCTCAAAGTGCTCAGTAACCCGCTTAGTATTTTATTTGAAGGGTGTAGTTTCAAAAATGGCGTCACTTTTTGAGGGTTTCCACTGTGGAGGTAAGTCAGGGTCTCTGCCTCCAAAATCCATATGGCGTTCCTTTCCTTCTGACTACTGCCACGTGCCCATAGAGCAGTTTACCAACACATATGGGGTATTTCTGTAAACTGCAGAATCAGAGTAATGTATATTGAGGTTTACTTTGCTGTTAACTCTTGCTGTGTTGCAAGAAAAAATGTATTAACATGAAAAATCTGCATTAAAAAAAATGACATTTTGAAATTTCGCCTCCATTTCCCTTTAAATCTTGTAGAATACCTAAAGGGTTAACAAAGTTTGTAACATCAGTTTTAAATAATTTGAGGGGTGTAGTTTCTAAAATGGGGTCATTTATGGGAGGTTTCCATTACGTAAGCCCCTCAAAATCACTTTATATCTGAATTGGTGCTTAAAAAAATGGTCTGGAAATTTTGTTGAAAATTTGAAAAATGGCTTCTAAACTTCTAAGCTTTCTAACGTCCTAAAAAAGTAAAATGACATTTTTTTAAATGATGCCAAAATAAAGTAGACATATGGGGAATGATGACTGATAACTATTTTATGTGATATTACAATCTGTCTTAAAAGTTGAAAAATTCAAATTTGGAAAATTGTGAATTTTTCCAAATTTTTGGTAAATTTGGGATTTTTAAAAAAATAAAGGAAAAATATATTGACTCAAATTTACCACGGTCATGAAGTACAATGTGTCACGAGAAAACAATCTCAGAATGGCTTGGATATGTAAAAGTGTTCTAAAGTTATTCAGTTAAGGCTAATTTGATCCAACACTATGCTTGGCTTCCCTCATATAAACCTTTGGCTTTGATTATGGTCATGTGAGCTGCTGCAGCCAGTAATGTAGTCAAAAGTAGAAGACAAGAAACAGAGTTATAGAGACTAGGAATAAGCAGAGGTCCAAGTCGAGCAGGAAGTTGAGGAGGCTGTGGACGTGGCAGTGTAGGTGGAAGAGGCAGAGGATGTGGAGGAAGAAGACATGACTTTCACAGACACACTCCACAGAAAAATTTCCTCTCCCACATTAGCTGGATGGACGCAATATAAGTCATCTTATTACAATTCTTAATTTCTTAATTTTAATTTTTTTTTTTGGGGGGTAACTGTCGACCACCAAACATTGAGAGATGGCAAAGAGAATGTACAAAGTCTGCTGCAGTATAACAATGGCTGGGTGCGCCCGGTACAATTCTCCACTCTGCCAATACTGCCAATATAAGACATAATAATCTTGAGCTTGTAGGCGGAGGTCCTAGTGGAGGTGAAGGCAGACGTGGCAGTGCACTGGAGTAAAACAATGGCTGAATGCAGCCAGTATACGTACCTCTCTATTCTGAGCTTGTCCATCTTAGCTGTGGGCAGGCAGATGCACCTGTCTGTGATACCTCCCTGCCGTGCTAAACACACGTTCGGACAATACAGCTGTCGCCCAAGTAGGCTGGGACCTCCAAGGCATAAGTGCACGCTCAGGCCATGTGCCCAATTTGGAGGCCAAGAAGTTAAATGGGGCAGACCCATCAGTCAGTACGTGCAGAAGTGTTGACACGTACTGTTCCACCATGTTGCTGAAATGCTGCCTTCTGCTAAGACGGTCCGTATCAAATGGTGGTGCTGGATATTGTGGCGTGCAGACAAAGTTTTTTACATTTCAGCCATGCTAACCCTTCCTTCTGAGGTGCTAGCGGTGCCTCAACTGCGTTGGAAACGTCCTCCTCCTCAGCCGTCTCCTCCTTGTGCTTCCACTGAGACCCAGCTGTCTGGTGGGAATGCCATCAGTAGCCTCTCTGCTAGCGTTTGCTTGTACTCGCGCATATTCCGATCACACTCCAGCAACGGAAGTAAGGACTGCATGTTGTCCTTGTAGTGGGGATCCAACAGAGTGCCACCCAGTAATCAGCCCTGGTTAGAATGTAGGGAACTCGGCGGTCATTGCGCAGGCACTGCAGCATGCAGTCATTTATGTTTTCTAGGCTACCCAGAGGCAGTAACAAGCTGTCCTTGGTGGGACGTGCATTGTCTTTGTCAATGGTATCTCTCCAGCCATGCTCTAGTGATGCCCATGAGGTGATTTGGGTGCCACCCTGCTGTGAACGGGGATGCTCCTCCTCATCACCCTCCTCATCCTCCAAAACTGTGCCTTGATTGGACAGTTGAGTACCTGGCCACTGTTGGTCCAGGAACTCACGCTCTAAGCCTCCTCCTTTTCCACCTGTGCCACATCCTCATCCATCAGCGCCTGAAGAGTTTTTTAAAAGAGACATAGAAGTGGGATAGTAAGACTGATTACGGTGTTATCCCCCCTGGCCATGTTGGTGGTATACTCTAAGCAGCACAACATGGCACACACGTCCCACATGGAGGCCCACTTTTTAGTGGTGAAGTGGTGCTGTTCCGCAGAGCGACTTATCTATGCGTGCTGCAGCTGAAACTCCTCTATCACCTGCTGCTGCTCGCAGCTGTCTCTCCGGTATGTGCAAAGTGTAGTTCCACCTTGTGGGTACGTTGCATATGAGGCGGTGAGCGGGTACGCCGAAGTTGCACTGCATCGCTGACAGGTGAGTAATAGCAGAGTGAGAATGCCGAAAGCACGCATAGGCAACCCACACTTTCTACAACAGCTCTGACATATCGGGGAAATTCTTCCGGAACCTCTGCACCACCAAGTTCAGCTCATGCACCAGTCAAGGGATGTGCTTCAGACCGGCTAGGCCCAGAGCTGTTATGAGATTTCACCCACAGTCACACCCCGACAGGCCAGGCCTGAGACTCAACTGCACCAACTACTCATCAGTCTGTTTTTTTTTCTATGTCCATCCAAAGCTCCTGCGCAGTGTGAGGTCTTTCCCCCAAACATATGAGTTTCAGAACAGCCTGCTGTCGGTTCCCCCTGGCTGCGCTGAATTTGGTGGTGAAGATGTTACACTGACATGATGAGGAGGAACCAGAGGAGGAAGCGGAGTAGGAAGAGGAGGAGGCAACAGGAGGCACAGAGAAATGTTCAGCAATCCTAGCGGTAGAACATACACCAAACCGCTGTCCGCCTCAGGCCCAACCACCACTGCGTTTACCCACTGGGCAGTTAGGGAGATACAATGTCCCTGTCAGTACTTACTGGTTCATGTGTCAGTAATAATGTGGACCTTGCCACTAATGGCATTGAGCAGTGCACAACTGATTTTTTTTCTGCCACTTGTTTGTTCAGGGCAGGGATAGCCTGCCTTGAAAAGTAGTGGCAGCTGGGAACCACGTACTGTGGGACATCTGCCGTCATTACATTTTTAAAACTGTCCGTCTCCACCAGACGGAATTGCAGCATTTCAAAGGCCAGCAGTTTTTAAATGCTGACATTCAGGGCCAGAACTCGCAGATGGGTAGAGGGGTACTTCCTCTTTCTCTCCAGTGTTTGTGGAATGGACAGCTTAACGCTTGCATGGGACAGTGTGGACATGCTGGGTGACGGTGGTGAAGGTGTGGTTGCCACATCGTCTGTTTGCGGGGTGGCAGCTGCCCCTGTTGCTCCGGGGGTGGGGGTGGGGAGGGAGGCCAAGACCACAGCAAAAGAGGGAGCAGGAGGAGCCTCTCTTTCGTGGTTCTTGAGGGGTCTACTTTACTGCAGCTCATGCTTCGAGGTTAGATATCGGATCATGCAGGTGGTGCCCAGATTGAGAACATTTAGGCCTTGATTCAGGATCTGACTGCACAGCATGCAGACCACCCATGTCCTCTTGCCAACACACTGCCTGGAGAACTGCCATGCCAGGGAACTCCTTTGTACTGGCTTTGGTGTGATATGTCCCTTGGCATGTTAGGCAGTAGCAGGTGTACTGGCTGGGGAATGGCCACTCTGCTTTAGCTCCATCTTTTGATTTGTGGCTGGCCATTCGTGCCCTCTTCCTCCGAACTGTACATATCACTGGCATGACCTGGATGCCATGTGATGTCTAGGACCTCATCATCCTCCCCATCATATTCCACCCACTCCTCACCCCTGGTTGGGCATTAGTGCACTCAATCTCTGTCACTTCTGGGGCAGGGCCAGGTGGATGGCCCATGAAAACATTGCCAACAGAGTCATCAAAAAGCATAAGTGACTGCTGCATGACTTGGGGTTCAGACTGCTTGGATGATGTGCATGGGGTTGTGGTGGAGAACGGATGCCAGCGGCCTCTACTTCTGGCCTCACCATTCTTAGAGCGGTATTCAGGAATACAAAATGACACAGAACGTCCTGTCGCCTGCATGTACTAGACAAAGATGTTTCATTTGGGCGGGTACCTGGCACAGATCGAGAACATCCTCTCCCTGCAGGAGGAGCTCCACCACCACCAGCAACACCACAACCATGGCCACGTCCCCTAGTTGATGCTCTCCTCATTTTTTTACACCCACAAAATTGTCTGACAGATGAACAAAAGAGGTGTTTGGGGAAAAAAAATAGGCACTGTAGGTCACATCGACCCAATTTACCAGCTGAACAACTATTATATATCCCCATGATGGCGGTAAGTACTGTACAGTGTATTTTCAACCAATAAAATAGGTAAGTCTCACAGACCCAATTAACTGGCTGAATAACTATTATATATCCCTTTGATGGTGGCAAGTACAGTGTTTTTTCAACCAAAAAACATAGGTAGGGCAAACAGTCTCAATTAACTGACTGAAAAACTATTATATTTCCCTGTGATGATGGCAAGTGGCAAGGCTTTTTTGCCAAAAAAATAGGTACTGTATGTCCCACATAATTAACAGACTGATTAGATGGGTTATCTGAAATTATAAACTGTCCCCCATATGGTGGGCCACCCATACTGAATGTACTTACCCCACTCCCTGCGCAACTCCTGGTCTCCGCACCACCGCTGCTGCCTCTCCCTGTGCATGGATGAAAACATCCAGGGTCAGGTGGAGCAGCCAATGGCAGGCAGGGACGGGGACGATCCTCCAAAGCTAGGGAGGACCCCCCTTCTTGTCCTCACCTGCCATTGGCTGTTCTCCCCTGACACTTGATGTTTTGATCCATACACAGGGAGAAGCAGCAGTGGCAGTGCGGGGACCAGGAGCTGCGAGAGAAGTTGGGTAAGTATATTCCATGTGAAGGGCCCGGCATATGTGGGGGCAGTTTATAGTTTTAGATAAGCCCTTTAAGTATTGTATTTCCATGTCCTTCATGCAACGGAGTAGGATTGCACAAAAAAAATGCCATCAGGTTCCTCAGACTGAACAGCACGATTAAATATGGTATTTCTGTCTCACTGGTATGAAGGAACTTTATTGCACCGATCAATAACGTTGACAGGTCACCAGCATACTTTTTAAAACTATAAAATCCTAACACTCTCCCTGCTTGCAGCTGACTACACTAGTCAGAGCAGAATGGCAGTGCACCACATGATCCAGCATTTATACATGCATGGTCACATGGTAAATCGGCCAATCACAGCCATGCCATTACTAGTCATGACTGTGATGGCTTCCAAGTGCCCACAGCTTAAAGGGGTTCTCCAAGAGTATAAACAGCCCCCCTTCATGTGCCGGGCCCCCACATGGAATATAATTACCCTGCTCCCCGCTCCATACGTCACCCCTGGTCCCCGCACTGCTGCTGCTGCTTCTTCCTACACATGGATGAAAACATCTGGTGTCGGGGAAAGTGTAGCCAATGGCACGCAGGAACAGGGACAAGCCTCTATAGCATCGCTGGTCCCCGTTCCCACCTGCCATTGTCTGCGTTACACCCGACACTGGATGTTTTCATCCGTGTGCAGGGAGAAGCAGCAGCAGCAGTGCGGGGACCAGGAGTAACGCATGGAGCGGGGAGCAGGGTAATTATATTCCATGTGGGGGCCCGGCACATTTATACTCTTGGAGAACCCCTTTATATGCTCATAGCTTTGCTGTGATGCAGCCTTTCAACAAGCTTTATTTAAAGTACAAACAATTAACCAAGTATAATAACCTTGAGGGGAGAATCATGACTGGTCTGTACATCTCACTGAGGATATATTACTCAATGAGATAAATCCCAGGAAGTACTACGCCAGTAACATTAAGTTGCTGGGCGATTTTATTTAAGTAGATTTTGGGTCCAAGTTTTAGGAGTGACCAGAGAGTTTGGGTGAGACAGGAAACTCCCGTACTCCATCCAGGGTCTTTCCAAAAGGTGTGGTTAAAAGCTGGGCAGATCTCAGCTAGACACCCAGCACCAAATCTGTATGTGCTATCTGAAAGCTTAACAAGCTGTGTCTGGAGCTGGACTCTGAAAGATCCCAGAGAATGGGGAGATCCAATTGTTTATTACCCAGCTTGGACTGAACCCAGTGTGGCACTTTATGTTATCTAATGTGTATGGGCGGAAGAAAGCTGAAAGCTAAGCTTGGACATGTTTATTATTTTTTTGCTGGAATAAACTCTGTCTGTGGTGAAGACTGAACTAACGCCTGTGTGTGTGAACAGTGACTGACTTAAAAACCCATAGGCTGTTGTAAGAGGTGGATGTCCTTGGTAAAAGCAGTGGCCAGATTACAGCCTGAGCTTCCAAACATCGAGGATCTAGTAACACATTTGGTGTAGGCCAATTTGCTGCAGCAACAGGCTACTGCTCAACAGCAAAAAGCCCATATGGAGGCTATGTAAGCCCAGCAGTACACAAATCAGCTCCTTATACGACAGATGTCTGTATTGACCGAGGCTGGCAAATCCCAGGAGGGTATGAGCCTTCTCAGTCAAAGCCCAGGAAACTGTGAGGGAGACTTTGCAAAAAAAAATGATGCCTGAGGGCAATGTTGAGGCGTTCCTGTCCGTGTTTGAAAGGGTATTTAAGAAAAGATGATTGACCTCAGGGAGATCAACCATCATCACCACAGAGACACCATCATAAGTCTCAACATTGGTGAATCAAGGCTCCCTGGGAAAAGCAATATGCAAATCAAAAAAAGAAAACCACAGAAACACCATCATGTGTCTCAACGACAGTCAAAACTAGCCAGGCCTTTCCCCGGGAAGGAACAACCAAGGGAAGGGCAGTCTCCAAAAGGAAATCACCTATGCCAAAGCATAGTATCCATCCACAGACAGCTGTTTTGGGGTATTTGCCCCTCATCAGTGTGGAGTAGGAATCTAGCTAGTGGGAGCAATGGCTAGTAGAAGATTATTTAAGAAAAGATGATTGACCTCAGGGAGATCAACCATCATTACCACAAAGGCACCATCACAAGTCTCAACATTGGTGAATCTAAAACAAGGCTCCCTGGGAAATGCAATATGCAAATCAAAAAAAGAAAACCACAGAAACACCATCACGTGTCTCAACAACGGTCAAAACTAGCCAGGCCTTTCCTCAGGAAGGAAAGTCTCCAAAAGGAAACCACCTATGCCAAAGCATGGTATCCATCCACAGACAGCTGTTTTAGGGTATTTGCCCCTCATCAGTGTGGAGTAGGAATCTAGCTAGTGGGAGCAATGGCTAGTAGAAGATTATTTAAGAAAAGATGATTGACCTCAGGGAGATCAACCATCATCACCACAGAGACACCATCACGAGTCTCAACGTTGGTGAATCTAAAACAAGGCTCCCTGGGAAAAGCAATATGCAAATAAAAAAGAAAACCACAGAGACACCATCACGAGTCTCAACGTTGGTGAATCTAAAACAAGGCTCCCTGGGAAAAGCATTATGCAAATCAAAAAGAAAACCACAGAGACACCATCATGTGTCTCAACGACGGTCAAAACTAGCCAGGCCTTTCACCGGGAAGGAACAACCAAGGGAAGGGCAGTCTCCAAAAGGAAACCACATATGCCAAAGCATGGTATCCATCCACAGACAGCTGTTTGGGGGTATTGAAAGGGTGGCAGAAAGGGAGAGTCTCCCACACGAGCAGTGGGCAGAAGTGTTGGTGCCTTATTTAACGGGAGAACCACAGAAAGCGTATTACGATTTAACCCTGCAGGATGCTAAAGAATACAGCAAGCTATAAGCGGAAATTCTTGCTCGTCAGGGTGTGTCTGTCACAGTCAGGGCGCAGCGTGTTCACCACTGGGAGTTTTGCAAAGATAAGCCTCCCAGTTCACAAATATTTGATCTGTTCCACCTGGTACAAAAATGGTTGCAACCAGACTTATCCTCCCCAGCTCAAATGGTGGAAAAAGTGGTGATGGATTGTTTCCTCCATATACTGCCAAAAACCATACAAGTTTGGGTTGCCCAGGGAAACCCCCAGACTGCAAATGAATTAGTGAGCAAGGTATATTGCCATGGAGGAAAAGGGTTCCCCAGCAAAGGACTACAATCCACTCCCAGCTGGATTGACAGAGCCCTCAATAGGTCTATATAGACGTTTAGTATTAGACATGGCCCACTGTCATGTCTTAGGGGGACACCTGGGGGCAGGAAAAACCCAAGAACATATACTGCAGAGATTCTATTGGCTGGGGTATTACAAGGAAATAGCAGACTATTACCAGTCGTGCCGCACGTGCCAGTTAACAGCCATTGTCTCACATTTCAAAAGCCCCTTGGTCCCTCTGACAATAATGGAAGTCTCGTTTGAAAGGATTGCAATTGATCTTGTAGGTCCCCTAGTAAAATCAGCTAGGGGTCATCAGTATATCTTGGTGGTAGTAGACTATGCCAACAGGTACCCGGAAGCAGCACCTTCAAGGAATACCTCATCGAAAAACATAGCATAGAGAGTTGTTTGCCAGAACAGGTCTACCTAAAGAGATATTAACCAATCAGGGAACACAATTCATGTCCAAGGTCATGAAAGAGTTGTGGTGGATGTTTAAAATTAAACAACTGCAAACATCAGTATATTATCCACAGACAGATGGTTTAGTAGAGTGATTTAATAAAACTCTTTATATTATGTTAAAAAAAAGTGGTAGAGAAGGATGGTCGTGACTGGGACTGCCTGCTACCTTACCTGCTTTTTTCTATTAGACAGGTTCCTCAAGCCTCCATTGGGTTTTCACCTTTTGAGCTATTATATGCTCGGCATCCTCAGGGGTTGCTGGATGTGGCGAAGGAAACCTGAGAAAATGAGACTACCCCTTATAAAAGTGTGGTGGAACACATTGCACAGTTGCAGAAGGGGATATCTAAGGTCATGCCCATAGTAAAAGAACACCTCCTGAGAGCTCAAGATAACCAAGCTCGAGTATATTACAGGGCAGCCAAGGTCAGGCAGTTCAGTCCAGGGGACTGGGTGCTAGTTTTAGTACCCACTGTGGAAAGCAAATTTCTGGCAGGAGCCTTATGAGGTTTTTGAGAAGGTTAGGGAGGTTAACTGCAAAGTTCACCAACCTGGGAAAAGAAAACCTATCCAGCAGTATCAAAAAAACTTGTTAATACCATGGAAAGATAGAGACCACCTTGAAACACCCTGTTTGGTGGTAGAGGCAAAAAGTATCAACCAGGATGTCACGACTGCAGAGACACTGTCCAAATTACAAAAACAGCAGAGCAAGGAACTGCTACAACAGAATAGTGACATGTTCTCTGATTTGCCAGGGCTCGCTAATGTTATTGAGCATAAGATTCTAACAGAACCGCATGTTCGGGTAAACATAAAACCCTATAGAATTCATGAGGCCAGTAAGCAAGTTATGTTACAAGAGGTCAAAAGGATGCTAGAGCTGGGAGTGACTGAGGAGTCCAGGAGTGAGTGGTCTAGTCCTATAGTATTGGTACCAAAGCCATCTGAGGAATGGCGGTTCAGTAATGATTACAGGAAACTCAAAGAGGTTTCGGAATTTGATGCCTACCTTATGCCAAGAGTGGAGGAACTCATTGAGAGGCTAGGTCCTGCTTGGTACATCACTACATTAGACCTGATTGGCAAATCAAGGGATGCTAAAGAAAAGATTGCTTTTTCCGCACCTGATTGGTGTTACCAATATGTGAGGATGCCCTTTAGTTTGCAAGGACCCCGGCTACATTTCAAAGAGCTATGGACAGGATCTTACCCCCTAGCAAGAAGTATGCAGCTGCATACCTGGATGCTATTGACGTCTTTAGCCAAGATTGGGAGAGTCACTTGGGTAAATTCCAGGCCATACTAGATTCCCTAAGAACAGCTGGGTTCACCATAAACCCCATGGGTATGGAAGAGGCCAAATATCTGGGTTATGTAGTAGGGAGATGTCAAACCTCAAATCAATAAAGTTGAAGCAATTCAAAACTGGCCACGTCCTCTTACGAAGAAACAGGTAAAAGCTTTTTTGGGAATAGTGGGCTATTACAGACAGTTTCTACCGAGTTTTGCCACAGTAGCTGCCCTGCTAACAGAACTTACAAAGGGTACAAAGTTTGTCATGGCTAGATGAACCCTAGAAGCAGAACAGCATTTAGAGAGCTTAAGCTACAGTTGTGCCAGCAGCCAGTGTTAGTGGCCCCAGATTTTAGTAAAGAATTCATAGTTCAGACAGATGCCTCAGAAGTAGGCCTAGGCGTTGTAATGTCCCAGGAGATTAGTGGGGAAGAACACCCTGTGTTGTACCTGAGCCAGAAACGTATCCCCTGCAAGAAATATTATTCTATTGTGGAGAAAGAGTGCTTGGCGATAAAGTAGGCACTGGACTCCCTTAGGTACTATATACTTAGTAGGAAGTCCAGATTAGTTTCGGATCATGCACCACTAAAGTGGATGTGGAAGGAAATGGAATAATGCCAGAGTAATGAGATGGTTTCTAGCATTACAAGATTTCAATTTTTATGTAGAACACAGGCCTGGAAAATTGCATGGAAATGTAGATGCACTGTCAAGGGTACATTGTCTGATGGCAATAGGTGCCTAGCCCCTCGGCCTTGGGCAGAGGGGGAGGGTATATAATAACCTGGAGGGGAGAATCGTGGATGGTCGGTATATCTCACTGAGGATGTATTACTGAGATAAATCCCGGGAAGTACTACGTCAGTAACATTAGTGGATTTTGGGTCCGAGTTTTAGGAGTGACCAGAGAGTTTGGGTGGAACAGGTCACTCCCGTACTCCATCCAGGGATTTCCAAAAGGTGTGGTTAAAAGCTGGGCAGATCTCAGCTAGACACAGCACCAAATGTGTATGTGCTATGTGAAAGCTGTGTCTGGAGCTGGACTCTGAAAGATCCTAGAGGGTAGTGAGATCCTATTGTTTATTACCAGGGCCGGGATTAGGGGGGGGAAACTGGGCAATTGCCCAGGGCCCCCAAGCCTAAATGGGGCCCCCTGTTCACTCCACACAGCCACCAACTGCCACACAACTATTACATTCAGCTGCTGGCCCGGCCGTCAGATGTGCAGATGTGGAAGAGAACAGAAGCTGAGTAAGGCACAGTTACAGGTTGCGAGTGCGGCGGTGGCAGAGCGCAGAGTATGGCATCCGTGGCTTGCTCAAGTCCTGGCAGTTTGCAGCTCAGCCTCAGCGCTCTGTCAGAGAAGCCAGGAGGTGGAGCAGAGGCACTGCATGCAGGACCGAGCACCGCGTCACTGTAGTGGCTCTGCCTCCACATCCTGTATGTAGTACTGACCAGACAGTACAACAAGTAGAGGCTATATATATATATATATATTCAAAATTGCAACAACACCATTCACTGACTTTCACAACAGTTGCTCTGGACAATTTTGACCACAGTATCTAAACGTCTAATTACCAGGAGCACTGCACTCCTGGTGACCAAATGGCTCCCTCACGATGTGATCGCAGGAACCATTTGGTTGCTATGGCAGCCTTAGTGGCCCTTCACACGACAGCGAAAAAAGATAGAACATGTCCTATTGTTGTCTGCAATTGCGGACAAGAATAGGCATTTTGAATGGGGTGCCGGCCCGTGTGTTTTGCAAAATTGCGGAAAACACACTGGCCGGTCCCCATGTTTTTGCAGACCCCCAACAACATGGCCGTCAGAACGGCCCCTTAGTCCTTCTGAAGAATAGGAGGCTTGTCATATTGAGGTTCCTATCAAGCCCTGTGGTACGGCAAAGGACCTTTTACCCACTGGAGTTCCTAACACGCATCCTCTTAACACCTACGTTGTTGCGTTCGCTAATACTTATTTAAGTTTACCTGATGTTATAGCTGATGAGTACACCTGTCTATGTATCTATTGAACTAGGGTACGTGGATATTTATCTATATATTGGTATTGGCTTGATATCAGGCAACTACATTAGGATATTGGCTCTAGGTGTACCTTGAATATCATTCCTAAGTGACTGCTTCCATCATAGTTCATTTGGTTTCAATTCTAGAGGTGACACATGGGTATATTTAGTTATCTTGGTATCCATTTATCATTTATTATTTGTATTTATTTCTATTATCTTGAGTATTGTACTTTTTTATATTCAGTCCCCTGAGGAACCCTTCATAAATCTAGAGGGGGAAACGCTTTGGGACGTGGGATTGTCACTGTATTTGTGATAGGGCTGTGATAAGGTTAGACCAGGGATAGGTACGGGGACAGAGTACGGCTACCATCCAGTCGTGTCTCTGGGCTGAGGACATGTGAGGATCCTAATTTAGAGTCAGCTTATTACCCCGGTCCCTTGTGTCTCTATTATCACTTGCCATTTGATATCTAATATGAGAGGCTTGGTTCGTGGTGTATATATTCATTACACGGGTATATTTACTTTATAATCCCTTGAGGTAATTTTACTGTATTGTTATTAAAAGTTATATTTTGGGTTTTGCCTACTGTGACTTATTACCCAGCTTGGACTGAACCCAGTGTGTGAGACTTTATGTTATCCGATGTGTATGGGCTGAAGAAAGCTGAGAATAAACTCTGCCTGTGGTGAAGCCTGTGTGTGTGAACAGTGACTGACTTAAAACCCCTGACCAGACACAGACTTTTGCGCCAAAATCCATGTTTGGGTTCGGCAACACCCAAATGTCAGTTATGGTCCTGAACATGGTGGTCCGAGTTCGCTTATCAGTAGTCACTGCTACTGCTAGATTTGTAGTCAGGAATTTTCTACAATAGTGCACAAGATGCTACTCTGTATGTTTATTTCTAATCCCCATTTGTTCCCTTTCTACAATGAGACATCAGGCAGCTATTCATGGTACTTTGCTTATCCTCCGCAACAACACTGAAAGTGTCAGAATACAAGAATAAAGCAGTGTTACATGGCATGATAATGCTGAATCTGGCAAGTTCTGGTTAGGTGCCACTTACCTGGGTGTACTTATACATGTTCAGCAATAGAAGCGTGGTGTGGCCTGTATGAAAGTTAGAATCCACCACAAAAGCAGCCACTTCCCCACGATCCATGCAGGAGTAGTTTGGAGCATTCTTGTGTCGTCCGGAGAAGATTTTTTAGATAGACTGTGCAGTTTTCAATGAGTTTCCACATGTATCTAGTATATGATAGCCCAGGGTTATATTAGGTAGAAGGTCCGGATCAGCATTAATCTCATCTATAGCAAAGATGAAGGACAAGAAGCTCCTGTACGACTCAATCTGAACACTGGAAAGTAAGTTGTTAGTCTTAATATCACAATATGAAAACAAGATCTAATATCAGAACTAGAAGTGAGGAGACATGGTAAATAGATGGGAAGTAGAGCAGACTGTACGACCATGTCCCCCATACTCCGTATATCTGTAACACATACACATTATATATGATAGAGCAGGTATATAGAGATGGGGCTGACGTGATACCAATGTCTGTGGTTACAGACGGAGACCCTAAAGATTCATTACGATTTTTACAAAACTTCTACTTCCAAAGAATGCAAAGTTTTGGCGATTCGAATTTGAGGAATCACACAAACTGACTGGAAGGGTGGGTTCGCATTAGCGTTATACCATTCCATTACGAGTTCCATTTGTAATGTAATATAATGGAATGCCAGACGGAATGCAAAACGGAAGCCTTTAAGAGGCATTTCATTTTGTTCTGTCTTAATAGAAGTCTATGGGCAAGCATAACGGATCCATCTGGTTTCCGTTATGCTGGATGGAAGCAAAGTCCTGTCGACCTGACAAGACGGATCCGTTATTCTTGCTCATAGACTTCTATTAGGACGGAGAAAAACACAATGCCTGAGCATAGGGAGAGACAAGGCAGGCTCTCATGCTCTAGGGACAGTGTTGCTGCAAACAATTAATGGAAGAATATTGGAGAGGGAGAGTGCAGGGAGACTGCAGAGAGAGTCCAGGGAAACTTATTCTGCATCCATTTGTTTAATTTATTTATCCCTACATTGATTTATTCCTGTATCAGCTGCATGGTAACCATCAATGCCTTAGCACTGCCCCAGCAGGCAGCGGGACCCAGCTGCCAAACAGCAATCTTGGAAAGGTCAGCAGGACCTGGCCTTGTTGTTGGGGTGCTGCCTCTCAGCTGCTCCAAAAAACATTGACCCAGTGGGGTGTGAAATACATGTACTGTCCCTGCCCAAAACAGCTGCTCCAGGTGTGAATCATTGAGTGCACAGCATCCCACGTTCTCCTCCACATAAGAGTACAAGGTAGGGATGGCTTCTTGGTATAGCTAGGTATTTTACAGCAGGGTAGAGCGCACACCATCAGCTCCTTAAAGGCAGCAGATTCTACTAAATAGCAGCGACTTCACGACCAGCAACTTGGCCAGGTAGGAATTAAGCTTGAGCACCATCAGATTACTGGGATTGTAGAATTGTTTCCTGGACACACATTAGTTATTGATGACTGACGATGGAGCAAAGGAGGAGGAGACGTCTGATCTGGAAAAGTAGAAAGTGATTATGGCGATGTGAAAGATACTGTACCGCCAGGGGATGAGAACTACCTGAGGTAAATTCTTATTGCACTAGCTGGCAGCCACCTCTGTTTGATTATGGGATGGGGTGATGGAGCTTCATTTAGTTCAATAGACCTGTGGTGCCTATACTTGAGTTTGGCTGTTCACAGCTTATTTATCTTGCACAGAGCTAGAGGCAGCCTAGCTTAGCCCTGGCATGTATTGCATTCAAGGTGGTGTCAGCGGCATCACCAGTTCCCAAAGCAGATCTGGCCCTGACAGTTCTTCGGGAGGTTCTGCTCTTTACTGCTGCCATTGTGCACCATTTTACTGTATTCATCCAATGTGAACCTGTAAAGCTTCATGTTCATCTTGCGGACAAATATTTTCTCTTCATAATGAACTGTTGTTTGTTACAAACTGATTTGTTCATCTCTACTGAAAATATGTATCATGCACACAGCCAATCAACGCAGCACAGCTAATCAACAAGCGTTTAAGCTGTGGGTACTTGGAAGCCTCACAGTCGTTCCTAGCATTGTCATGGCTGTGATTGACCAGTGCAGCATGTGACTAAATGACCGGATCAAGTGTGGTGCCACCATTCTGCTCTAACTAGTGCGGCCACAGGACACAGCTGCAGTGAGGGACAGTGTTAGGCTTTTAATCTAGATATAAATTCTGTGGGTGACCTACAGCCATTTTTGTGGGTGCAATGCAACTCCTTTGCACCTGCAACACAGAAATACAATAGTCAATCTGTCTGGTAATTCTATTGGTGACTGGAAGCCATATTTTGAGGTGCAATAAACGTCCTTTGCACTAGTGATACAGAAACACAATAGTTAATCTTCCACCTCAACCCCTTGCAAATCAGCAAAGCAGTCTAAGCCCCAAGTTATGCAGCAGTCACTTACGATTTTTTATGACTCTGCTGGTGGGTTTCCGTGGGTCATCCACCTAGCCCTGTGCCAGAAGTGGAAGAGATTGAGTGCACTGATTCCCAAAAAACAATGTTTTAAGTTGAGGATGTGGGAGGACCACACAAGATGCAGTGTGCAGAAGGGCAAGGAGGGCAGGGGTGAGGAGGTGGAATATGATGTGGAGGATGATGAGGTCCTAGACCTAACATGGAATCAAGGTCATCCGAGTGACGTATGCAATTCCGAGGACAAAGTGGTGGTCACACAGCGCCAGACGCACAGCACAAGAAGGAGCAGGGGGCAAAACCAAAGTGGCTGGCCCCAGTGCAGAGGGACTGAGCACACCAGAGCCAAGTAAAAAGAGTTCCCTGGCGTAGCAGTTCTTCAAGCAATGAGCTGATAACAAGACACAGGTGGTTTGCACGCTATGTAGTCAGAGCCTGAAGTGAGGCACAAGACCTCTTTCATGAGCGAGTCCACACGATGAGCCATGAGTGACGTGAACGCACTGAATCCTGACCCATTCATTTCAATGGGTCTGTGTACACATTTCACACATTTTCACACATCAGTTCTGCATTGCGTGCAAAAAACGCAGCAAGTTCTATGTTCTGCATTTTTCACGCAGCCCTGGCCCCATAGAAGTGAATGGGGCTTCAGTAAAAAACGCATTGCATCCTGAAGCAGGTGCGGATACAGTTCCCTTTTCACTGATGTTTGTTAAGAGATGTTGTTTTGTAAACCTTCAGTTTTTTTATCACGCATCAAAACGCATTGCACTTGCGTAGAAAAAAACTGAACTGAACGCAATCGCAGACAAAACTGACTGAACTTGCTTGCAAAGTGGTGCGAGATTCCCTGAACGCACCCTGAACGTATCCTGACCTAATCTGTCACACTCGTGTGAAAGAGGTCTAAATGTTCTAAACCTGAGCACCACCTGCATGACCAGGCATCTAACGGCAATGCATTAGCTGCAGTGGAGTAGACACCTGAAAAATCACAAAGATCTGAGGCTCCTCCTCCCTCTTCTGCTGCAGTCTCTGCCTATTCCTTCCCCCCGGAGCGACAGGACCCCCAGCCAACCCTTAACATGAGTATGTGACAGCAACACCACCACTTTGGCAGAAAGTGGTTTGGTACATGTCCTACCTCCACCAATGTTTGCTGGACATTACTTGTTGTCTCCTGTTGCCTCCTACTACTACTCCGCTTCCTCCTGTACCACCTCTTCATCTGGTCAGTGTAATATCAGCACCACCAAGTTGATCATATCCAATGGGAAACGACAACAGGCTGTTCTGGAACCCATCTGTTTGAAAAAAGAAAAAAACCCACACTGTGCAGGAACTGTGGACAGACATGGAAGAATAGAACGATGATGGTGCCGCTGATCCTCAAGCATGGCTTAGTGGTGTGCAATAACACGCAAAGTCTCATAGCAGCTTTAGGCCAAGACGGTTTGACACACGCCACAAAATCCAACACCACCATCTCATATGAACCGTCTTATCAGGAACCAGAATATCATCATCATGGTGGAAGAGTATGTATGAAAACGTCTGCACATACTGACTGATGGTTCTGCCCCATTTAACTTTTGGATCTCCAAATTGGACACATGGCCTGAGCTTGCCCTTTACACCTTGGAGGTGCTGGCCTATTTGGGCAGCAAGTGTATGGTCCAAATGTTTGTTTAGCATGGCAGGGGGTGAGATCACGAACCAGCCAACGTAGACAAGTTCACGTTCATTAAAATGAACCAGGCATGGATCCCACAGGGCTTGTCCGTAACTTGGGCAGATATTAGAAGTATACAAGCAGCACCCAACCATTGTTATACTCCAGTGAAGTTTGTTCTGCATGTTTTGGGGCCTCCCCAAATGAAAAAAAAAACAAAAACAAAACAACAACAACAGCATTAGCTACTTCTTCCGTTTTCTCTGTCTTTTCCAACTACACCCCCATGTCCACCACCTTCTCCACTCAGGTCTCCACCTCCTGGTTCAAGATTATTATTTGTTATATTGGCAGAGTACAGAAGTATACCTACCACACCTCAAAAAATGGCTTTAGATCACACACAGAATTAACAGACAAATAAAAAATGAATTAAAAAAATAAATAAATAAAAAAACAAAACACAAAAACAGTGTTGGCTACCTCCTCTACCTCCTCCACCTCTTCCATCTACACCGCCATGTCTACAGCCTCCTCAACTAGCTACTCCACTTGGATCTCTGCCTCCTGGTTCAAGATTATATTATTTTTTATGTATTCTATGTTACTTTAAGTCATTTCCCTAACCACATTTGTTTGCATGGCAATTGTCCTGCTCTCACCTCCATTTTGCTTTCTTTTTGCCCTCTAGCCCATTCTGTGACTGTTTTACTGCCATTTTACAGCCTGAGAGTTTGGGTCCCCATTGACTTCAATGGGGTTGGGGTCAAGGTCAGGAAAAGTTGGGGTCCCCGAACCAAACTTTTAGCCAAAGTTCAGCCGAACCTGTCGAACCCGAACATCCAGGTTTGCTCTTTCCTAGTTATAAGTGTTCTTTTGCCCCTTTTTCCCCCATTTTTGCTACCATTTGTAATTGGACATTTCAGCACCAGTCTTATATCTCGCTATGTATTGTGTCAAGATACCTTGCAGTAAATACACCATACTGCAATTACTGCACTAATATACTAGTTTCGGTGAATGCATTGTACTGCAATAACTGCATTAATATAATAGTTTCATTACAAACATTATATTACTTCACGATTTTGTACAGTTTTAGTGAAAACATTGTATTGAATTAATATAGCCATTTCATTCAAGGCATTATTTTAACATTGCAAATTCTCAATACCAGTATGCAGTGTGTTTGTAGAAAGGGATGGACGTTAAATTGTGCCTCTATCTGTAAAACACCTGCAATTTTGCTACTGGTTAGTAATCTGTGTACCAAACATATGACTTTTACATAGGCTGTAACTGAATTAGCTTGGGGACTGCTGTCAAATAAAATACAACTGGCCGCAAACAATACAAAAGAAAATCCTTGGCCGTCTGGCCTCTAACTATACAAAGGTCTCAAGAGCTGAACCTACTGTACATATTCCAAAGCAAACATACAGCAGTTGTTTTACTCACAACAGTTTGCCCCAGAGCAGAAATCTATGCTCTATCTCTACTCTGCTGGTGATTAGCCTAAATCACCCCAAATACCTGGAGTGGCTAAATGGAGTAGGGACACACCCAACTTTCCAATTCCCTGGCTTCTCTTACCATGGCTACTGCTACACAGCCACAAACACATCTACTGCCTTGTATGTTCCATGTCATAATGCTACTGCTTTCGCTATCATTGCTGCCACTATTACCCTACACACCTTACCCATTTCACACCCACACTGTTCTGTTGCTGTTCTGTTCACGCATAATCACGTACATGTATGTGAGGAAATGCGGCTTCTTGCCGCATCCTCGCGTTCATGTACGTAATGTGATTGGGCAGGTACAGGAGTTGCACCTGCCAAATCATCATCATGGGCCTGACTTTTACTGATAGCTAAGTGCCTGCTGCATCTGCCCCCATCACTGTATGCAGTGATGCAGGCAGATTAACCCTTTCACATGCCGTGGCACATGCAGGATTTGCAGAGGGAGAGGGTTCTCTCTGACTCCATCGGCACCCCGTGCTGCGGTGACAGGGGTCTGGTGGTTGCCACAGGCATCGGAGCCTGACAGCTACGGAAGCCCAGGAGATACAGCCGGCAGGCTGGGTCTCCTAGGCAACTGTCAGCATCTTAGTGTGTAAGATGCTGACAGTTCAATTCAGTACAATATAATGTATTCTACTGAATTGAAAGAGGGATCAAACCCTGAAAAGGTGAAGTCCCACAGTGGGACCAAAGTAAAAAGTAATTCATTCTCGCGGATCACCTAAATGATTAACAAAATGTACAGTAACATCTATTTTTATGAGGTATCACAATCGGCTTTAAAAGCAGAGACATTCAAATTTTAAAAAATGTGAATTCTTCCAAATATTCAGTAAATTTGGGAATTTTTTATAAATAAAGCTGAAACATATTAGGTCAAATTTACCACTAACATGAAGTACAATATGTCACGAGAAAACATACTCAGGATCGCTTAGATAAGTAAAAGCGTTCAAGAGTTATTTCCACATAAAGTGAAACATGTAAAATTTGTAAAATGTCGCTTGCTCCTTATGGTGAAAACTGGATTGGTCTTGAAGGAGTTAAAAAAGGGAGAATTTTCCAGGCAAGTCTTTTTCTCATAACACCCTGCGTGTTTAAACACCATCTGACAATTTATTTAGAGTTTCTAATATTAAAAAGCATAGCACACATGACGACGCAGTATTAAACCAGCGGTTTGTTAACACTGTCAACCATGTTTACCCATAGTCATACTGCAGATGTCATTGTCACTTTCATATTATTTTCTATTGCTGTCACTGCTTGAAAAGCCTTTACACCTTAAGGACCCAGCCATGTTTCACCTTATAGACCTGGCAATTTTTTGCAAATCTGACATGTGACACTTTATGTGGTAATAACTTTGCAGCACTTTTACTTATCCAATCCATTCTGAGATTGTTTTTTCGTGACACATTGTACTTCATAATAATGGTAAATTTGAGTGAATATGTTTCACCTTTATTTATTAAAAAAAATCCAAAATTTACAGAAAAATTTGAAAAATTTGCAATTTTCTAAATTTCAATTTCTCTGCTTTTAAGACTGATAGTGATACCTCATAAAATAGTTATGACTGAACATTTTCTATATGTCTACTTTATGCTGGTATCATTTTGAAAATGTCATTTTATTTTTTTTAGAATGTTAGAACTCTTTGAATTTTGCAACCAATTTTAAAAATTTTCAAGAAAATTTCCAAAACCCACTTTTTAAAGGACCAATTTAGTTTGAAGTCACTTTGTGGGGCTTGTATAGTAGAAACTACCATAAATGATGCCATTTTAGAAACTACACCCCTCAAGGTATTCAAAACTGATTTTACAAACTGTGTTAACCCTTTAGGTGCTCCACAAGAATTAAAAGAAATTAAAGGTAACATTTTGAAATGTCATTATCTTTTGGCAAATTTTCCATTGGAATCCATTTTCTTGTAACACAACAATGGTTAACAGCAAAACAAACATCAAAATCTATTACACTAAATCTTGAATTTATTGGAATACCCCATATGTGCTGGTAAACTGCTGAATTGGCGCACAACAGGCATCAGAAGGAAAGGCGCACCATATGGATTTTGAAGGGCAGATTTCACTGGAATCATTTGCTGGTGCCATGTCGCATTTGAAGATCCGCTGTGTCACCCACCAAGAGAAAACCCTCATATAGTCACCCCATTTTGAAAACTACCCCCCCCCCACATCTGGCAGTGAAAATAAAAATAAATACATTTATTACCAAAAAATGTCCCTTTTGCCCCAAATTTTTCAGTTTCACAAGAGGTAAAAGGTAAACTGAACCCCACAATTTGTTGCCACAATTTTCTCCTGAATATGAAAATTTTGACAAAACCTACCTATATACACTCACCGGCCACTTTATTGTTGGTGCCAGAAGGGCTGGTCTGAGTATTTCAGAAACTGCTGATCTACTGGGATTTTCACGCACAACCATCTCTAGGGTTTACAGAGAATGGTCCGAAAAAGAAAAAACATCCAGTGAGCGGCAGTTCTGTGGGCGGAAATGCCTTGTTGATGCCAGAGGTCAGAGGAGAATGGGCAGACTGGTTCGAGCTGATAGAAAGGCAACAGTGACTCAAATTGCCACCCGTTACAACCAAGGTAGGCAGAAGAGCATCTCTGAACGCACAGTACGTCGAACTTTGAGGCAGATGGGCTACAGCAGCAGAAGACCACACCGGGTGCCACTCCTTTCAGCTAAGAACAGGAAACTGAGGCTACAATTTGCACAAGCTCATCGAAATTGGACAGTAGAAGATTGGAAAAACGTTGCCTGGTCTGATGAGTCTCGATTTCTGCTGCGACATTCGGATGGTAGGGTCAGAATTTGGCGTCAACAACATGAAAGCATGGATCCATCCTGCCTTGTATCAACGGTTCAAGCTGGTGGTGGTGGTGTCATGGTGTGGGGAATATTTTCTTGGCACTCTTTGGGCCCCTTGGTACCAATTGAGCATCGTTGCAACGCCACAGCCTACCTGAGTATTGTTGCTGACCATGTCCATCCCTTTATGACCACAATGTACCCAACATCTGATGGCTACTTTCAGCAGGATAATGCGCCATGTCATAAAGCTGGAATCATCTCAGACTGGTTTCTTGAACATGACAATGAGTTCACTGTACTCAAATGGCCTCCACAGTCACCAGATCTCAATCCAATAGAGCATCTTTGGGATGTGGTGGAACGGGAGATTCGCATCATGGATGTGCAGCCGACAAATCTGCGGCAACTGTGTGATGTCATCATGTCAATATGGACCAAAATCTCTGAGGAATGCTTCCAGCACCTTGTTGAATCTATGCCACGAAGAATTGAGGCAGTTCTGAAGGCAAAAGGGGGTCCAACCCGTTACTAGCATGGTGTACCTAATAAAGTGGCCGGTGAGTGTATATATATATATATATATATATAAAATTTAATATATAATTTAATATAATATAATTTTAGATTTTACTTTTTTTCTTTTATTCACAGGTAGCACAGCACTAGGGAAGGTGTATGGGTGTCTGAGGGAGACTAAGTGCAGCTGAGGGGGAGGTGCAGGCACAGCTCACTGGTCACTCAGCTCCCCAAACACCAGGGAGCACTAAGGAAGAGCTATGGATGTGTGAGGGGGACTGAAGGGGTTAACTCTGAGCACAGCTCTTTCTGGAGACAGAGAATTACAAGCAGCTCTGATCTCCTCAGCGCTGCAAAGGGGGGTTGAGTGCAGGGAGGGGGAATGTCAGGCTGCAGCTCCGATCTCTTCAGCAATTAGGAGTATACTGCTGAGGGTTTACAGCATACACTCTGATCTCCTCAGCACTGTCACAGTAATGGCAAAACTGAGGAGCTCGGAGTTGAAATTGGCGCCTTTATCTGTGATTGATCAGTCTGGATTGACTGACCAATCACAGTGATCATCAGACGGGGACAGCTGTTGTCACTGTCCTGTCTCTGTGTGTTTACTGAAGGACGAGAATGCTCGTCCTAGTGCATGAAGTACCTGGAAGTTAGGACGAGCATTCTCATCCAAGGTCCTGAACCTGTTAAAAGAGCGTGGGAGTAATAAATGAGGTAAACAAATAATTAAACAAGACTGAGACAAGATTAAAAAAATGTCCTAGAAGACGTCAACGTGTCATATAGCAATTTTGAGGCCCATTGGAACACTTTTGATTTGGGCAGAACTGATACGGCCATGAATTCCTAAACTATCTTCTCAAATTACAGTTATCTCAAAAGATGATTAAAGCCTCTTCTCTTTCAGCCAATTCACCCCAAGCAAGTGGGTTTGTCCTGTGGAGGGCAGAAAGACTTAATGCAGCTGATTACTTTGTCGTATACAATTTGCAGAAGGCACCTCCCTGCCATTGGTACTTATGGCATTCCATACATTAAATGTATTCATACACAAATGCAATAGCTACACACACATAGAGTCTGGACACACTTGCTACAGCGAGGATCAGCAACCTCCGGCACTCCAGCTGTTCTGAAACTACAACTCCCAGAACCCTCCTTTCACTTCTACGGGAGTTACAAGAATTGCTGAGTAAGTGTGCATGCTGGGAGTTGTAGTTTCACAGCAGCTGGAGTGCCAAACTTTACAAGGACACATAGAACGTCAAAAGTCATTGATAATCAAGTGAAAATTAAAAAAGACCAAAAGAAAAGTCTTACTCACTTTTGACAGTACAAGTCCAAAATATCACTTCTGTTAAAAATGTGACTCGATCAAGATACCAATGAGCAGTAATCAGCCCGGCTATGATGACATCTCCTTCCTTGTAATATTCATATTCCTGGCTGGGCTCCAGCCCTTCTAGGTAGCATTGAGGATTACTGATTTGATGAGAATTTACAGATACTAGGAATATAAGCAGGTAAGAGGCTAGAAGACGAGGAGAGCACAGCATCCCCCAGCTCTGCAGGACCTCAGGCCAGGAGAGGCACAGCTGTCTGTCTGCAGCTGCTTATATCCATTGTCTGTTCCTGATTTAGATGCTGAAATCACAGCACAACAATAAGAATAATAGATCATAATAATAAAAATGTGGAATAAATAAATCTCATATTTTTGTGTAAATTTACTGCAGTTCATTTTCAGGAAATGCCTTAAGGACTTAACTCTTTCCAGATATTACCTGCAACACTTGAAGACAATTTGTAGTTTGTCAGCAAATACACAAAGGGTGAGAATAAACTGGGGTAGAACCTACCCCCAGGAGCAGTGGCATAACTAGAGGTCTAAGGGGCCCAGGGAAAACTTTGGATCACCTCCATACCCCCCCTCCCGTCCTTCAATATTTTTGAATGCGTTGTAGTATGCTACAGGAGATCACTACACAAACCCGCAGCGTCTACACCATGTGGACTCCCCGACCCCTACAAATTAAATTACGCCCCCTATTTATCAAATACCAATGACCTGTTTTAATGTCCCTTACTCTAATAAAATCCATGTGATGAAATGGATTAATTTAAAATTAATAACCTGCCGGCTATGCTTCTGTTTGTGATGATAAGGCAAGCATGGCACAATAATGGCAGATCTCCTTCCTCTCCACAGTGCTCCTTCCTTGCCCTGCCAAAACCCCAACAGCCTTTGGCTGCTCACATCAGCTGGTAGCCTATGTAGGATAGGAAATTAAAGGCCCCACCCTGGAAGAACCATATCAATCCCAAACCATCCATCACCATCACCCTCTGTATCCAGGACTATCCGCCCCACCTCCCCCCGCACTAGCAGGTACACCAGCCACATCACCATTGATAACAGAACTAAGTAACATCAAACTTAACTCTAACTCTCTTCCACAATGCCTATATAGTGTCCCTGGTAATAATAATGGCCCCATTCTAACTCAGTATTAAAAATGCACCCTTAGTGACCCTGGTAATAAAAATAACCCCTGTGGTACCCCAGTAATAATAATGCTCCCACAGTGCACCCAGTAATCATATCTATTAATGTCCCCTATTGTGTCTATGGTAATAATAATGTCCCTACAGTGTCCCCCAGTAATGTCCCCCACTACCCCCAGTAATGTCCTTCCACTGCCCCCAGTAATATCCCTATAGTGACCACAGTAATGTTTATCCCCCCACTGCCCCCAGTAATATCCCTATAGTGACCACAGTAATGTTTATCCCCCCACTGCCCCCAGTAATATCCCTATAGTGACCCCAGTAATGTTTATCCCCCCACTGCCCCCAGTAATATCTCTATAGTGACCCCAGTAATGTTTATCCCCCCACTGCCCCCAGTAATCTCCCTGTGACCAGAGTAATTTTCCCCCAGTCTTCACTCACTAGTAACGGGGATCTGTTCTGTCAATGTACTTCACACCGGGCCCCCATCAGAGTGCTCATCGCAGCAGTGTTCCATCCACTCGGTCCAGCATATATCAGGCCCCAGCGCTGCCCTACTAGTAGCATTCACGTATACACATATCGCTGGGGCCTGATAGATGCCAGAATGAGTAGATGGAACACTATTGTGATGAGTGCTCTGATGGGGGCCCGGCATGAAGTACATTTACAGTGCTGGGCCCCCTTACGTGTGAGTGCAGCAGCACCCCCACTTGGTTGCGGTCGTACCCAATGCAAACACGATTGTTACTCTACTACCCTGCCAATGAGCATAGATACATGTCGTAGGTACCTTGTTTACTGTTGCGAAACTTAGTATGTGGTCCACTTGGTCCCCCAAGTGTCTCTTCTGCATCAGACCATTGTATCAGACGCCATTCATCCTCAGACCTCACATCAGATCCCCAAGCTCCATCAGGCAAAAAAAAAAGAACTTACCTCTCCTGCTCTGGGCTTCTCTGACACTCACTGCTCCCTGTTCTTCTGCTGGCCTAGCTCTGCACTCTGTGCCTATGTATACTAAATCATGATGCTGTATTCAGGACAGTCAGAACACATGTAGGGTGGCACCCAAAGAAGACGAGGAAGGATGAGTAGCCAGTGTAGAAGTGGTCAGAAGTATTTATTCCATAAGATGCCACCCCCCCTACACACACACTCACACACTTTTAAGGAAAAAAGTGCATTTTATGGTGCAAAAAAAGGTACACTTTTTATATTAAGCAAAGAAATTTTAATTAAAACTAAGTGGTTGGACATCAGTGCACTAAATCTCTTACACCTCTGGGGTAGGGTTAGGTGGATGACCCACAGAAACTCTGCCAGCAGAGTCATCAAAAAGAGACTGCTGCATGACTTGGGGCTCAGACTGCTTGGCTGATGTGCAAGGGGTTGAGGTGGAAGACGTAGACTGCCGGTACCAACTATGCACTTAGTAACATAGTAACAGTTTATAAGGCCTAAAAAAGCCCTCTGTCCATCCAGTACGGCCTGTTATCCTATACGTTGATCCAGAGGAAGGCAAAAAACCCCTGTGAGGTAGAAGCCAATTTTCCTCACTTTAGGGAAAAATTTCTTCCCGACCCCAATCAGGCAATCAGAATAACTCCCTGGATCAACGACCCCTCTCTAGTAACTATAACCTGTAATATTATTACCCTCCAGAAATACATCCAGGCCTCTCTTGAACTCTTTTAGTGAACTTACCATCACCACCTCCTCAAAAAGAGAGTTTCATAGTCTCACTGCTCTTACAGTAAAGAATCCTCTTCTATGTTTGTGTACAAACCTTCTTTCCTCCAGACGCAGAGGATGTCCCCTCGTCACAGTCACAGTCCTGGGGATAAATAGATGATGGGAGAGATCTCTGTACTGACCTCTGATATATTTATACATAGTTATTAGATCTCCCCTCAGTCGTCTTTTTTCTAAAGTAAATAACCCTAATTTTGATAATCTTTCTGGGTCCTGTAGTCCACCCATTCCAGTTATTACTTTAGTTGCCCTCCTCTGAACCCTCTCCAGCTCTGCTATGCCTGCCTTGTTCACAGGAGCCCAGAACTGTACACAGTACTCCATGTAAGCAGTGGACCGGGTGGAAAACAATGTGAAGGAACTGGAGGCACTGTCAGACATCCAATCTACTACCGCCTCTACTTGTTCTGGCCTTGCCATTCGAAGAGCTTTATTCGGGCTTACAAAATGAGATATAACTTCCTGTCGCCTGCGAGGGCCAGAGGAAGGTGTTTCATTTGGGAACATAGCTGGCAGAAGCTCCACCACCACAAACACCAGCAGCATCACAACCATGGCCATGTCCCTTATTTGATGCTCTCCTGCTCTTTTTTACAGTCACCCACCAAATTGGCTGACAGATGAACAACTGCACTTCTGTGTCAAGGATGCAAATGAAGTGTTTTGCACCTCAAAAACTGGCTATAGGTCACCAATAGAGATGAGCGAGTAGTGAAATATTCGAAAGTTCGAAATTCGATTCGAATAGACTGCGAAATTCGACTATTCGACCGGATATCGAATCCCATTAAAGTCTATGGGGAAAAAATGCTCGCCACTTGGAAATCTCAATTCGACCACTTGGAGGTCACCAAGTCCACCCTGGAACCTCAGAAAAGGATGCCAACACTGCTGGAATGCAACTGGGACAGCAGGGGAAGCATGTCTGGGTGCATCTAACGCGCCCAAGTCGCACTATTACGCCACTATCACAGCCTCTCAACAATACACTCCAAACACAATCTAACCTCTCTGTAAAGTGAGACCATACAAGGAAACCTTCTTTCCTCTACATTGCCATGGACCCCAAGCCAAACTAGACAAAAAAGAAGATAAAATTCTGCACCCCTTAAAATCACGTTGCCTATGACAACCACAGATGGCATAGGCAAGGGGGAAAGCAAATAGACCCCACCCCTAATTGTCATTGTGTGTGTGTGTGAGATGTGGTCAGACATGTCTTCTTTAAAATGTAAAAACAACTCAAACACATGCAGAAGCCTTAAAATGCCCAAATTGTTGGCGCTAGAGATATCAGTGACCCGACCTGGCCCAGTGTCATGTCTAGCAGGTAAAGCAGTGGGGATGTTGAGGGATGCGTAGGACCGCAAAAGGAAGGAAGAGGCCGTGGGCTGGCCAGAGGCTCATGGAAAATTTTGTGGCGGCCCAAGAGGTGACACCTCTTAAAAATTATGTGGAGGCCCAAGAGGTGAGACCTCTTAAACATTTTGTGGAGGCCCAAGAGGTGAGACCTCTTAAAAATTATGTGGAGGCCCAAGAGGTGAGACCTGTTAAAGATTTTGTGGAGGCCCAAGAGGTGAGACCTCTTAAAAATTATGTGGAGGCCCAAGAGGGGAGACCCGTTAAAAATTATGTGGAGGCCCAAGAGGTGACACCTCTTAAAAATTATGTGGAGGCCCAAGAGGTGAGACCTCTTAAAAATTATGTGGAGGCCCAAGAGGTGAGACCTCTTAAACATTTTGTGGAGGCCCAAGAGGTGAGACCTCTTAAACATTTTGTGGAGGCCCAAGAGGTGAGACCTCTTAAAAATTATGTGGAGGCCCAAGAGGTGAGACCTGTTAAAGATTTTGTGGAGGCCCAAGAGGTGAGACGTATTAAAAATTATGTGGAGGCCCAAGAGGGGAGACCTGTTAAAGATTTTGTGGAGGCCCAAGAGGTGAGACGTATTAAAAATTATGTGGAGGCCCAAGAGGTGAGACCTCTTAAACATTTTGTGCAGGCCCAAGAGGTGAGACCTCTTAAAAATTATGTGGAGGCCCAAGAGGTGAGACCTCTTAAAGATTATGTGGAGGCCCAAGAGGTGAGACCTGTTAAACATTTTGTGGAGGCCCAAGAGGTGAGACGTATTAAAAATTATGTGGAGGCCCAAGAGGGGAGACCTCTTAAAAATTATGTGGAGGCCCAAGAGTGAGACCTCTTAAACATTTTGTGCAGGCCCAAGAGGTGAGACCTCTTAAAAATTATGTGGAGGCCCAAGAGGTGAGACCTCTTAAAGATTATGTGGAGGCCCAAGAGGTGAGACCTGTTAAACATTTTGTGGAGGCCCAAGAGTTGACACCTCTTAAAAATTATGTGGAGGCCCAAGAGGTGAGACCTCTTAAACATTTTGCGCAGGCCCAAGAGGTGAGACCTCTTAAAAATTATGTGGAGGCCCAAGAGGTGAGACCTCTTAAACATTTTGTGGAGGCCCAAGAGGTGAGACCTGTTAAAAATTATGTGGAGGCCCAAGAGGTGAGACCTGATAAACATTTTGTGGAGGCCCAAGAGGTGAGACCTCTTAAACATTTTGTGGAGGCCCAAGAGGTGAGACGTATTAAAAATTATGTGGAGGCCCAAGAGGGGAGACCTCTTAAAAATTATGTGGACGCCCAAGAGGTGAGACCTCGTAAACATTTTGCGGCAGGCCCAAGAGGTGAGACCTCTTAAAAATTATGTGGAGGCCCAAGAGGTGAGACCTCTTAAACATTTTGTGGAGGCCCAAGAGGTGAGCCATAAATATAAAATTTTTTCTGATTTACGGAGCAATTCTACGGCGGTTAAGGAGGAGGAGGAGGAGGTGGAGGAGGAAATGGCACTTCATACAGATGGCACTTCACTTTTGGCTGCTTTCCACGGTTGGAGAAGCAAAGTCCGGGTCAATCCACTTGCTGTTCATTTTGATTAGCGTCAGCCTGTCCGCACTGTCGGTTGACAGGCGGCTGCGCTTATCGGTGATAATGCCCCCGGCAGCGCTGAACACCCTTTCTGATAGCACGCTGGCGGCAGGGCAGGCAAGCACCTCCAAGGCGTACAGGGACAGTTCCAGCCACGTGTCCAACTTGGATTGCGAAGACCCAGTACAGTTTGTTCTCCACTATCCGGACAACACGTGTGTCCCGGGAAAAGCAGCCCAGCATGAAGTCAGCCATGTGTGCCAGACTCTGAATAGGCATGACGTCACTGCCCCCACCAGAAGGATCACTTGCCATTTCCTCCTCTTCCTCTTCCGCCTCCTCTCCGCCCCATCCGCGCTGAACCAATGGGACGCACACAGCCTGACTGCTACCCTCGCCGCCAGCATCCTCCTCCTCTTCCACAGCCACCTCCACGTCGTCCTCCTCCTCCTCATCCTCCTCCTCCTGCAACTGCCACCGTGAAGCAGACAAAAGTGTGGTCTGACTGTGTAGCTCCGTTGCGTCTCCTCCTGCCCCCGTCTCCTCTGTGTGCAATGCGTTCTCCCTTATTGCGATGAGGGATTCTTTAAGGACGCATAGGAGCGGGATGGTTACGCTCGGCCCTGCTGGCTGTGGCCTCACTTCTCTGTCTGAACTGTCCTCTGCCTGTGGACATCACTCTGCCTGTGGACATCCCTCTGCCTGTGGACATCCCTCTGCCTGTGGACATCCCTCTGCCTGTGGACATCCCTCTGCCTGTGGACATGCCTCTGCCTGTGGACATCCCTCTGCCTGTGGACATCCCTGCCTGTGGACATTCCTCTGCCTGTGGACATCCCTCTGCCTCTTGCTGCCTTTTTCGGTGCTGCGCAGACCACCACCTCTCCACTGCTTTCCTCGCTGGACATCACCCTGGACCGGGTCAGTATCGGACAGTACAAAGCGGTGGTACATTTCATACTCCAGCCGTGGCCTGTTTTCATTCTCCCAATGCCTTGAGACATGTACTGAATGTAAATGAAGGTGTTGTAATCGCGTCTCTCTGTGACAATAGCTCGATACTATCAACTGCCAATTTTATTTTTACCTTTTTTTTTTTTTTAGCGAACATTTTTTTTCAACTTACTGATGTTTTCCAGTCTCTGTTTGGAAACTTTCTATGACTTTTTTCGTACTGGGTGCATTTGGTATAAATATGCAGAGAGTTATTTATGGTTTAATCGCAGAACGATGCAAAGGGAAAGCGTCGTCTAAAGGAGAATCATTTACCTCAGATAATTCAACCAGCAACTATGGCCCCCAACAGCATTTCCGCGCCCCCGTCCTCGTCCACGTCCTATTCCGCTAGCCCCCCTCCGCATTTTATTTTTTTTTGGTTACAATATTTTGCCTTCACAGCCGTGAAATAATTTTGCAAGAGAACGCACAGTACAGTTGCCAATTATAAGGCCTAATATTTTAGAGTTCAAGGTACACAGCCGTGTACTAACTTTTCAGACGGTGGGTATTAACACCAGGTATTTAAAGAATTTTGCAAGAGAACGCACAGTACAGTTGCCAATTATAAGGCCTAATATTTTATAGTATAATTATGTGGAGGCCCAAGAGGTGAGACCTCTTAAAGATTTTGTGGAGGCCCAAGAGGTGAGACCTCTTAAAGATTTTGTGGAGGCCCAAGAGGTGAGACCTCTTAAAGATTTTGTGGAGGCCCAAGAGGTGAGACCTCTTAAAGATTTTGTGCAGGCCCAAGAGGTGAGACCTCTTAAAGATTTTGTGCAGGCCCAAGAGGTGAGACCTCTTGAAGATTTTGTGCAGGCCCAAGAGGTGAGACCTCTTAAAGATTTTGTGGAGGCCCCAAGAGTGAGACCTCTTAAAGATTTTGTGGAGGCCCAAGAGGTGAGACCTCTTAAAGATTTTGTGCAGGCCCAAGAGGTGAGACCTCTTAAAAATTATGTGGAGGCCCAAGAGGTGAGACCTCTTAAAGATTTTGTGGAGGCCCAAGAGGTGAGACCTCTTAAAGATTTTGTGCAGGCCCAAGAGGTGAGACCTCTTGAAGATTTTGTGCAGGCCCAAGAGGTGAGACCTCTTAAAGATTTTGTGGAGGCCCAAGAGGTGAGACCTCTTAAAGATTTTGTGGAGGCCCAAGAGGTGAGACCTCTGAAAGATTTTGTGGAGGCCCAAGAGGTGAGACCTCTTAAAGATTTTGTGGAGGCCCAAGAGGTGAGACCTCTTAAAGATTTTGTGGAGGCCCAAGAGGTGAGACCTCTTAAAGATTTTGTGGAGGCCCAAGAGGTGAGACCTCTTAAAGATTTTGTGCAGGCCCAAGAGGTGAGACCTCTTAAAGATTTTGTGCAGGCCCAAGAGGTGAGACCTCTTAAAAATTATGTGGAGGCCCAAGAGGTGAGACCTCTTAAACATTTGTGGCAGGCCCAAGAGGTGAGACCTCTTAAAAATTATGTGGAGGCCCAAGAGGTGAGACCTCTTAAAAATTATGTGGAGGCCCAAGAGGTGAGACCTCTTAAACATTTTGTGGAGGCCCAAGAGGTGAGACGTATTAAAAATTATGTGGAGGCCCAAGAGGGAGAACCTCTTAAAAATTATGTGGACGCCCAAGAGGTGAGACCTCTTAAACATTTTGTGCAGGCCCAAGAGGTGAGACCTCTTAAAAATTATGTGGAGGCCCAAGAGGTGAGACCTCTTAAAAATTATGTGGAGGCCCAAGAGGTGAGACCTCTTAAAAATTATGTGGAGGCCCAAGAGGTGAGACCTCTTAAAAATTATGTGCAGGACCAAGGCCCAAGAGGTGAGACCTCTTAAAAATTATGTGGAGGCCCAAGAGGTGGAACCTCTTAAAAATTATGTGGAGGCCCAAGAGGTGAGACCTCTTAAAAAATTATGTGGAGGCCCAAGAGGTGAGACCTCTTAAAATTATGTGGAGGCCCAAGAGGTGAGACCTCTTAAAAATTATGTGGGCCAAGGGACCCTAAATATGGAGCCAAGAGAGAGCCATAAATATATATATATTTTTTTTTACGGAGCAATTCTACGGCGGTTAAGGAGGAAGGAGGAGGAGGTGGAGGAGGAAATGGCACTTCATACAGATGGCACCTTCACTTTTGGCTGCTTTCCACGGTTGGAGAAGCAAAGTCCCGGGTCAATCCACTTGCTGTTCATTTTGATTAGCATCAGCCTGTCCGCACTGTCGGTTGACAGGCGGCTGCGCTTATCGGTTATAATGCCCCCGGCTGCGCTGAACACCCTTTCTGATAGGCACGCTGGCGGCAGGGCAGGCAAGCACCTCCAAGGCGTACAGGGACAGTTCCAGCCCACGTGTCCAACTTGGAGACCCAGTAAGTGTAGGACGCCGAGGGATCGGGGAGGACAGGGTTACGGTCTGCCAGGTACTCCCGCAACATCCGCCGATACTTGTCCTCCTGCTGATAGCGGGCCCCGCAGTGATGGAAGTTGCACGAGGGGGTGCCATGAACGTGTCCCACACCTTGGAGAGTGTTCCCCTGGTGGCTGTGGGCCTGATGGATGTTGTGGGACTCTGGGAGACCCTCTCCTCTCTGCCGCCAGCGATGGTGGGTGGGAAAATCTCCATCATGTTCTGCACGAGTTCCCTCTGGTATTCCAGCAATCGATTCGTCCTCTCCTCTACCGGAATAAAAGAGGAGACGTTATCTTTATACCGGGGGTCCAGGAGTGCGAAGACCCAGTACAGTTTGTTCTCCACTATCCGGACAACACGTGTGTCCCGGGAAAAGCAGCCCAGCATGAAGTCAGCCATGTGTGCCAGACTCTGAATAGGCATGACCTCACTGCCCCCACCAGAAGGATCACTTTGCCATTTCCTCCTCTTCCTCTTCCGCCTCCTCTCCGCCCCATCCGCGCTGAACCAATGGGACGCACACAGCCTGACTGCTACCCTCGCCGCCAGCATCCTCCTCCTCTTCCACAGCCACCTCCACGTCGTCCTCCTCCTCCTCATCCTCCTCCTCCTGCAACTGCCACCGTGAAGCAGACAAAAGTGTGGTCTGACTGTGTAGCTCCGTTGCGTCTCCTCCTACCCCCGTCTCCTCTGCGTGCAATGCGTTCTCCCTTATTGCGATGAGCGATTCTTTAAGGACGCCTAGGAGCGGAATGGTTACGCTCACTATAGCGTCCTCGCTGCTGACCTCTTGGTGGACTCCTCAAAGATACGCAGTACATCGCATATGTCTGCCATCCATGGCCACTCGTGGTTGGCAAACTGAGGGAGCTGAGTTGGAGGCACGCGTGGATTCATTATCTGGTACTCCATCAATGCTCTCTGCTGCTCACACACCCTGGCCAACATGGAATAGGTGGAATTCCAGCGAGTGGGCAGGTCGCACAACAGCCGATGTTCAGGCAAATGGAGGCGTTGCTGGAGTTTTTTTAAGCTAGCAGCAGCTACAGTTGACTTCCGAAAGTGAGCGCACAAGCGCCGCACTTTCACCAGTAGCTCTGCCAGGTTGGGGTAAGTCTTCAGAAATTTTTGGACTACCAGATTAAAAACGTGGGCCAGGCATGGTACGTGATTGAGTTCGGCAAGCTCCAGAGCCGCCACCAGGTTACGGCCGTTATCGCACACGACCATGCCTGGTCCCTAGCTGCAGCGGCGACAGCCACATCTCCGTCTGCTGCAATATGGCGTCCCTCACCTCTGGGGCGCTTGTGCTTCCTGTCGCCCAAGCTGATGAGCTTTAGCACCGCCTGCTGACGTCTCCCCGCGCCAGTGCTGCAACGCTTCCAGCTAGCGGCTGAGGGAGATGTTAAGGCACAGGAGGAGGAGGAGGAGGAGGAGGAGGAGGGGGGTTTATCAGAACCCATGCTGGCAATCTTGGGCGGGGGTGGTAGGTAGGCCGTCTCTGTTTGCGACCCCGTCCCCGCCTCCACTACATTCACCCAGTGTTGCCGTCAGAGAAATGTATCGTCCCTGGCCGCAAGCGCTTGTCCATGAGTCGGTGGTCAAGTGGACCTTTTGCGCTGACTGCGTACCTCAGGGCCCGCCTGATGTTACGCGACACGTGCTGGTGCAGGGCGGGACGGCACTCCGGGAAAAGTAGTGGCGGCTAGGGACGGAATAGCGAGGTGCGGCAGCCGCCATCAGGTC
>ONZH01011453.1:0-50000 GCA_900303285.1 Rhinella marina
GGTGGGTGAGCTCATGCTGGTCCACGCCATGAGTCCGGTGTTGTGTCCCCTCTTCAGCAGCTGGCTGCATGAAATCGCTCATCACGCCTCCACTAGTGGTGGTGGTAGTGGAGTGCGCTGGTTCCCCCCGAGCGGATGTTGTCTGGGAACCTGGCTGGTCTCGCTGGTAAGTAGAGACCAGCTGTCTGGTGAGTAGGTCCCGGTAGTACCCCAGTTTTGCCTCCCTCTCTGATGGTGGGAAAAATTCCACCATTTTGCGGCGAAAGCGAGGGTCCACCAGGGTGGCCAGCCAGTATTGGTCCCTCTGGCGGATGTCCACAATCCAGATGTCACTACTCAGACACTCCCGTAAGCACCTTGCCATCTGCACCAAGGACAATGAGCGCCTCTCCTCTACACTGTCCTCGGTATAGTTCCAGGGTCTGCTGGGGTCTTCCTCCGCTTCCTCTACCACCTCATCCTCCATCTCCTCCTGTGATTGATAGGCAAAGAAGCCAGGTGGCGGTGTGTGGAATGGCTGGGCATGGACATCTTCCTCCTCCTCACCCTCCATCTGCACTTCATCCATCTCTGGGCTCAAGGCGATGTTCAGCCTTGGAGTGGTGGCCTGGGAATCCTCGCTGATGATGCTTTTCAGCGCACTTTCCAGAACATGGACGAGTGGGATGATGTCATTGATCCCATAGTCATTCCTGCTCACAAACAAAGTTGCGTCCTCAAAAGGGATCAACAATTGGCAGACTTCAACCATTATCTGCCAGTGTGTGACTTGGAAGTCGCAGTGTGGCGTGAAGCTGCCTGATTGCCCCATGAGGTAGTCTGTAACGGCTGACCTTTGCTCGTACAGGCGGTCCAGCATATGGAGGGCAGAATTCCAGCGTGTTGGCACGTCGCAGATTAGCCGATGTTGGGGCAGACTGCACTGTCTCTGGATCCTGAGCAGGGTGTTCCTTGCAGTGTAGGAGTGGCTGAAGTGTTTGCACACTCTGCGTGACATCCTCATAAGGTCTTGTAGTGCAGGAAATGATCGAAGAAACCTGTGCACTATGAGGTTTATCACATGTGCCATACAAGGTGTATGACTTAGCCCTCCCTGCTGCAATGCAGAGACAATGTTCCTCCCATTGTCTGCTACCACACGTCCCACCGTTAGTTGACGTGGGGTCAGCCATTGATCTACCTCCTCCCTGATGGTCCGGAGGAGCTCCTGCCCACTGTTTCACCCAGGCTCACCAAATGGAGGACAGCCTGAGAGCGCCGGGCCTGACATCGGTGGTAAGACACCGGGGCAGGTTGTAATGCAGTAGAAGCGGCGGATGTTTGCAAGGTGGTGGAGGCAGAACTTCTGCTTCCCGCTGCTGGCCCCCTAAAGCACCGTGGAGGTGACAGTGGCAAGAATGGGCCAACTTCCTGATGGTCTTCTGGGAGGATGTTGACCCAATGGGCAGTAACAGACATGTACTGCCCTTGGCCATAATTTGAGGACCAGACATCAGCACTCAGGTGCACACTCTTGGACACCGAGAGTCCCAATGAGTCGCCCACCTTTTTCTGCACATAACTGTGCAGTGATGGGACAGCTTTTGCAGAGATGTAGTGGCGGCTGGGGACTCGCCATCTGGGGTGCGCACACACCATGAAATCCCTAAAAGGCTGGGAGTCCACGAGGTTGAAGGGCAGGGACTGAAGCACCAGCAGCTTAACCAGGTGTCCGGTCAGTTTCTGGGCCATGGGATGGCTGCTGGAATACACCTGACGTCTGCCCATGGACTCAGTCAGGGATTGCTGCCTCATTAGCGGTGTACATGGCAGTGACACTGTGCTGCTGCTGGCAACTGAGGCTGACGAGCCCTGAGTTCCAGTGAGAGGATGCTGCGTGATGGGATCTGCAGTGTATGGTACATCATGACAGGAGGTGGTATTGGGGTCACGGTTCTTCCAGGCCTGTTGGTGTTGCCTTTCCATATGCTTTCGCATGGATGTTGTCCCCAGATTATCACCCCTACCACGACTGACCCTCTCATTGCACAGCAGGCACAAAGCAATATGCTTATCTGTCCCCAGGCGGAAGAACTGCCAGACGACTGAGGAGCGTGGTTTGCTGACAGCCACGGGGGGTCTTGCTGGCTGTTGACTGCCACTACTGCCTGAGGGTGCCCTCTCAGGACCAAGGCTTTGAGAGGGTGATCTCTGCCTGGTAGCTTGTCTTCTACCCCTCCCTCTTGTGCCTCGGTTGCTTGCAATAGTGGGATGTTGCTGTGTCGGTGGCACCTCTATTTCCTCCACCGACGATGCTGAGGATAATGCTGCTTGAGGGCGCCACGTCCGATCAGCGACATCATCATCAAAGTCAGGACCACTGCTACTTTCCTCCGGTGGCTGGGACAGGATATCAGGTGTGGCAGTGGATGCCCCTCCCTGGCTCTGTTGACTGATTACAGCCAACACCTCCTCTGGAGTCTCAGTACGTTCCACCCGCTGACTTTGGTGGACTTCCTCCTCCTCATCACTAAAAAGTGGTAGAGACTCCAAGGGCAGATCAAGGTTTGCAAAGAGTTCACTGGCAGAAGGTGTCCCAAAGGAGAGTGGCATTCTAATAACAGGGGATGGGGCAGAGGACTCTCGCTGACCGTCCCATGTAAGGGTGGTGTCAGATGATCCAGCGGATGCTTGACTCCTCGTTTGGGAGCTTTGGGCGGTGGAACTGGAGGATTGGGTAAGCCAATCTAGAACCACTGGCTGTGTGGTTCTTACTTGACCAGTGGCCGTCAGGGGTAGCTGCACCCTGCTGCCACGCCTGTTACCCCGGCTGCCACTGGGCCTGGTGCTGCCACTTCTTCTACCCTCACCGCCTCCTGTTGCACTCCTTGCCAGGGAAGTGCTGGAAGTAGGACGCTTGGACATTTTTTTATTGTGTGGGGGAAAATGTAATGATATATTTTTTTTATACTTTTTTAAACTTTTTTTTTTAATAACTTTTTTTTATCTTTTTTTTTAAACTTTTTAAAAAAATTTTTAAAATTTGTTTATAACTTTTTTTTGAAGTTTTTTTTAACTGTTTTTGTTGTGGCTTAACGGGGTTCACAGCACCCAGCTGAGCAGCAACGTGTAGCATGTACGGTCACAGAACAGGAATGCTACCTGTCCTGACTCTTTTCTCACACAATTTTTTTTCTCACCCTTGTAGGAAAACAGGCTGAACTGGATGGACAGATGTCTTTTTTCGGCCTTACAAACTATGTTACTATGTTACTATGTTACCCTATCTCTCCCTAGATGACACAATTTTTTTATTTATATGACTTCCTCTCCCTATCTCTACCTATCTCTTGCTTTCTCAGCCTCTTTCCCTATCTATCACATTAACTTCTATATCTAGCTTTTTCTTCCTCTCTCCTGCTTTTCTCACTAACCCTTTCTATTTCTTCTCTATCTCTCCCTGTATCTATCTACTTGTTTGACTATCTATCTATCTATCTATCTATCTATCTATCTATCTATCTATCGATCTATCTATTTCTTTTTCCTCTCTATCTACTGAGCTCCGTTCTCTTTGATGTCTGAAGACGCACTGACAAAATGTCGGCGCGATCAGGCACTTCCTGGTCTGTGTGGGTGACGTCACACATCTCTTTTTCCACAGAAAACCAGGATACAAGGGATTATAGGAGTAATAATCCCTTGTATCCTGGTCTATTCTGTGAAAAAAGTACAGTTTTGCGTCGCCGTTTTTTTTTTTTTACCAGATTCGTTAAGAATCTGGTTCGTTACGGTTCGGTTCGGTTCGCTCAAAATAACGGCGACGCAAAATATACGCATATTTGAGAATGTAAACTCAAATATGCGTATATTTAGGGTAAGGAATACGGCATATTCCATACCCTAAATATACGCATATTTGAGAATGTTCGCTAATGTGTACGCATTTTATGAATTCTAACGCATTAGCGTATGCATTGGCGTACATTCTCAATGAATATGCGTATATTTGGCGTCGCCGTTATTTTAACCAGATTCGTTACGAACTTTATCAAAATTCGGTTCGGTGACGAACCGAACTTTAGGGAAAGTTCGTAACGAATCAGATTCGGTTCGCTCATCCCTAGTAGTGATACCTATAATTTTTTTTATATATTTACTTCTACAGAGCAGTTTTAGAGAGCTTGTTTTGTTGTGGGGTGAGCATATAGTAATGGTTTATAGGTACCATTTTGGGTTACCAATTTCAGGAGGCAAGGTGACCAAATGTTGATATGGCTATTTTGATTTTTTTTCTGTTAGGGTGTTTACTATTTTAATCATTTGCATATTTTTAAACATGGCGATATCAGTTATGTTTATTTTTTATTGTGTATTTTTAATTTATCTCCGTGTATGGAGCAGGCTATGCTTGGGAGGTTGCTCCATACACACTTTATGCACCTCAGACATACAGTTGTGTCCAGGTGTGAAATGATTTGGAACTTAGACTAAATGAATTCTAAAAAGGAAAAGAATAAGAGTATTTCCTTATATTGAAGAAGTATTGAATATACCCCTTCTTCTTATAGAAGTCTATCAATATTTTCCTTTGGATTCTGTTACTTTGTTTTTTTTAATGCATATTCACTATATATGACTGCAAAAGGGCTTGACCTCTAAAACCTTGACATATACTGTACTGAGTCAGGGGATCTTGTCCTTGCACTTTGCTTGCAATACAGTATGTAACTATATAATCTACTAAGCTGTAGAAACAGTAAAAACACTTATTGTTGCTCCGATTCATTCTCATGTTTATTACTCAGAAAAGATAGGAATATCTAGCTTCCTTAAAAGCAGCATATCTTTATTAAATCCAGTAAATCCAAAGGTACAGATACATAACATAAATTGATGCATTTGGGGCTATACACACTAGCCCTTATTCATGGTTGCAAATGTACAAATAGATCAGATTTCTTATATAGAGCATATTAATGAATCATGTCAAAGATGTTTAAAAACATATAAAGCTATATATAAAAACTATATATGTGGAAGAGGAGAGGGCTATCTAAAAATATGTATATCAATAATGCAGAATAAGATCATATTTACAATTAAGGCCCTTAGGGTGACACGAATCTAAGGAGAAAATCCAGTGTGTTTCTCTGTTTAAAAGCTTTCTCCTATAATCTTCACCACTTACCGGAGGGGTAACAAGTTCTATACCCTGTGCTTTAAATGAGCTAAGTCAATTTTGTGCTGTACAGCCAAATGCAACCACATGAGGTATATAACATACGGTAGTATTGTTGAGGTGGACATAAACCTGTCCTTTCTGGAATTCAGTCAGTCATTCCGAATTGTTTTGAACACGGGTGCGCACAATAATTAAGGACAAAACACAGACTTATGATTCCAGTATTAAGTCCTTTGGCCGTGCTTCTGTGGCAAAATCATTACAGCCTCTGGCTTGTTTCTTTATTAACACACGTACTTATTCGATACAAAAAGGAAAGGGGGCGTAAGCATGCAAATAGCAAACAATATCATTCATGATTGGATAGAAGTTGCATTCCATTCTACGTCACTAGCTTGAAAAAGTCATATTGATAAGAGTACGGGGGCCATCTTGGACTAGTTAAATATATACATATATTATACGCAAGCTTTATAAAAGTTACAAAGTATAAAAATATAATATAAAAAGGTTCTTGATTATACACACATTCCTTTGTGACACACTGACATTCTATACAGCTGCATAAGCATTTACAAAGCTGAGATATATATATATATGTTTGTATAGCATTAAATACATGTATCTACAAATGACATAACACTGTGAGGGGAAAATTCAGTATTTCGACCGGTCTACCTTCACACCTTCACAGTCCCCCCTAAAGACTGAATTTTTCCCTAATCTTTGATTTCCTAATTGTTAAGTGTCTAGACGGACATGGGGAAAAGGTAGTCTTCACCAAGGCTGAAACCCAACAGGCACCCCCCTGTGTACTTGGGCTTATCCTAATCATTTGACAGAAACCTATTTGTGGACCACTGGATTTCTAAAAAAAAACAAAACTGTGTGTTGGACTAACAAGAAGTGTCTCTCTGTGGTCGTCTTCTCTTCGATCTTCTTGGATGATAACATAGTCTCTGGTGTAAAGTCAATTGTCCATCACTCGATGCTTGTTATTACAAAGTTCAGTCTATGACCCCTCCTTATGTATGTGAAGGGGTTGCAGGTGTAGGTGTCAGTGTAGATGTTAGAGCCTCTTATCAGTGGGTGATAAACAGTCTGTTACCTTGACTGTGGGAGGAGCTTTGACACAAGGACCTCCCACCCTCACTGGTCTGCATCAGCTCTGCTGGTTAGGCACACAGATTACCGTTAAGGTCCACCCCTGGACATCCGTAGTACGAACAGCAAGGCCTTGTGCAGCATGGCTGACCCGTGGTCGAAGTTGTTTCTTGTTGGGTGACGGGCTACTGACAACTGTGTCTTACCACACCTTGTAGACTTGACGTAACAGCTCCTGGACTTTCCCCGAGGTTGTTAGTCCCAGCTCGTTGTAGCTGCACACAGGAAAGATGCACCGGAACAGTTCCACACAATCAAAAAGTCAACTCAAAAACTCAGTTCATGTTAGAATAAGCCGTTGCTGAGGTGGTTTCCTCTCCATCATTGATCAAATAAACAAATGTCCTTAGAACGTTTGTCGGTCCAACACTATATGTAAATAACACTTACCAATGGGACCAAAGAGGTCTTCTGTCAAATCAAAATGGACTTTTGTGAGACTCTAAATCTGGTCTAATTAAAGGATACTTCAAAACAAACTTTCATAATTTTTTGACAAATGATCCTGCATATTTCAATACATTAATCAATACCAATACCCGGGTATCTTGTGTAATGTAAACCTTTTGAACCAAATAAAACACAACACCATTAATTTTTTTATTAATAACCACCCTTCTTGAGATACCTAACATGTTTTGATGCTTACTAAACGTGTGATATTGTGTATTCTGCACATTTTGTAGCAGTACCCAATTTTTCTGGATGTGGAAATGATTGGACCTTTTTTTTTTTCCCTTTCCTTTAAATGAACAGAGTACTCGTAACTAGGAGATGTGCACAAGGGCTGTCTTTGTATCTGTGACGTCAGCATTGTCTTCCTCCCTCCCCCCTTAGTCCATACTGTGAGCTTCCCTGTTTGAGTCAGTCTTGTCTCGGTTGTCCATGAGGTCAGATCTCTGATGTTAGTACATTAGACATACAACAAGTCGACAAAAAGCAAACATAGAAACAAACAGATCAGACAATACAGACACAAAACATGAAGGGCCCATAAACGTTTTATTGCCTCGTCTTCAAAAATAAAATGTAGAATTTGGTCAAAATATTTGGTACCAAGGAAAAATAAAAATCCCCAATGCGCATATAAAGAAAAACATTTTCATCATAAACATTCCTTCATTTTCTCTGCTGCATCCACGTACAGTCCACACACAAGTACAACTTCAAGCTACATTCATTCACATTCCACTGAATAAGTCAACTCTCAGAGACACAGGTTTCCTGGATACGGATACACACAGAAAACCATCCTGTACGGAGGGAGTAGAAAGAAACATTAAGTGAATCAATTGCCGGCACATAATACCATTGTCTTCGGTTGTTCACTCCTACAACACATTGTTAAACTATTGTCTCGACTCTTGGACATTTACAAGCTGCTAGAAAGAGAAAAAGGAAAGTTATTAATTTATAAAATTTCTGATTTCTAATTAAACAATATTAACTAATTACAGTTATATTTATATCCCTCATTTACTAAGTCGAGTACTCGTTGTGCTTCTACTTGCATCTATGTGCATTGTTTCTCACTTGTAGCCGTGTCATGGAGAATACCAGTAACTAAGATGGCCGCTGGGCGGGGACTGATGTTCCCTCAGTTAAGATGGCCACCTGGAAAGGAAGTTGCAGGAGTTAAGATGGCCACCGGAGTGGGAATGGGATTAGTTAAGATGGCTGCTGGAACGGAAATTGGGACGCGTAGGACGTGCCATCTTGTGTGATAACTGAATACAAGGAGGTGAGCCGCGGGCGTGGTTTTGGCACTGACGTACTTTACAGGTCCACCCCTCTGGATAGAGAGACTGAGGGGGCTAGCGGGGGATGTGTCTGCAGGAGCGCGGTTGGGTCCTCCTGCGCCATTTTAGGGGCCGTGCTGACGGCATGTAAAAGTAATCATTTGTCTTTTCATTATACATTTCTGCCCAGACTAATTTCTTATATTTAATAATTTTCCGCTTCTGCTCGCATTGTTTTTCATAACAGAATATAATGCTGTAAATTCAAGGCCGAATGTCCAGCGTTCACTCCTTTTTGGCCTAATGCCAGAACACTTCCCTGTGAGCGATGATTTCTTCTATTCTCAACTTAACCCTTAATTTGGCCTCATCATCACATCAGTAGAGCAGATATCGCTCACAGTAAACTTGGCTGTGTGACCTTCATCTACTAGTCGGTTCTCTGGCAACACACAAGGTCAGATTTCTGGTCCACACAGACATAACAAGTGGATTATCATAGTCATAAATTCCAAAGGGGGGCTGCAGCTGCAAACTGCGAAGCTGAACTAACACTGAAGAAAATCCTTTTTTTTTTTCCCTTTCTTTTCCCAAATCCGCCATTTTGCAGCTTTCTATGAGTCACTTACATAAACCATATCAACCATTTTTTCTTGTACCAACCTATTACACTTCTAATCACTTCCCTTCTCCCTTCAATACACTTTCCACAGTCCATCTTTTTTCTCTTTTTTTTTCCTGATTTGAAGCAGTTCTATAGAAGGCTCTCGCTACATCGATCAAACTTTCACTGGGCTGTAATCTGCCTCCTGGAGGCATCCCAATTATCTTAAACAAGCTTTTCACATCCTTCACATATCTTTTTGCCTTCTTTGTTCCACCAGACTGACAGCATTCTGAGCACCAATCGGGAGACTGTGCTGGGTTTTTGAACACTTGAAGCATACAGTGCCCCATTGGCGCGGCCGTTTTCGCCAACCTGAGTTAACCGTCCTCCGACTAGCCAATAAATCACGGGGGGAGGGGAAAGAGATCTCACTCGATTTCCCCGGGGAGAGAGAGACACCCGCTACTATCTCCCCAATTTAGGGGCCGACCCTTGCGGCTAAACTTCAAACTTCAAACTACAATCAACACTGCCCCCGTGATGGAGTTGCAACAATGGGCACAACGGTTACCACTCAGCGCACTAACTAACAACTAACTAACTGGTCTGAGGCTCGGGTAACTTGTCGGTATACCCCAGCCCCCACGCTCTGAGTAACTTGGCGGTATACCCAGGCGCCACCAACATCCCAGGCGCACACTCCGGGTAACTTGGCGGTATACCCAGGTGCCGCCCAAATCCCTAGTCTAGACGCACGCTCTGAGTAACTTGGCGGTATACCCAGGCGCCGCCTAGATGACTACTCTAAGTGTTTTAGGCGCACGCTCTGGGCAACTGGTCCGTAACGTGTCGGAATACCCAGGCGCCACCTAAATCACTACTTCAAAGTGTTCTCACAGCCGCTGCCAGTCTGGGTCCCTAACATGATCTGACTGAATCCCCACGTGACCTTTCCTGAGGGGCTGTAGGTTTCCGGAATCCCCGGCGGAGACCACCAGGCGTCTGGTCACATGACGTTTCACTCAGGCCCCACAAAACCTAAACCCCAGACTACCACTCCCCCCTCGAGCCACCGGTAAGTTATCACATACAGTGTATATATAACTTACCGTGGTCGGTTAGGGTGATCAGTCCCCTTCGGGAGGGAGTGGTGCCGTGGCATCGGTCGAGGGTTGGGACACCGAGCGAGTCCTGGTGCTCCTTTCGGGGGCCCCACGTTGGGCGCCAGCTGTTGAGGTGGACATAAACCTGTCCTTTCTGGAATTCAGTCAGTCATTCCGAATTGTTTTGAACACGGGTGCGCACAATAATTAAGGACAAAACACAGACTTATGATTCCAGTATTAAGTCCTTTGGCCGTGCTTCTGTGGCAAAATCATTACAGCCTCTGGCTTGTTTCTTTATTAACACACGTACTTATTCGATACAAAAAGGAAAGGGGGCGTAAGCATGCAAATAGCAAACAATATCATTCATGATTGGATAGAAGTTGCATTCCATTCTACGTCACTAGCTTGAAAAAGTCATATTGATAAGAGTACGGGGGCCATCTTGGACTAGTTAAATATATACATATATTATACGCAAGCTTTATAAAAGTTACAAAGTATAAAAATATAATATAAAAAGGTTCTTGATTATACACACATTCCTTTGTGACACACTGACATTCTATACAGCTGCATAAGCATTTACAAAGCTGAGATATATATATATATGTTTGTATAGCATTAAATACATGTATCTACAAATGACATAACACTGTGAGGGGAAAATTCAGTATTTCGACCGGTCTACCTTCACACCTTCACAGTATATAAACAATAATATTACGTACATTATATATTTAATAACACGTACATTTGTGCAAAGTGCAGTATGTTGGATGTACCACTACAAAATTAAAAACACGGATTAATAAACATATTTTGGACATCCTGCAGACTGCAAGTAGAAAAGTATCTGCCACGTTGTTGCATTTCTCTGTACAGCACAAAGGTGACTTAGCTTCTTTTAAAACACAGGGTATAGAAAATTGGGAGGTGGTAAGGAATGTTGTGCGCAGCCTATATATGATATACAGACTGTGTATTATTTACAACTGTGGATAAATTAGAACTTTTATAGGCATATGTCAGGACAACTGTATGAATATCGCTGGGCCTGCGAGTGATTAAAATACTATTATATTGAATGCCACCTCTATCCATCAGGTGGAAGACTATTGTGGCTTCTCATTCCAATTAAAAGGCACATATAATGTGAATATAGGACCCAAATAAAACAAACGTGCAGTGTGAATATCTTAACTAATAAAAATATACGGACATGTTGTATGTCATATATCACTCCAAAAGCAGCATTGCTGGAGTTAGGATTCATTCAGACGCCGACTAAAGGATAGCATATCCAAATAATGGTAATAATCACAAAATCCACCATATTAAGTGGCCCCTATGTCAAGATCCTGCTTTTTACAAGCTTTAAGTATGTGACCGGGAAGACCTAAGTCAGTTATCCATCCCCAGACAGTGTTGAGTAGCCACCTGTTTTATCCTTTTGATATTTATTTCTTAAATTAGTAAGATACTGGACAGTTGATCCCTATTCTAAGTTAAAGGGGTATTCTCATCTTGCTATTTCAGCCTTACCAGCAGCCAGCTCTGCTGTTCACTTCCTGGTTTCCTGCTTCTAAGGCTGGGCGGGCTTAGGCAGTTTGAGTGAAGGGCTGCCACGCCTCCTTATGACATCACACTGAGAGCTCAGTCCTTGCGTGCTAGTTCATGTGAATAGTCATCAGTCTGGCAGCTTCTGTGAAGCATATCCTTCCTGCTGTGGAATCCTCACTCAGAGCCAAAAGTGAGCTAAGCAGACAGTAACTAGTGGCTCTCTTGCATTCTATAATGATAGCTTGCTGGCTCACTTTTCCCTACTCGAAATGGAGTAGGTGCTCCGTCAAGATATGGTACACCCTTACCAATGTTTAACAATGTTTATAGAGAGGAACGTAGTAAACGGGCACTCAATATCTGGATATCATTGATAATAGTGCATTACTTATTATTATAAAAACATTTATTAAACAGTATACACCTTATTAATACCTTAAAAAAATTCATTTAAAATTAAAACAAAGAAATGTATAGTTGTGCTTCTTACTTCCAATATTTACAACAACCGCAATAAGTTCAATAATGTATAATTATCTGCAATATCTAGATCATTTGTGGCGTCCCACAAGATGACCGCAATTGTCTAATAGTAGCTGATATATACGTAGTTAAGACTTATCTGTGGTCCAATGGCACTTTAGGGGCTCATTCGCTGAGGCTGATGTCCTGTCTGACCTCGGTGGTGGTTCAATAAATGCCGTGCTGCTTATATTCCCATTAGAAGGTAGAGACTCCTCAGCTGAAAGGAGGTTGCTGTCTCCGCTGAATCAAAAGAAATACAAATGATATCGGGCAGCAGTCTTTATCCCCGTAGATCTGAAGCGTTATGGATAATGTAAAACCGCAGTCTCTATCCTCCGTCGCTCTAAGGCATCGGCGTCAGAGGACAGATAGGAGTACGTTCCCAAATACTCGCACTTCGGTGTGTTTCCTCAGATGTTTGAAAATGGCGGGGTTTCTCATCAGGTTTCTTTCGCTATTTGCGATCCCTGATTAATGTCTCTTTCGTTATTAAACAGATGATAGAGATTCCCAGTTATCAGATATAGAATTGGTTGCAGATGACGCCATACGCGTTTCGAAGTGTTCACACTTCTTCCTCAGTGGCCATCTTTTTCACAACCATTTTCCTTCCTTTTTATACCTATTTTGGCTGCAACCAAAACCTTGCCTGGATTATTGTTTATTTGTTTGTTGTCACATTAATCATTTTTTATCTTCTTTTTCTTTATGTAATCTTTCTGTAGTCTTTATATAATCCCTTTGTCTTCCTTATTTGAACAACTGGGTATCCTTTTCTTTCCATTTTTTATATTTTATTTTTCTTGCGTTTTTAATGCGGTTTTAACGCAACTTTTTCTGCTGGTGCGTTTTTTCATTCTTCTCATTTATCTCCTTGCACTCATATGGTGTATATTGTTTTCATAATTTGCACAGTAATATACTAGAGAATGAATGAAATGCTATATAGATGTCATTAAATATAGCACAAAACTTCACACCATACATACTTCTCCATAGAAACACTTTTTTCATAAAGATACATATAACATATAGTTTCACACAGATCTCATACAATATACAATTCTTTAGATATCGTTTTCCTTAAATTATAAAATGTATCTTACTCCTTAATTTATATCGATATTTTTCTATGCACAAACTTCTTTATATGGATATCCACATGTGTAAAAGAATTGTGCTTTGTCCCCAAGGAGAGACCGGAGTGCCGGAACGGACTTACAGCTAAACTCCGATGTCTCGTCGGGGGCAGAGCACATTCATAAGAAGCCAAACAATTCAAATTCGGCATTAAGGCCTTTCGGTTGGAGAGTATCGAACTCAAATATCCTCTGTGATTCTATTCTAGACATTCGGGATATATGATCTCCCCCTCTCCAATGTTGCTTAATTTTTTCAATAGCACAGAATTTCATACCTTTTGGATTTTGATTCTGGCATTGCTTAAAGTGTCGGGATAGTGTATGTTTTTCATACCCTGTTCTTATTTTTGTCATATGTTCTGATATTCTCTCTTTCAATGTTCTTTTGGTCCTGCCAATATACTGTTTCCCGCAGGGACATTCAATCAGATACACGACACTGACAGTGTTACAGGTAAGAAACTCTTTGATCTTAAATGAGAAGGTATTTTGGTTTGATTGTACTTCTATGATTTTCTTTGGTGTATTTGACCCTTTACAGTTCCCACATCGTCCACATTTGTAAAACCCACTTAAGTTTGTCCAATTTGTGAGTGACAATGTTGTTTTTTGTATATTCTTTACCGTGGGAGCAACTTTGAGTGCTAAATTGGATGCTTTATTATATGAGATCCTTGGTGTTTCTGTTAAGTACGTTCCTATTATTTTATCTTGGCGTAAAAAGTGCCAATTCCTTCGAATAATAGCCTCGATTTTCTTATATTGTTCATTATATGGTAGAATAATTCTTATTATGTCTGATTTTTGAGGGGCATTTTCAGATTTATTGAAAAACATATTTCTATCCATATTCTGTACCTCCTCTATTGCTTTATCTATTATGGGTTTTGGGTATTCTTTCTGAAGAAATTGTTGTTCCATCTTCCTACATTCTTCATCAAAATCCTCCCTTCTAGTACAATTTCGCCTTATTCTCCTAAACTGTCCCACAGGTATATTATGAAGCCACTGGGGTAGGTGGCAGCTGGAATATAGTATATAGCTATTTTTAGATACATCTTTTTGGTAGGTCTTACAAATTAGTGTATCATTATGAACTCCAATAATTAGATCCAAAAATTCCACCTGTTCCCTACTAACATTAGAAGAAAACTTAAGATTGTATTGATTCATATTTATGTTGGTAATAAATTGGTCCAGATTCTCCCTTGTGTTTCTCCATACAAAAAAGATATCGTCTATATATCTTTGCCAGAGTACCAGGTCCCCCCCCAGGTACGGTTTTATCCATTGTTCTTCCCAATCTGCCATAAACAGATTAGCGTAACTGGGGGCGAACCTGGTACCCATGGCAGTTCCACGAATTTGTAGATAGTAGTTCGTTTCAAAATAGAAATAATTATGTTTCAATATGAAATCTACCCCTTCCACTATATAGTCTATTTGTTCTATTTGTATTTGGCCACTTTTTTCCAATTGAGATCTTAATGCCTGTAGTCCCTGCTCATGTTCAATTACAGTGTACAAAGAATGAACGTCAAGGGTCCCCATGATCCAGTCTTGACTATATTTTAATTTTTCAACTATATTTATGATTTGAGTAGTGTCTTTTACATAGGAGAATGTTTTCTTAACGATTGGCTGTAATAGCCTGTCTAGATATTGGGACAAATTGGATGTAAATGAATTGATCCCCGAGATAATAGGGCGTCCCGGTGGATTTTCTGGGTCTTTATGAACTTTCGGTATGCAGTAAAAGACCGGTAGACGTTTTTGTGTTCCCAGTATAAATTTGTATTCTCTTTCCAGTAAAATATTATTATTTAATCCCTTTTGGCAATATATTTCTAATTGTCTATCATATTGTAAAATAGGATCTTTCATCAGAAGTTTATATGTTGTGGTGTCCATTAATTGTCTTAGACACTCTTTATTATATTTTTCAGTATCTAGTATCACTATAGCCCCGCCCTTATCGGCGGGCCTTATAGTGATACTTTCTTGTTTTTGTAATTGTATAATAGCTTGTTTTTCATTTAATGTAAGATTATTTCTTTTTATCTTTCTTTCCCGAATTTTCCTCAATTCTGTTTCCACATTTTTACGAAAAGTAGATATCTCCTGTCCTATTTCATGGCGTGGATACATTTTAGATCTACATTTTAACTCCGTATGTTGATATTTATCCATATTTATTTCTTGTTTTTCTAGGGGTTTTTTTATAAAATACTTTTTTAGGCACAATTTCCTTATAAACTTCTCAATTCCAATGAAAGTTTCAAACTTATTAATTTTTGCTGTTGGAGCAAACTTTAGGCCTTTATTCAATAGTCTTTTTTGCATTTCTGTTAATGTTATAGAGCTTAGATTTATAATGGCTGTTTCTTGATTTTCACTAGATTTTAATTCCGATAATTTTTTCTGTTTCCCCTTTCCTCTTCTAATCTTCCTCTTTCTCCAGTTTGTGATGATCTCTGGTGATATCTCTGATCGTATGTTTGCATGTGATCTCGTGATCTGTGATATGGTGTTGTCTGTGTTTCCCTCTGTGTCCTGTGATCTGTCCTCATTTCGTTCGTTCTGTGCCTTAAATTGTAATTGTGTGTTGGGGATATTGGATATGTTTGTTGTCTCTCTTTCCGTTGAGGTGATGTATGTCGTGTCAGTCGTATGTGAGGTTTGTGGTGAGGGGGGGTTTTGTCTAAAAAATGTGCTCCCATTAATGTCTCATATTTATTCTTTGTTGAGACGTTATATTTTATATATTCATTACTTTCTTGATTTCTTCCATTTGTCTCATTCTTTCTTTGTGTGATGTTTTGCTCATCATTATCCCATGTCTGGTGTCTCTGTTGTGCATTGTAATGTTGTCTCCCATTCATTCTTATTTTCTTACTTTTTTTCTCCACAATTTCCTGTTCTAATTTATCTAGACTCTTGCAGATTTTTATTTGCCATTGATTAAACTCCTCATTTTGTGTAAACTTATTTAGCTTTTCTTTATTTTTCGCTATCTCTATAGAAATTTCCTCCAACATTTGACTCCTTCTTTTTATAATTAATTTAATCATAGACACTGATTGTATAAAAAGCAATTCTTCCCATTCTTTATTAAATTCTGGGTTTTGTAGATCTAATGCCGGTGTCTTATAGATCTGAAGACCCTTTGGAATCTTTTTATATTCAATATAGTGTCCTAGTGATTTTATTTCCCATCTCAACCTTAGTTGTTTATGCAGCATTGTTTCCAAATCTCTGAATGTATCAATCATTGTTTTATCTTTCTGGATATCGTTGCTCTCCATTGCTTCTTCAAATGTAAACATTTCTACTCTTTTCTTTTGATTTTCAACATGATTCCAGATATCCATATTGAATAGGAAAAGGAGCTCTAGCAAATGGGTGTGAAAAAGTAAATAGACTATAATGATAGCTTGCTGGCTCACTTTTCCCTACTCGAAATGGAGTAGGTGCTCCGTCAAGATATGGTACACCCTTACCAATGTTTAACAATGTTTATAGAGAGGAACGTAGTAAACGGGCACTCAATATCTGGATATCATTGATAATAGTGCATTACTTATTATTATAAAAACATTTATTAAACAGTATACACCTTATTAATACCTTAAAAAAATTCATTTAAAATTAAAACAAAGAAATGTATAGTTGTGCTTCTTACTTCCAATATTTACAACAACCGCAATAAGTTCAATAATGTATAATTATCTGCAATATCTAGATCATTTGTGGCGTCCCACAAGATGACCGCAATTGTCTAATAGTAGCTGATATATACGTAGTTAAGACTTATCTGTGGTCCAATGGCACTTTAGGGGCTCATTCGCTGAGGCTGATGTCCTGTCTGACCTCGGTGGTGGTTCAATAAATGCCGTGCTGCTTATATTCCCATTAGAAGGTAGAGACTCCTCAGCTGAAAGGAGGTTGCTGTCTCCGCTGAATCAAAAGAAATACAAATGATATCGGGCAGCAGTCTTTATCCCCGTAGATCTGAAGCGTTATGGATAATGTAAAACCGCAGTCTCTATCCTCCGTCGCTCTAAGGCATCGGCGTCAGAGGACAGATAGGAGTACGTTCCCAAATACTCGCACTTCGGTGTGTTTCCTCAGATGTTTGAAAATGGCGGGGTTTCTCATCAGGTTTCTTTCGCTATTTGCGATCCCTGATTAATGTCTCTTTCGTTATTAAACAGATGATAGAGATTCCCAGTTATCAGATATAGAATTGGTTGCAGATGACGCCATACGCGTTTCGAAGTGTTCACACTTCTTCCTCAGTGGCCATCTTTTTCGCAACCAACTTTTTCTCTTGCATTCTAATATAGTTTTACACACAAAACATGTTTTATCTTTTACAAGCCCATTCTTACCATAAAAACAATAATTTACTATTGTACATTGTCCCCATAGCATGTTAGCTAGTAACCTAATTATCTGTGCTATTGCCTCACATAAAATATTACCATCCCCCAACCACCAGCACTGATGCAGATTTGTTTACATTATAGATCTACTGCAGTTGTTTATACACTTTTGACTATATATATATATATAGATGCATATCTAGCATATGCATATACAGGTCTGCTATATCATCCCTCACCAATCCCCTCTAGCTCTTTTGCTCAACAGCTTCCTATACAGCACTGTTACATCTGTCCTCATCTCCCCCAATAGCTAAGCAACTTCTAACTCAGCTCTGCTACATCTGTCTTTCCCTCTCACACTGTGCCTGAACCGCTACCAATACAGCTCTGCTACATCTGTCTTTCCCTCTCACACTGTGTCTGAACCGCTACCTATACAGATCTGCTACATCTGTCCTTCTCTCTCACACTGTGCCTGAACCGCTACCCATACAGCTCTGCTACATCTGTCTTTCTCTCTCACACTGTGGATGAACCGCTACCTATACAGCTCCGCTACATCTGTCTTTACCTCCCCCAATAGCTAAGCAACTTCTAACTCAGCTTTGCTACATCTGTCTTTCCCTCTCACACTGTGACTGAACTGCTACCCATACAGCCCTGCTACATCTGTCTTTCTCTCTCACACTGTGCCTGAACAGCTACCCATACAGCTCTGCTACATCTGTCTTTCTCTCTCACACTGTGCCTGAACCGCTACCCATACAGCTCTGCTACATATGTCTTTTTCCCTCTACTGACATCCCTGTGTATCAACCCCACGCATTTACAGCTCTGCTCCTTCTTTGCTACCTCTGTCTTCCCCTTTCCACAAACAGCACTCCGGTTGAACCGCCTGCAAATACAGCTCTGCTACATATGTCTTTTTCCCTCTACTGACATCCCTGTGTATCAACCCCACGCATTTACAGCTCTGCTACTTCTTTGCTACCTCTGTCTTCCCCTTTCCACAAACAGCACTCCGGTTGAACCCCCTGCAAATACAGCTCTGCTACATATGTCTTTTTCCCTCTACTGACATCCCTGTGTATCATCCCCACGCATTTACAGCTCTGCTACATATGTCTTTTTTTCCCTCTACTGACATCCCTCTGTCCCTTCACACCACAATTTTCTATTATCCCTGGACTGTGACATCACTGTGTGTATTATCTCTGTACGGTGACATCACTGCGTTTATTATCCCTGTACTATGACATCACTGCGTTTATTATCTCTGTACTGTGACATCACTGTGTGTATTATCTCTGTACGGTGACATCACTGTGTTTATTATCTCTGGACTGTGACATCACTGCGTTTATTATCCCTGTACTGTGACATCACTGCGTTTATTATCTCTGTACTGTGACATCACTGGGTGTATTATCCCTGTAGGATGACATCACTGTGTTTATTATCCCTGTACAGTGACATCACTGTGTTTATTATCTCTGTACTGTGACATCACTGTGTGTATTATCCCTGTACGGTGACATCACTGTGTTTATTATCTCTGTACAGTGACATCACTGTGTTTATTATCCCTGTACAGTGACATCACTGTGTTTGTTATCCCTTTACAGTGACATCGCTGTGTGTATTATCCCTGTACGGTGACATCACAGTGTTTATTATCTCTGTACAGTGACATCACTGTGTTTATTATCCCTGTACGGTGACATCACTGTGTTTATTATCCCTGTACGGTGACATCACTGTGTTTATTATCCCTGTACAGTGACATCGCTGTGTTTATTATCCCTGTACAGTGACATCGCTGTGTTTATTATCCCTGTACGGTGACATCACTGTGTTTATTATCCCTATACAGTGACATCGCTGTGTGTATTATCCCAGTGCAGGAAGAGGTAAGTGGTCTGTGTTTGTGTGTTTGTTTTCTATTTTTCAGGGTCGTGAATGCAGAGGACTACGTCGGATTTTTTTTTTTTTAATAAAATGGTCAAACAGGGGTCTGGGGGAGTGTTTATTTCAATAAATTATTTTATACTTGTGTTTGTGTGTATTTTATTTTACAATACTACAGTTTTAGTAATTATGGCTATCTACAGACGGCCCTGATTACTAATACTGGGCTTAGTGCTTGCCGGTATGGCAAGCCAGCACTAACCCCAAGATCTATTACCTCGGCACCCAGGGGGGGACCCCACGCCATTTTTTTAAAAATTATTTTTGTAAAAAAATGGCGTGGGGTCCCCCCCTTTTTTACTTCACCAGCCAGATACAACCAGCAGGGTGGGAAGGGACACGGTTATTGGCCCTTCCCAGCCTAAAGGTACCAGCCTGCAGCCGCCCCAGAGCCAGACCCTCAATTTAGAAGGTCCGGTCCTGCGGGTACCCGGCTCTTCCCGGCACCCCTGGTGGCGGTGGGTGCCGAGGTAATAGATGTTGGGGTTAGTGCTGGCCTGCCATACCGGCAAGCACTAAGCCCAGTATTAGTAATCAGGGCCGTCTGTAGATAGCCGTAATTACTAAAACTGTAGTATTGTAAAAAAAAATACACACACACAAGTATAAAACATTTTATTGAAATAAACACTCCCCCAGACCCCTGTTTGACCATTTTATTAAAAAAAAAAAAAAGCTGGTCCGACGTAGTCCACCGAATCCGACGTAGTCCTCTGCATTCACGACCCTGAAAAATAGAAAACAAACACACAAACACAGACCACTTACCTCTTCCTGCACTGGGATAATACACACAGCGATGTCACTGTACAGGGATAATAAACACAGTGATGTCACTGTACAGGGATAATAAACACAATGACGTCACAGTACAGAGATAATAAACACAATGACGTCACAGTACAGAGATAATAAACACAATGACGTCACAGTCCAGAGATAATAAACACAATGACGTCACAGTCCAGAGATAATATATAACCAATATAGCATGTCCCCAAGTTATATATAACCAATATAGCATGTCCCCAAGTTATATATAACCAATATAGCATGTCCTCCAAGTTATCTATAACCAATATAGCATGTCCCCATTAGTTATATATAACCAATATATCATGTCCCCATTGGTTATATATAACCAATATATCAAGTGCCAAACTTTGCCACTTTCATTATTATGAGCTTGAGAGATATATGATTTATGATAATATAATTCTCATAAATCATATAACTCATAAGTAAATTCCTTTTTAATGCCATAATTCGTTGGTGGATATAGTGGTATGGTTATATATAACCAATATATAGTATGGTAAATAGTATGTATAGTATGAGTTTGCCAATAAGCTTGATATATGATTTATGATTATATAATTATCATAAATCATATCTCATAAACTTCATTTTTTTTCATGGCTGCCATAAATCGTTGGTGGATATAGTGGGGATATTTTTTAAATACTTACCTAGGTAGATGCACGTCCTTCTCGCTCCCTCTCGCTTGTGCCTTCTGCCTGGTATGCTCCGCGATGTCTGCGCTCTCATACAGAGCATGCGCGGCTCTGTATGAGAGCGCAGAGATAAAGTGGACACTGCGCATGCGCAACCTGGAATCCGAGCGACGCAAGGAAGCTACAATGCGCACGCGCGGCGGCCGGCGGCTTGCGCGTTCTCGATGTTAATGAGCCGCCGGGAATAAAGGAGTTATTGCGCAAGAGCGGCCCGCTGCCTTCTCGGAGCGGTGGTGGCCGTATCCAAGGAGGTAGAAAGGTAAACAATGGGTTGGGGGGGAGGGTTTTTTATACTACAGAAACACTTTGGATAATCAACACTATTTAGGATAATTATTATTATCAACAAAGGAGCACAAATAAAACTATTTAATGAAATGAGAATACCCCTTTAATGAATAAGAAATGGCACCTAATAAATAAGGAATGTTTGTCTCTCTGCCATCACCATAAGGTTGTGTTATAATACTGGATCTCCATATATAATACAAAAAAGCTCTGGATATAAAAGAAAGGGAGAATGGAAAATTTGCTGCTTGAACAGAGACTTTATTTAAAGGGAACCTGTCACCTCCTAGACCGAAAATAAACTGTTAGCAGTACCTTACTGTAGGGTCCAGTGTGAGGCAGATGCATATCTTTATAGGGACAAGCGATTCTTGTAACAGTGGAAAATCAATCTTTTATTCCTGCAGCGCGCGCTCTCCTGCGTCATCCTGAAGTCAAGGGGGCAGCGGCCTAGTTTCTCCAAGTCAAGCTAGCCACTCCCCTCTTGTAAGTGACTGACACTTCTGCCGTTGGCCGGGGATTGCGCAAGTCTCGCGCATGCGCGGTGCGCGATGAGTTCCTGCGCGATCCCGGCTCCGGCTGTTCACATCGCCAGCGCTTTTCTCATTACAACGCATGCGCCGCATCGGCAAGCTGCACGTACGCAGCCAGAGGTCACGCTCACCCATAGTGTACGCAGGCCTGGGCGGTGCGACGCTAACAATGACCCCTTGCACGCGGCGGGCGCGCTCTGGCAAGCGCACTCGCTTGCCGATGCGGCGCATTCGCTGTAATGAGAAAAGCGTCGGCGATGTGAACAGCCGGAGCTGGGATTGCGCAGGAACTCATCGCGCACCGCGCATGCGCGAGACTTGCGCGATCCCCGGCCAACGGCAGAAGTGTCAGTCACTTACAAGAGGGGAGTCGCTAGCTTGACTTGGAGAAACTAGGCCGCTGCCCCCTTGACTTCAGGATGACGCAGGAGAGCGTGCGCTGCAGGAATAAAAGATTGATTTTCCACTGTTACAAGAATCGCTTGTCCCTATAAAGATATGCATCTGCCTCACACTGGACCCTACAGTAAGGTACTGCTAACAGTTTATTTTCGGTCTAGGAGGTGACAGGTTCCCTTTAATGTGCCATTAAAGAAGGATTAAGTTTAATAACTTATATGATATGAGGGAAAAATCAAGAACAATCAAGAATCTCTTGAGTTTGCTCCAAAAGAAATGTACGTTTTGCCATTTCTTTTGCTTGTTTTATATGTGGCATGTTTTACTTTTCCTATCGTGCTGTGGATCGAGCTGTTGGTGCACAGCATATTAAAGAGACATGACTGCTATCATGACATGTCTGTTTTAGTAAACTCTTGTATTGCTCACTATTCTAAAGAACATAAAGTTAAAACATCGCACTGTTTTTCTTAGAAATCTAAGAATAAATTGACAACTGAACATTGCCGTTCCTTTTGTCAATACTGTGTGTTGGACAGCATTGACTGGGCAGTGTCAAAGTTTATAGAGACACTATTGAGAAAAATGGTAATAAACATTTGTCAATTTGTAAGTGTAGCTGAAAGTGTCACTGAACTTTGAGAAAGCTTGTGATATGTCATGGTGAGATATGAAAGGTTTTTATTGTTAGGGATCTGAGTACTGAGACCCCCACGATTGCTGGAACAAGGAGAGAGAAGCACTGTCATAGTGTGCTTCCTCTCCTCGCTGCAGGAGATGGATTCGGAAGAGACCAATAGACTCTCTAGCAAGGATAAAGAGTATGCTACGTGAGTCTTTCTCACTCCTCATTCTAGCAATCGTTAGGGATCTCAGCACTTAGACACCCACCAATGAAAACCTTTGACATGTCCCTATTAGAGATCAGTGAAATTCTGAAAAATTTGATTCGGCAGCTTCGCTGAACTTTAACGGGAAATTTGATTTTTTTTTTTACGAATAACTTACAAATCGCTTTCCATTGCATGGAGCGGGCACAATGATGGGAAAACGGCATCTGAGACTCACATTCAGGGGCTCAGGGGTTAGTCCGGGATTTAAAAAACAAAACACAGAGAGCGAGGAAATTCGGCTTTATGGCACATCCAATTTTTGGATTCTTCGATCAGCTCAGCACTAGTCCCTATGCTATAGACTTTAATTAGGCTACCTTCGCATTCCCATGCTGTGTTTTTTGTCTGACTACCTCTCGGCACGTTTGCCGTGCTGTGGCTGGATCCCCGGCCTGTCCCCATTATAGTGAATGGGGACAGAGCAGACTTCCGGCCGAACATGTGGATTATCGTTAATACGGATCTGGCAGACTGTTCCCCTGCCGGAACAGCCTGCCAGACCCTGCTAACGCTAATGTGAAAGTAGCCTTATTTCTGAAAACGGCCATATGACAGCCATTACAAAAACGGTTGTTTTTCACTGACATGTGGATGAGCCCTGAGTATTACAAGGAAAATTGAAAGCAAACCAATGGGATAGAAAGAGTAAATGTGATGTCATTCAGCCTTGCAAATCCATTATATATTCTGTATGGCGTATATATTCTGTGTGGCTGGATCCCCGGCCTGTCCCCATTATAGTGAATGGGGACAGAGCAGACTTCCGGACGAACATGTGGATTATCGTTAATACGGATCTGGCAGACTGTTCCCCTGCCGGAACAGCCTGCCAGACCCTGCTAACGCTAATGTGAAAGTAGCCTTATTTCTGAAAACGGCCATATGACAGCCATTACAAAAACGGTTGTTTTTCACTGACATGTGGATGAGCCCTGAGTATTACAAGGAAAATTGAAAGCAAACCAATGGGATAGAAAGAGTAAATGTGATGTCATTCAGCCTTGCAAATCCATTATATATTCTGTATGGCGTATATTCTTGTGTTCCCTATAAAACATAGATAAAACGTACAATATTCATCTTAAAGATGAATATTTTACTATTTTTCTGTTGTTGCTCACAGGATTCAAAGAAAGAGAAGCAGAGAAAAAATGTCTTGTTAAGATATGATGTACATGCTATATGTTCAACAACCCATCGTATACAATGTTCATTAATGTTCTTGCAGTAAAGATTTATAGAAACTGAAAAAATATACAATGCATTCAGAAAATCTTCAGACCCTTTCACTTTTTTCAGATTTTATATTGTGACCTTGTGCTAAAATAAATAACAATGTAAGTTTTTCCCCATCAATCTGTACTAATTACCCCATAATGACAAATTAGAAACAGAATTTTTTTAAATGTTTCTAATTTATTAAAATGAAAAAACTAAACTTTCACATGAACATAAGTAATGTTGAGCAATTTGAAGTATCCGAAGTGGAATTTGATCTGAAATTTATGAAAAATTAGATTCGCAACAAATCCAAATTTCTTTACGTTTCATGGTAATAAATGTTTTTTTCCTCTAAAATGGCAGTTACACGTGTTACAAAGTCAAAGAAAGAAGCCAGGATATGCGAGATCACCCATAATGCCATGCAGATAGCCAATCAGTAGCTAGCCAGCCCCTGTGACATCACAGCCTATTAAAAGCCTCATTCTGCTCGGTCTCTGCCATTTCACTGTGAGCTGAGCATAGGGAGAGATGTGACAAGTACTAGGGACAGTGTTGCTAAAAGCTTTTAATAATAAAAGCTTTTAAAAAAAATATAAAAATATTGGCTAGGGAGAGTGCAGGGACAGTGTAGGAGGATCGTAGGGAGAGTTTTTACACACTGTAGGGAGAGCATAGGGAGACTGCAGGGACAGTAGACGGACTGTAATCTTAATCTGAAGGGATCCACAGGAGACAGCGCAGCTGGCGTCAATCCCTGTGTAGGGCACAGAGGTATCTAATTAACCCCTTAGTGACGAGTGACGTACTATGTACGTTATGATGTGGTGGTAGTTACCGCATCTTGACATACACAGTACGTCATGAGCTCCAAGTGTCACCGCAAGTACAATTGCGGTGACACTTGCTTGTAAACTGGTGTCACAGACAGCAGAGCTGTCCGTGCACCCGGCAGGGGACCAATCACAGTGGTCCCTGCCTTAGAACCCCTGCGATTGGTCAGTCAGATTTGACTGACCAATCGCAGAGTGCAGCAGCGCAGCAGCGCAGCTCCGATGTCCTTGAGGACATCGGGGCTGCACTGCTATGTTTTAATTTTACAGGATGGCCGAGCGGACCCCCCGAGCCGCCCTAACAGCAACGTCGTCCGGTAAGTAATAAAGTCCCCCCCCTTCAATCGCCCCCCCATTTTCAGGATGGCCGAGCGGTATTAGATTGTCAGCTGTAAGATACAGCTGACAATCTAATGTAACGGCCGACATTGCTGCTGGCAGTGATGTCGGCCGTTTAACCCCTTCCATGCAGCGGTCCATAGGGACCATGGCATGGAAGGGGTTAACAGGGAGGAAGCTCCCTCCCCCATCGGGCGCTGCGGTGCGCTGGCAACGCACCGATGGAGCGGCAGAAGAGAGGGTGGGAGCTTCCTCCCCCCTCCCATCGGGACGCTGCTCTGCTGTGGCAGCGTCCCGATGGTTACCATGGCAACCGGACGCTATCCGGCTTGCCATGGTATATGAAGCCTGACCAGGCTCCTGCTATACACTATATAGTGTACTACAGTGTATTATATAGACATCAAATCCACTGGATCTTCAAGAACCAAGTGGGTCTGAGTCAAAAAAGTGTAAAAAAAAAAAAAAAAGTGTAAAAAAATGAAAAGCATAAAAAAACCAAAACATTTTTTCATATACGCACATTTATAATTGAGCAAAAATAAATAAAATAAAATAATAAAATACTCTAGACATGTTAGGTATCGCCGCGTCCGTAACAACTTACTCTACAAAAATCTCACATGACCTAACCCCTCAGATGAACACAGTAAAAAAATAAAATAAAAACTATTTTTGTCACCTTACATCACAAAAAGCGTAATACCAAGTGATCAAAATGGCGTATTCCACACAAAATAGTACCAATCTAACCGTCATCTCATCCCGCAAAAAATTAGCCCCTACCTGAGACAATCGCCCAAAAAATTAAAAAAACTACAGCTCTCACACTATGGAGACACTAAAACATGATTTTTTTTGGTTCAAAAATGATATTATTGTGTAAAACTTAAATAAATAAAAAAAAGTATACATGTTAGGTATCGCCATGTCCGTAACAACCTGCTCTACAAAAATCTCACCCCTCAGGTGAACGCAGTAAAAATGAATAAATAAAAGCTGTGCCAAAATTTCCAATTTTTGGGTCACCTTGCCCCAAAAAGTGTAATAATGAATAATCAAAAAATCATATGTACCCAAAAATGGTACCACTTAAAATTTCAACTCTTCCTGCAAAAAATGAGCCCCTACACAAAATGATCGGAAGAAAATTAAAAAAGATATGGTGTTCAGAAAATGGAGACACAAAAACATATTTTTTCTCAAAAATGCTTTATTATGTAAAACTGAAACAAACAAACAAAGAAAGTAGACATATTTGATATCATCGCGTCCGAAACAACCTGCTCTATAAAAATACCACATGATCTAACCTGTCAGATAAACATGAAAAAAAACAAAAAATAAATACAGTGCCCAAACATCCATTCTTCCTTGCCTCACAAAAAAAAAATAATATAGAGCGATTAAAAATCATATGTACCCCAAAATAGTACCAATAAAACTGTCATCTTATCCCGTAGTTTCCACAGTAGTGACTTTTTGATTGTTTGTACTATAGGGTGCATCTGGGGGTCTTCAAATGGGACATGGTGTCTAAAAACAGTCCAGCAAATCTACCTTCCAAAAACCATACGGCGCTCCTTTCCTTCTGCGCCCTGCCATGTGCCCATACAGCAGTTTACCACCACATGTGGGGTGTTTCTGTAAACCGCAGAATCAGGGTAATAAATATTTGAGTTTTGTTTGGCAGTTAACCTTAGATGTGTTAAAGAAAATGGACTAAAATGGAAAATCTGCCAAAAAAGAGAAATTTCATCTCCATTTTCCTTTAAATCTTGTGGAATACCTAAAGGGTTAACAAAGTTTATAAAATCAGTGTTAAGTAACTTGAGGGGTGTAGTTTCCAAAATGGGATCATTTATGGGGGGTTCTACTATGTAAGCCCCCACAAAATGACTTCAGACCTGAACAGGTCCTTAAAAAGTGGGTTTTGGAAATTTTCTTAAAAATTTTAAGAATGGCCTCTAAAATTCTAAGCCTTTTAATGACCCCCAAAAAATAAAATTACATTTACAAAATGATGCAAACATAAAGTAGACATATGGGGAATGTTAAATAATAAATATTTTATGGGGTATCACTTTCAATTTTAAAAGCTGAGAAATTGAAATTTTGAAAATTGTGAATTTTTCTAAATTTTTGGTAAAGTTGGGATTTTTTCATAAATAAAGGTGACATACAGTACAGACCAAAAGTTTGGACACACCTTCTCATTCAAAGAGTTTTCTGTATTTTTATGACTATGAAAATTGTAGATTCACACTGAAGGCATCAAAACTATGAATTAACACATGTGGAATTATATACTTAACAAAAAAGTGTGAAACAACTGAAAATATGTCTTATATTCTAGGTTCTTCAAAGTAGCCACCTTTTGCTTTGATTACTGCTTTGCACACTCTTGGCATTCTCTTGATGAGCTTCAAGAGGTAGTCACCTGAAATGGTATTCCAACAGTCTTGAAGGAGTTACCAGAGATGCTTAGCACTTGTTGGCCCTTTTGCCTTCACTCTGCGGTTCAGCTCACCCCAAACCATCTCGATTGGGTTCAGGTCTGGTGACTGTGGAGGCCAGGTCATCTGGCTTAGCACCCCATCACTCTCCTTCTTGGTCAAATAGCCCTTACACAGCCTGGAGGTGTGTTTGAGGTCTGGCTGGAACTGGACCTCTTTTGCTTATCTATTCCAGACTTTTTTTTAACTTCACTCTGTGGCCCTGCAGCTGGTCTTTGTCTTTGTCCCTGTCTCTCTCCCCCTATCTCTCTCCCTGTCTCTCTCTCCCTGCCTAATTAATTACTAGCTCTGCACTGGCCCTGCACTTTCCTTGCACTTGACCTGCAGTATCCCTGATGTGTAATATGGATTCCCTTAACAATTACACCCCAATTTCAACAACACAGGTCTCAGTGTCTCAGAACTTCACACATAGTGCTTCTGCTTGTCTCAGCAGTCGCAGCAGAAGTGATGCGTCACTGGCTTACCAAGCCTGAGCCAATCAGAGGAAGCCCTGCACACTAGGTCAGATGACCGCTTTCTTCCCGGGCTTTTGCACACGAATAACGAACTAACAGTAAAAGTTCGCTAATTACTTGAATTCGTACGCAATCTCGTATAGAGTAACTTATACGTAGCATTAGCGTACAATTTATCGGACAAGTACGTAGCGAATGCGCAGAAAGCCTTAGGAACATTTTCAAATCTTAACGGATCGGATCACCTAATATTCGGATTCGCTTTGCAGCTGAAAATTTCCAAGATTCAATACGAATCAACGAATCGACGAATAGATTTGCTCATCTCTAGTCTTCAACATCATCTCAACTGACATTAGACACCCATAGCCAGGAGTCAGTGGGTTCCTCTGACACCATACTTAATTTGCATGGCCCAGGAACAAGCTCTGTGTCCTCACCTGTTCTGAACCTGCCTCTTTCCTTTGCTACCCTTTCTGCCAGGCAAGTAATGTATGCCAGTCTGCTTTTCAGCCAGGAAAATATTATTGAGGAAAGTCAGGAGCTGCTGGCCAGAGCATATTTGGAAGAGAGGTCCGCTGTTTCCTCCTGTAGGTGTGGAACTAGCGAAGATGACAGTTGCGTGGGAGCAAGTGTTGTAATCAGTCAGGGACACAGCTATGAGACTGGTGAGGGTGACATAAGTGACAAGCAAACAGTAGTGGATGATAATATAGCTGATTGCACGTGGGAGCTGGGTGAGGAGGGGGCTTCATCATCATCATCATCATCATCATTGGTGAGGGTGGCAGCTTACTCGTGAGACAGGGTGGCAGTTTGCTGCTGAGCCATCAGGGTGCAAGCGTGGCTGTGAGCCTGAAAACCCTGGTGGTAATGTAGTGATACAGCCTAATGCATCTCCCAGCAGCCCACACCCCTTCTCCAGCAGTCAAGGCTTCACCACCACAGCAGAAGACAGCTGTGTTTCCTTACTCCTCGTCTAATGGTCCTGATGCTCCTCCTCCTCCTTATTACATGTTTCGCCAGCAACTGGTCACTGAGGCGATTGCAAACAGTATGCCTATATTCATCCAATGGTTCAGAAGCTGAACGTGCTCCTTGCCAAGTTGCTGGTACTACAGTCCCTCCCTTTCTATATGGTTGACTCTGTACTTTTCAGAGAACTGATGACGTGTGGTGAGCCAAGGTGGAGAGTCCAAAGCTGTCACAACATCTCAATTTATCCTCTCCATACAAAAAGGCTGTGGGTATAGCCTAGGATTTGAGCACCCCGACGTCTCATTGATCCCTAGTGGTGAGCCACTCACTGTTGATTTATTCAAATTTTACCCATAAGAAATTGAATCCTGGCTGTCTCCTCACCAACTGAAGATGAGAACCATGGTCACGGATAATGGGAAGAACCCATGCGACCTGCATGGCGTACGTCTTTAATCTGGTTGTAACCGGGTTCCTGAAGTCTTCCACCCAACTGCAAGACGTCTTGAAAATCACCAGAAAACTGTACATGCACTTTAGCCACTCTTACTGTGCAAAACATGCCTTCCTTGAGCTGCAAAGGCAGAATGATATTCCCCAACATTGCCTCATATGTGATGTTTCAACACGTTGGAATTCGGTGATGCGTCCAAATCAAATTTTTTAAAACTTCGCTCACCTGTAGACATAAGTATAGAGATCTTTTGCTATGATGCTTGAAATTTAGATCAGAGGGCTTCCCATTTGTCTTGATAATCTTATAAAGGGGTTTTCTGGGATTTTAATATTTATGACCTATCCTCAAGATAGGTCATCAGTATCAGATTGGCGGGGGTCTGACACCCGGCACCCCCGCTGATCAGCTGTTTGAATGGAAGGTCACTTGCCTTTCCAGTGCTGCCTTCCCTTCATTCTTTACCTGCTCGCTGTCGACACTGCAGTGCAGGTGTAATTACAAGAAGCCATCCCATTCACTTCTATGGGAAGGCTTGTTCCTATACACTTGAATAAGAAGTCCCATAGAAGTGAATATGATGGCCTCTTGTAATTATACCTGCTGACCGCCACAATGTCAAAGGTGAGCACGTAAACAATGAAGGGAAGGCAGCACTTGCACAAGCACAGCCTTCTCTTCAAACAGCTGATTTGCAGGTGCCAGGTGTCAGACCTGAGGATAGGTCATCAATATTAAAATCCTGGAAAACCCCTTTAATGCCACTTCTTGTCTTATTTTGACCTATTTAATGACATTATTATATTTTAACTAGCAGAAGGACCCGGCTTCATCTGGGTATATTTCATCTATTTCATTTAATGTTTCTGTGTGTCGTTGCAGAGAGAAAGTCAATGCAGCTGACAGAAGTTGATTTTTACCTTCATTTTTTCAATCCCCATTGGCTGCGGAGTGGGAGGGGGCGTGACCTGAAGACATCAGACCGTGTGTATTGGAGGTTGTTAGCAGGCTTTGCCTGGGTATATTTAATCTATTTCATTTAATGTTTGTGTGTGTCGTTGCAGAGAGAAAGTCTCCCTCCCACCCATTCCTGCAGCTGAAAGAAGTTGATTTTTACCTTCATTTTTTTCAATCCCCATTGGCTGCGGAGTGGGAGGGGGCGTGACCTGACTGGGGGCATGGTTTAGCGGGACCTTGGGGGGATTGCTTTTAAGTCCTTCTTTTGAGGGTGGTCTGAATTAAAGGTCGATACCATGGTAATTTATGAGGACACTCAATTGGTAGCAGTGGAAGAAAACATCTTTTATTACTGCTGAATGGTTGTAGTCTAAAATTAGTCTATTTCATCTAAAATTTTTGTTGTCGTTGCAGAGAGAAATTCACCCTCCCACCCCTGCAGCTAACAGAAGTTTATTTTTACCTTCATTTTTTCAATCTCCGTTGGCTGGGAGGGGGTGTGGCCTGACAGAGTTGGGGGCGTGGCTTAACAAGACGCTTCGCAAGGGTGTATTTAATTTTATTTAATGTTTCTGTGTGTCGTTGCAGAAAGAAAGTCAACCTCCCACCCATCCCTGCAGCTGATAGAAGTTGATTTTTACCTTCATTTTTTCAATCCCTGTTGGCTGCAGAGTGGGAGGGGGTGTGGCCTGATGGAGTCAGGGGCGTGGCTTAGCGAGACCTGGGGCGGGGGTTTTAAGTACTTGTTTTAGGGTGGCCTGAATTAAAGGTCGATACCATGCTTCTTTATGAGGCCACGCAATGGGTAGCAGTGGAAGAAAACATCTTTTATTACTACTGAACTGTCTTAGTCTAAAATTAGTCTAAAACATAAGTTATATTTATGGTAACCGGAATACCTATAACAGTGTCAGTGAATAGAAATGGCTGGGTTATTACCTGAGCTCCACAGCTGGCTGCTAATTACCTGGCTGTGTTGTTATGGAAAACTTCCCTCCCAGTGTGTGTCTGTGCAGAGAATGGCAGTTGGGGTTTAAAACCAAAGCTCCCAGGCTAATATTGGCTAATGGAGATCATATTTTGGGAATATCTTGGGAACTGTATGTCCTAGAGAGATGAGACCTTCCCGGACACCTGATGTGCTGAATTTGGTGAAAATCGGTCCAGTGGTTTGGTCGCACAAAGAGAACAGACAGACGGACAGACAGACAGACAGAAACTCATTTTTATAATATTAAGAGACTAGCAGAAAGACCTGGCTTCGACTGGGTATATTTTCATCTATTTCATTTTATGTTTCTGTGTGTTGTTGCAGAGAGAAAGTCAATGCAGCTGACAGAAGTTGATTTTTACCTTCATTTTTTCAATCCCCATTGGCTGTGGAGTGGGAAGGGGAAAGACCTGACCGTCGGGGGCGTGGTTTACCTGGATCTTGGGGGGTGGTGTTTTTAAGTCCTTCTTTTCAGGGTGGCCTGAATTATAGGTCAATGCCATGGTAATTTGAGGAAACACAGTGGGTAACAGTGGAAGAAAACATTGCTTCGCACGGGTATATTTAATCTATTTCATTTAATGTTTCTGTGTGTCGTTGCAGAGAGAAAGTCAACCTCCCTCCCACCCCTGCAACTGACAGACGTTGATTTTTACCTTCAATTTTTCAATCTCCATTGGCTGTGGAGTCGGAGGGGGTGTGGCCTGACCGAGTCGGGGGCGTGACGTAGCGAGACCTGGGGCGGGGGTTTTAAGTCCTTCTTTTGAGGGTGGCCAGAATAAAACATCTTTTATTACTACTGTACGGTCTTAGTCTAAAATTTATGTATTTTATCTATTTCATTTAATGTTTCTGTGTGTCGTTGCAGAGAGAAAGTCAATGCAGCTGACAGAAGTTGATTTTTACCTTAATTTTTTAAAAATCCATTGGCTGCGGAGTGGGAGGGGGCGTGACCTGACAGAGTCGGGGGCATGGCTTAGCAAGACGCTTCGCATGGGTGTATTTAATCTATTTCATCTATTTTTACCTTTATTTTTTCAATCCCTGTTGGCTGCGGAGTGGCCTGATGGAGTCGGGTTGTGGCTTAGCGAGACCTGGGGCGGGGGGTTTAGGTACTTCTTTTAGGGTGGCCTGAATTAAAGGTCGATACCATGCTTCTTTATGAGGCCACGCAATGGGTAGCAGTGGAAGAAAACATCTTTTATTACTACTGAACTGTCTTAGTCTAAAATTAGCCTAAAACATAAGTTATATTTATGATAACCGGAATACCTTTAACAGTGTCAGTTAATAGAAATAGCTGGGCTGAGCTGAGATCATCAGCTGGTTGCTAATTACCTGGCTGTGTTGTTATGGAAACCTGCCCTCCCTGTGTGAATCTGTGCAGAGAATGACAGTTGGGGTATAAACCAATGCTGTCAAGCTAATATTGGCTAATGCAGGTCATATTTTGGGAATATCTCGGGAATGTATGTCCTAGAGAGATGAGACCTGGTCTAAAACCTTCCTGGGCACCTTATGTACCTGTGTGCCGAATTTGGTGAAAATCGGTCCAGTAGTTTGGTCGCGCATAGAGAACAGACAGACGGACAGACAGACAGAAACTCATTTTTATAATATTAAGAGAAGATATACCCTATGTTTATCACAAAGCTTTGGCTGTTTTATATGAACTACACAAAAGAGTATTAAATTGATCTATTATAATCAAATGATAACAGGACCTATGTTGCCAAAAAGCAGAGAGATATGATAAAATTACATTTTTTTTACTCAAGAGGCTTTTTTTTTATGTAATATATTATAGAGGAGAACAGATGGTCATGGTAAGTGTCAGATGCAATATAATTTGATATAATATTCTACAACCATGCCAATAAGTCATAGAATAGGCAAAATAGATGACTTTTTAAAAATATTCATTGGATATTTATTCCTATACAATATCCATAGCTTAAAATAAAGAAGAGAAAAAAAAAAGGATATGCAACATCAAAAAAGATAAACCAACATATGCATGCAGAGATGAAAGTCAGCATAGATAAACTGTAATTTACATGCTTAAACAGGCATGCTGATAACTACACATAATCAAACATATACACCTCATACTGAGGCATACATATACATAAACCTTTTAATGTCAGATACTTGAAAGAGGGATATATTGATACTCGCACAATGGATGATCTTCAAAAACAGAATATATCTACAGTGCTTTGCCAAAGTATTCACCCCTCAGGGTGCTACCACAGATTCATGTTGTTTAATGTAGTTTTTAAGACAAAACCAGGAATGAAGTGGAGTGAAAAAGTGGATTTGGGTTTCAAAAACTGCATCTAAAAGCCTGGACATGTGGCAGCACCCTCAGGGTAATTATAGATTATAGATTTTACTTAATAGCCATGACAAAATTGTCCAAAGTGGAATTAAAAAAATTATTTAGTAAAAAACAAAAAGGCTCTTAAAAGGCCAGCACACATGCACCTTAGTCTTCCCCAGTCAGTGTCTGGCAACCTTATGGTATTTAAGGTATAGTCCCCTGTGGGAAGGTGCCTGAGTAATAGGTTCTAGTTGGCTAGTATCCTGCAAAGGTGCATTGTTTCTTTTTTGTCTGCTAGTGTAAGAAACTCTGCCTGTTTCCAGATTTGAGCCATCTCTGATCTGGCATGCTGCCTGTTCCTTATTCTGACTCTGTACTGCTTCCTGGTCATCCTGACCTGTTATTACGCTGGCTGGCCTGACCTTGGCTTATTTCCTGTTCCCTTTGTGCCTCTTGACACTTGGTGTCTCTTCACCACCATGAGTCAGCAGCCACTGAACTGAAACTACTCCAGAAGGTAATGGCCTGGTAATTCCCTTACAACAGAATCCATAGCCCTGTAAAAGGGTTAAATGGTGAAGACCAGAGGGCTACCAGGATAACACTTAGTGTAGGAGTAGCCCCGAGCCAAATCAGTTCACTGACATACCAGATTCACACCCACTTTCATAACATTGAGGTCAAGGTTCAAGGCAATGTAGACTCCAGGTCGGAAAGAGGGTTCCCCAAATATATAGTACACTTGAAGAGATGAGAAGAGAATGTGGGATGCTTCCAACTCTATTGATGCTTCCAAGTTGGTGAAGATATTTCACATTGATCATCCTCTAAAACTTGTCCTGAGGGTCCTGAGGCCCCTAGCAAAGGGGGACGGTACTGTAACAACCTTTATTACAGAAGCAAGGCACAGTGGTAGGAGAGGGTGTAGCCTGACGAGTTCACCTGTTGTTAAGCAGAGAGGCAGAAGGAGGCTTGGCCTGAGAACCAGTGAGTCAGTGAGCTATGTGTCGTATTAAATCCTTTTTGTGGGGCTGCTCAGTGCCCATTATTGTATTTTTAACCTGCCTCTTGTGTGTGCTAGATTACTCTGTGCATATTGTGAATATTTTTTGACTCAGCTTGTTTATCTCATTCCTCATTTACTTCTGTTATTTCTTTTTTTTTTTTTTACCTAGAACTCAAGTGAATTATTCTCCTGCCTTTGTGTATCTCTACCTTTGTCTCTCTTAGCACTGACTCAAGTTGTTATTAGTATTGCTATTGGCTACTATTTTTGCATTGATGTTTTACTGCTCTTTGTTTGACCCCAGCTACTACTACTTTTACTCCATTTGCCAGCAGCTAACTGGTGAACACAAGATAGAATTTCTTACCAACTGCAGGGACCGCTCAGGGTTAACTAGTTAGATTCCTGGTGGGATTGCCCTTCTCCGGGTGGCTATTCCACTGTAGGCATGGTTAATGTAGTTACAGTGGGGAAAAAAAGTATTTAGTCAGCCACCAATTGTGCAAATTCTCCCACTTAAAAAGATGAGAGAGGCCTGTAATTGACATCATAGGTAGACCTCAACTATGAGAGACAAAATGAGAAAACAAATCCAGAAAATCACATTGTCTGATTTTTAAAGAATTTATTTGCAAATTATGGTGGAAAATAAGTATTTGGTCAATAACAAAAGTTCATCTCAATACTTTGTTATATATCCTTTGTTGGCAATGACAGAGGTCAAACGTTTTCTGTAAGTCTTCACAAGGTTGGCACACACTGTTGCTGGTATGTTGGCCCATTCCTCCATGTAGATCTCCTCTGGAGCAGTGATGTTTTGGGGCTGTCGCTGGGCAACACAGACTTTCAACTCCCTCCAAAGGTTTTCTATGGGGTTGAGATCTGGAGACTGGCTAGGCCACTCCAGGACCTTGAAATGCTTCTTACGAAACCGCTCCTTCGTTGCCATGGCGGTCTGCTTGGGATCATTTTCATGCTGAAAGACTCAGCCATGTTTCATCTTCAATGCCCTTGCTGATGGAAGAAGGTTTGCACTCAAAATCTTACGATGAATGGCCTCATTCATTCTTTCATGTACACGGATCAGTTGTCCTGGTCCCTTTGCAGAGAAACAGCCCCAAAGCATGATGTTGCCACCCCCATGCTTCATAGTAGGTATGGTGTTCTTTGGATGCAACTCAGCATTCACTCTCCTCCAAACATGAAGAGTTGTGTTTCTACCAAACAGTTCTACTTTGGTTTCATCTGACCATATGACATTCTCCCAATACTCTTCTGTAACATCCAAATGCTCTCTAGCAAACTTCAGACGGGCCCGGATATGGGCGGCATGTCTGGCACTGCAGGATCTGAGTCCCTGGCGGCATAGTGTGTTACTGATGGTAGCCTTTGTTACGTTGTTCCCAGCTTTCTGCAGGTCATTCACTAGGTCCCCCCGTGTGGTTCTGGGATTTTTGCTCACAGTTCTTGTGATCATTTTGACCCCACAGGGTGAGATCTTGCGTGGAGCCCCTGATCGAGGGAGATTATCAGTGGTCTTGTATGTCTTCCATTTTCTAATTATCACTCCCACAGTTGATTTCTTCACACCAAGCTGCTTGCCTATTGCAGATTCAGTCTTCCCAGCCTGGTGCGGGTCTACAGTTTTGTTTCTGGTGTCCTTAGACAGTTCTTTGGTCTTCACCATAGTGGAATTTGGAGTGTGACTGTTTGAGATTGTGGACAGGTGTCTTTTATACTGATAACAAGTTCAGACAGATGCCATTACTACAGGTAATTAGTGGAGGAAAGAGGAGCCTCTTAAAGAAGAAGTTACAGGTCTGTGAGAGCCAGAAATCTTGATTGTTTGTAGGTGACCAAATACTTCTTTTCCACCATAATTTGCAAATAAATTATTTAAAAATCAGACAATGTGATTTTCTGGATTTCTTTTCTCATTTTGTCTCTCATAGTTGAGGTCTACTTATGATGTCAATTACAGGCCCCTCTCATCTTTTTAAGTGGAAGAACTTGCACAATTGGTGGCTGACTAAATACCCCCCCCCCCACTGTATATTATTGTTTGCCAGCTGAATCAGGTCTGGCAGCAGTTGTACAGTTTTCTGGACAGGTTTCCTGTAACCCTTCTGTTTTTTTAACCGTCATTAACCCCTAAAAGGCCTTAATTTTAATATCAGATGCTGTGATCATCAATGAATGCTGCATCTGAGGGGTTCAGTGACAGGGGGCAGTGAGATCACTATTCCCTGTCATTGACGCAGCAATGGTGAAGCAGCCAAATCGAATTTTTGACAACTTTGCTCATCAATACTGATTTGCACTGGCTACTGGACTACTACAGGGCTGTTTGCATATGTATTTGCATTCAGTGTGTCTGATGTCCATGTATCCCTATTTCTATTGTATACAGTTGTATTGCAAAGTGTAGTCTACTACACTTTTTATGTAGTTAGGGCTGCAGTATCCCTTAGGTATACATTTGGCCAATATAGTTTATGAGCATGTTGGCATATATTTATATATTATCTTATATTTTCAGTGAGCATATAGCATTGCATCAATATGAACCTTAAAATGGTATTCACAATGTATTCATAATTTATTGAGACCTGCATTTTACACACCGGTCTTAATAAAGCCCTACAGTTATAAAGAGATGTCTCTGAAATTATTCAGATGGAAAAGAAGTCCAGCATGCAGGACTTTTATGGCCTCTATCACATGGCCAGTATTTGGTCAGTTTTTTTGCATCAGTATTTAATCAGTATTGGTAAGGCAAAAACAGGAGTGGGTCCAAAACAGAGATGACAGGAGAAGATGGCAGCAGAGACACCGGGCATGTGGCATCAGGCAGGTGGCAGCATCAGAATTAGTGTTGAGCGAATCGAGCTTCTGATTATAGATCCAAAGTTGATTCATTCAAAATTTTGTTTGATTATGGGACTTCGGTGAATAACTTTGGGATTTTATTTTTCAACTTAAAACCATTTTAAAATATGGATCCGAAGTCGGCCTTGGTACCGAGGTACTAGTCGGTACCAAAGCCGACTTCGGATCAATGTTTTAAAGTTTAAAAACCAATGTTATTCACTGAAGACTCACGAAACTTGGGGAATAACTCACTTCGCCTCGCCTGAGCCCCTACATTTCAATGCTGTACAGAGAACCGTCTACTTGCATCAGTATTTAATCAGTATTGGTAAGGCAAAACAGGAGTGGGTCCAAAACAGTTTTCAAACATTTTATTTTATTCAGTATTAAAATGCGAGACAAACTATAAAAGTGTGGTATGACTGTAATTATACAGACCTGAGCACAAGTCAGTTTTATCACATACCTGTAGTGAATGCCGTAAAAACAAAACCCATAAAACTGTGGTGGAAATGCATTTTGTTTCCAATTCCACCCCATTTGATTTTTTTTCCAGCTTCCTACTACATTCTATGCCATATTAAATGATGTAATTAGAAAGTACAATTTGTTTCACAAAAAAACAAGTCCTCATAGTTATGGCTCCAGGAATGCAGGGAATGAAAAACCAAAACGCCAAAACAGAACATCGCTGCGTCAGAAAGGGTTAAATAATAATTACTTTTTACATATATATGTATAGCTAGATTCTACATTGCCCTGCATTTTGTCCATGAGAGGCAAGTCTGACACTTTGTCACTGGTAGATGGGCCCAATATAATTTTGATAAAAATGTGTGCAAAGAGCTTCTATGAATGCACTGGATAGAACAAAAAAATGAAAAAAGTGTAAATATGAATATTATATTAAATGCAAATATGAATTATTTGATTCCAATCAATTTCTAGCTCTATTGATAATAAGTGCCTATGTACAATATAAAGCAAATTAAGCAATGAAATGTAACATTCATGTAAAACTAACCTAATTACATGTAATGAGCATTATGCTAACTGCACTCTGAATATCATTGATTTACAGGTATATAATTTTCCTAATTAATACTCTAATCTCAATAAAACATTAGCATGCACTCTCTTTCTACAGTTTAGAAATAAAGAGGCTGCTAACAATCACTCATGTTCTCTGTAGTCTGTAATTAATTACAGCACTCTTCCCTGAGTAAATTTGCTATATACAGTAGCTTGAATGTAAAACCTCATATATAATTATTATCCCTATAAACTTTGAAAGGTGCTTAGAACCTCTGAGTCGTAAATTGTAGTATGCTCCATCTGACTCCTTATTACAAATATATTTCATATACATTGCCATTTGGGGCACCACATAGTGGTGATCGGAGGGCCTCAGTACAACCACGATTGCCTGACAATGAGCTAATTGCAGGGTGTCAGGTCCTTCATGATCAGATTTATATTACTGGGGAAACAGTTAAAAGATCTTCATTTTCTATGCTGCATAATTGCAGGAGAAATAAAGCATTACCTTGTAGCTAATGAAATCAATAGACTGTCGGTCAATGTAAAGAGCTGTCCTTTATAGCTAATAGAAGGGTCACCCACAGGTGACACATCTTTCTGTGTTGTGTGTGGGAGTTATCATAGCTGCTAGTGTCCTCCTGTGCCTCCTGTACAATCCTTTCCATTCTACCTTTCCTCCCTGTGGGACTACATTTGGGTTGTGTGTGTGTGTGTGTGTGTGTATATATATATATATATATACATCTATCTATCTACTTATCTAGCTATATCTACATATGGTAAAACCTTCAGCTTGTGTCTTTTGAGTTAGTCTGTTGTGGATTTTGAGGTCTTTGTAGGACCATTATCCATTTGTAGAAGTGATCCTTTTTTCAACTTCATTTTTTTTACAGCTGGTGTTATGTTTGCTTCCAGAATTTGCTTGAATTTCATTGAATCCATTTTTCCATCCAAAGCATGATTGATCCAGTCCCATGCTTAATGGTTGGAAATATGTTCTTTTTATGAAATTCTGTGCCCTTTGCTCATTGTGGCCAAAAAGTTCTATTTTAACCTCACTGGACCACAGGACTTGTTTCCAAAATACATCAGGATTGTTTAGATGTTCTTTTTCCAACTGACGCTGAATTTTGTGGAGAGGATGCAGGAGAGGTTTTCTTCTGAGGACTCTTCCATGAAGACCATATTTGTGCAGGTGTCGCCAAACAGTAGAACAATGTACCACAACTCCAGAGTCTGCTAAATCTTCCTGAAGGTCTCTTGCAGTCAAACGGGGGCTCTGATTTGCCTTTACAGCAATCCTATGAGCAACTGTCTTAATTACACTTTGAACTGAGGAAATGGCAACTTGAAAATGCTTTGCTATGTTCTTATAGCATCCTCCTGCTTTGTGGGTCTCACCCATTTTCATTTTCAAAATGTTAGGCAGCTGCTTACAAGAACCCATAGCTGATGTTATTTGGGACAAGGTTAGAGGGGGGCTTGGGGATTTATAAAGCTTTGAAATTTGCATCATTTGGAAGGCAAAGCAGTCAGACCCTGTCCAGAGGATTTCCATGGAGCCCAATGCTTTAGAAATTTAGAGTAGGTTCGGTTGGCCCAGCTTGCAAATTCTTCCATCGGGCAGAGCTGGTTACTTGGGGTGCCATTGTTCAAGGCTTGGGGCAGCAGTTCTTATCCAATTCAATGGGATCAATAGTCTAGCTGCTTGGCAGGCTATGGGCTGCTGGATTCCATATATCTGAAGGGAGCCAAAGTAATACTGAGGTGGGCAAGGGCTTAATAGAGGTATTGCAAACCTTATTAATCCTTCTTTCAATCTGTTCCAAATAGGTACGTATTAATGGGCAGAACCAAAATATATGGCCCAGCATACTTTTTTCATGTAAACATCTCCGGGAGGCATCTGAGACAGCCACTCCCTTGCATTATAACTTATTAGGATCATTGTAAGGATTAGGATCATTGTCCGCTAAAGGAATCCGCACCGCTGCAGCTACAATCATAAAATTTGGCACACATGTACATCAGGTGTCCGGGAAGGTTTTAGAACAGTTTTCAGCTCTCCAGGACGTACCGTTCCTGAGATAGTCCAAAAAAATGCATTACCCAATAGTAGCCTGGTCACATGACCCTTATCAGCAAATAGAAGCTCACAGACAGTTTGTCTCCACACACCAGGTTTCTATGACAACCTAGCCAGTTTACTGCTGTAGGTCTGCATTAAAGAGGCAGAGCACTGTGGATGACAAGGGGTATTTCGGTTACCATAAATATAACTTATCTTTTAGACTAATTCATCATCAATCATTACCTCATATAATGCAAATTTCACATATTTACTGTTCAGTAGTAATAAAAGATGTATTCTTCCACTGCTACCCACCTTCCTCCTAAATTACTATGGCATCGACCTGTAATTCAGGCCACCGTCAAAAGAAGGACTTAAAAGCCCCACCCCCAGATCCCACTAAGTTACGCCCCTGTCTCAGTCAGGCCACGCCCCTTCCATGCCACATTTGACCGGGATTAAAAATATAGGTAAAAATCACCTTCTTTCAGCTGCAGGGGTGGGGGGAGGGTGACTTTCTCCCTGCAGCTCATTGCTCAGACTGCACAGTGCTGCTGCTGAGAGTGAGCTGTTCAAAAGGACATCCCTGTGTCCATCCAGGCCCTGCGCATGACAGAGGACAGGGAGTCTGAAAGCCAGACTGTCCAGCCTAAAACAAGACCTCTGGCCACCCTAGGGGCAGGCTGATGTTAGGGTGGCCAGATGTCCGGCTTTAGGCTGGACAGTCCAGTTTTCTGGCTACCTGTTCTCCGTCCGACGTAGTGCCTGGACAGACACAGGGATGTCCACCCTTTCAGTAGCTCACACTCCGACAGATTCTCCTCCATGCCTTCATGGAACCAGGGGGGCGTGGCCTCATGTTTAGTGGTGTGTCTTCATGGGAACTGGGGGCGCTGTTTCACGTTTGGGGGAATGGCCGGTGAAGTCTGGCTTTCTGGGGTGAAGACAGTGGCCACTCTAGCTGCTGTGGAGGTCACAGTTAAAGGGGCGGGCTGCTGTAGAGGTCACTGTTAAAGGGGCGGGCTGCTGTAGAGGTCACTGTTAAAGGGGCGGGCTGCTGTAAAGGTCACTGTTAAAGGGACGGGCTGTTGTAGAGGTCACTGTTAAAGGGGTGGGCTGTTGTAGAGGTCACTGTTAAAGGGGTGGGCTGCTGTAGAGGTCACTGTTAAAGGGGTGGGCTGCTGTAGAGGTCACTGTTAAAGGGGCGGGCTGCTGTAAAGGTCACTGTTAAAGGGGCGGGCTGCTGTAGAGGTCACTGTTAAAGGGGCGGGCCGAAGTAGAGGTCACTGTTAAAGGGGCGGGCCGAAGTAGAGGTCACTGTTAAAGGGGCGGGCTGCTGTAGAGGTCACTGTTAAAGGGGCGGGCCGCTGTAGAGGTCACTGTTAAAGGGGCGGGCCGCTGTTGAGGTCACTGTTAAAGGGGCAGAAGAAAGTGGGAGAGCCAGAAGAGGTTCTTCCTTTGAATCTCCTTTGTAGGCGCAAAAAATCCAATTCCTCCGGATATTTTGTAGATAAATGGTTAAATTTATTTACTTAATAATAACAAAAAATAAATTAAAAGAAAAATAAACAAAAGTGAGGATGCATATACAAAACAACGCGTTTCGGAGAGCTGGGGTCTCCTTCTTCAGGTCAAAACATGTGCATATCCAAACTAGACTTAGCTACATATATATAGGGTGTTTGTAATGTGAACAAACCGCCAAAAGTGGGGGTTGGGGTGGGGGAGGGGGATCCCCACTTCACAATAATCATACATTTTTAGCAAAACCGATATTACACATTGTAAAAGCATTAAACTGGCCACAATAGATATTATTATTAAATTGAAATGCCAATATTAGGATAAAATAGGCGTTGTTGCAATAAACTTAAAACCAGGTACAGGGCTGGGCAGTCACATGACTTGAAGTCATGTGAGCTGTTGCCTAAGAAACCCACATAAACAAGGAAGTGATCCGGCTGATGTGGGTAGGCAGTCACATGGCTTGAAGTCATGTGAGCTGTTGCCTAGGAAACCCACATAAACAAGGAAGTGATCCGGCCGATGCCGGTCACATGGTTCAGTGCCTGGGAGATGCGTCTAGCTAAGTGGGAGGAGTGCCCCACGTGATCGGAACTCAGCCGGTCACGTGGTACGGCACCCGGGAGACGCGTCTCTCCGGAGGAGAGGTGTGTCCCCACGTGAGCGGACCAGCCGGTCGCGTGGTATATTACCATGGGAACGCGTCCCACCGCTATAGAGTACTTGCTGCAGGTTTCTTACTGCAGATCCATGGGGCCAAGTAACATAATCAGGCCGCAGGACCGGATGGAACAAATTATATATACAACATTATAGTTAAAATAGCATAGTCATTAGGAATAATATGATAATTCATTAATTAAAAATACATCCACAGATTATTAGGCTAATAGCATATTTCTAGCCTAATAATCTGTGGATGTATTTTTAATTAATGAATTATCATATTATTCCTAATGACTATGCTATTTTAACTATAATGTTGTATATATAATTTGTTCCATCCGGTCCTGCGGCCTGATTATGTTACTTGGCCCCATGGATCTGCAGTAAGAAACCTGCAGCAAGTACTCTATAGCGGTGGGACGCGTTCCCATGGTAATATACCACGCGACCGGCTGGTCCGCTCACGTGGGGACACACCTCTCCTCCGGAGAGACGCGTCTCCCGGGTGCCGTACCACGTGACCGGCTGAGTTCCGATCACGTGGGGCACTCCTCCCACTTAGCTAGACGCATCTCCCAGGCACTGAACCATGTGACCGGCATCGGCCGGATCACTTCCTTGTTTATGTGGGTTCCTTAGGCAACAGCTCACATGACTTCAAGTCATGTGACTGTCTGCCGGCCGGATCCCTTCCTTGTTTATGTGGGTTTCCTAGGCAACAGCTCACATGACTTCAAGCCATGTGACTGCCTACCCACATCAGCCGGATCACTTCCTTGTTTATGTGGGTTTCTTAGGCAACAGCTCACATGACTTCAAGTCATGTGACTGCCCAGCCCTGTACCTGGTTTTAAGTTTATTGCAACAACGCCTATTTTATCCTAATATTGGCATTTCAATTTAATAATAATATCTATTGTGGCCAGTTTAATGCTTTTACAATGTGTAATATCGGTTTTGCTAAAAATGTATGATTATTGTGAAGTGGGGATCCCACTCCCCCACCCCCAACCCCCACTTTTGGCGGTTTGTTCACATTACAAGCACCCTATATATATGTAGCTAAGTCTAGTTTGGATATGCACATGTTTTGACCTGAAGAAGGAGACCCCAGCTCTCCGAAACGCGTTGTTTTGTATATGCATCCTCACTTTTGTTTATTTTTCTTTTAATTTATTTTTTGTTATTATTAAGTAAATAAATTTAACCATTTATCTACAAAATATCCGGAGGAATTGGATTTTTTGCGCCTACAAAGGAGATTCAAAGGAAGAACCTCTTCTGGCTCTCCCACTTTCTTCTACATTGGATACCCCGAAGTACGTGGCAACCACTTCGACGGGCACTTTCTCCTGTGGCAGCAGATCCTACCCCGGCAACTTTCATCATAAGCTGATACGTCTACAAATAGAGTTGCACCTATCACAGTGCAACTCTCACAGGTGAGCTCATAGAGCTTGATACGTACGAATTTATGAAAAACTGTACTGCCCTATTTTGCGCTCTCCGTTATTTTGTCAGAGTATTCTGAATACTCCTGTCTTCACATTGTTAACCCCTTCCCGACCACCGCCGTACATGTACGGCGCGCGGGCGGTACGGGGACATGACGCCCGCTCGCGGGTGCGGCGGGCGTCATGGCCGGCAAGTCTCTGCTGTTTCTAACAGCAGAGACTTGCCGCATCTTACCTCCGTCTGCGGAGACTTCCTGGGCCTTACTGATGCCGTGATCACACGTGATCACGGCATCAGGATGCGTCTGAACCCGGAAGCCCACGCTTCCGGGTGGTGTACAGACGCCCCGATTGGCCAATCGGGGTGTCTGTACACCATATGAAAACTGTAATCCTCGCTGGTGAGGATTACAGTTTTCAAACTGCAATTCTTATTCTGGCCACTAGATGGCAGGCCAGGATAAGAAATGAGCAATTCATGGTTTTAACTGCATCTAGTAAATCCATGATTGCTCATAAAGAAAAAAACAAAACACAATAGATCAGATGATATTTGAGCTTTAAAATAATCACAGAAAAATTAAAAAAAAATGTTAAAAAATATATAAAAATAAAAAAGATATAAAAGTTCAAATCACCCCCCTTTCCGTATAAGTAAAAAATAAATACCTAAATAACAATAAATATAGACATCATGGGTATCACCGTGACCGAAAACGCCCGTACTTTTAAAATATAAAAAAAAAAATTTCAATACGGCGAATTGTGTGGCGGAAAAAAGCGTCCAAATGGCGATTCGCAGTTTTTTGTCCCTTTTTTTTCTAAAAAAAATTAAATAAAAAGTGATCAAAAAGTCATACACACCCCAGAATGGTATCAATAAAAACTTCAGACCGCCCCGCAAAAAATGAGCCCCCATACAGCTCTGTACACATAAATACCAAAAAGTTATAGGGGTCAAGATATGACAAGGAAAAAAAAAAAAAAAAAGGGCAACTTTCTAATTATTTTATCACCATCTAAACGCAGGAAAAACTATACATATTAGGTATTGCCGGATTCGTACTGACCAGTAGAATGAAAGTAACCGGTCAGTTTTAATGCACATCGAACGCTGTAAATAAGAAACCCGTAGAACTGTAGCGGAATAGCGGTTTTCTTGCAATTTCACCCCATTTGGAATTTTTTTCCCGCTTCGCACTACACCATATGTAATATTAAATGGTGGCGTTGGAAAGTACAACTTGTCCCGCAAAAAACAAGCCCTCATACAGCTATGTGAACAGAAAAATAAAACAGTTATGGCTGTTTGAAGGCAGGGAGCGCAAAACGAAAATGCAGAACCGAAAAAACCTCCGGTCGTGAAAGGGTTAAAGGGGCAGGCTGATGTAGAGATCACTGATAAAGGGACAGGCTGCTGTAGAGGTCACTGTTAAAGGGGTGGGCTTGTGTAGAGGTCACTGTTAAAGGGGCGGGCCGCTGTAGAGGTCACTGTTAAAGGGGCGGGCCGCTGTAGAGGTTATTGTTAAAGGGGCGGGCCGCTATAGAGGTCACTGTTAAAGGGGCGGGCCGCTGTAGAGGTCACTGTTTAAGGGGCGGGCTGATGTAGAGGTCACTGTTAAAGGGGCGGGCACTGTAGAGGTCACTCTCGATATCTTTTAACGACTCACACACAGAAACAGTAAATGAAATACATTAAATATACCCAGGCGAAGCCGGGTCCTTCAGCTAATATATATATATATATATATATATATATATATATATATATACTGTATGTATGTTCCTTGTGTGTGTATATATATATATATATATAGATATATATATATATATATTGTGGGGGTTAAGCTCAAAGGTAGTCACTCATATCAGCATAGACACAAGTATAGGTGAAACTCAGTGGAATATTTATTGTCTCTTCCACATGAATAAACGGAAATATACTTTCTCCAGCATGTAAAAAAAGGTAAAACAAAACAGTCCTTTCTCCAGGAATAATCAACAACTTAAAGAAGAAAACCTCACCGGGTCAGTCGGTGGTGTAGTGTTCCTCAGGGAACTTTTAGGCAGCTTCTCTCAGCACGCAGGGCTTCAGCTTCCTCACAGAGCTCACACAGCTCCCAAATCAGCTTCCACGTCTGAGCTGTTTCAGCTGCCTTTTTACAGGGTTAGTAAAACCCTGGGCTGGAGTATGGGAGCGACCTTTCCCACCCAAGCTCTATAGTCGCTCCATAAAAACCCGGACCCGGACTACAGCAGAAACAACATACTCAGTAACATAGTGTAACTGGTTCCAGCTATAGGGTTTTTACATCACCGAGGCCAGCCACCTCGGTGACACATACCTGCCATCCACCACTTTACCTCTTGCCCTCTTACAATATATATATATATATATATATATATATATATATATACTGTATGTATGTTCTTTGTGTGTGTGTGTGTGTGTATATATATATATATACTGTATGTATGTTTGTGTATATATACTGTATTTATGTTCTTTGTGTGTATATATATATACTGTATGTATGTTTGTGTATATATATACTGTATTTATGTTCTTTGTGTGTGTGTATATATATATACTGTATGTATGTTTGTGTATATATATATACTGTATGTATGTTTGTGTATATATACTGTATTTATGTTCTTTGTGTGTATATATATACTGTATGTATGTTTGTGTATATATATACTGTATTTATGTTCTTTGTGTGTGTGTATATATATATACTGTATGTATGTTTGTGTATATATATATATACTGTATGTATGTTTGTGTATATATATATATATATATATATATATACTGTATTTATGTTCTTTGTGTGTGTGTATATATATATACTGTATGTATGTTTGTGTGTATATATATATATATATAACTAGCAGAAAGACCCGGCTTCGCCTAGGTATATTTAATCTATTTATTTAATGTTTCTGTGTGTCGTTGCAGAGAGAAAGTCAATGCAGCTGACAGAAATTGATTTTTTCAATCCCTATTGGCTGCGGAGTGGGAGGGGGTGTGGTTTAATGGGACACAGGGGGGGGTTAAGTCCTTCATTTCAGGGTGGCCTGAATTATAGGTAAATGCCATGGTAATTTGAGGAATCACAATGGGTAGCAGTGGAAGAAAACATTGATTTGCGCGGGTATATTTAATCTATTTCATTTAATGTTTCTGTGTGTCGTTGCAGAGAGAAAGTCATTCTCCCTCCCATCCCTGCAGCTGACAGATGTTGATTTTTACCTTCAATTGTTCAATCTCCATTGGCTGCGGAGTGGGAGGGGTCATTGCCTGACTGAGTCGGGGGCGTGACGTTGCAAGACCTGGGGCGGGGTTTTAAGTCCTTCTTTTGATGGTGGCCAGAATTACAGGTCGATGCCATGGTAATTTATGAGGACACGCCATGGGTAACAGTGGAAGAAAACATTGCTTTGCACAGGTATATTTAATCTGTTTCATTTAATGTTTCTGTATGTTGTTGCAGAAAGAAATCCAACTTCCCTCCCACCCCTGCAGCTGACAGAAGTTGATTTTTACCTTCATTTTTTCAATCCCCGTTGGCTGCGGAGTGGGAGGGGGCGTGGCCTGACAGAGTCGGAGCGTGGTTTCGCGAGATCTGGGGCGGGGGTCAGAGTGGCATGAATTACAGGTCGATGACATGGTAATTTATGGGGACCCACAATGGGTAGCAGTGGAAAAAACATCTTTTATTGGTACTGAATGGTCGTAGTCTAAAATTAGTCAATTTCATCTACGATTTTTGTGTGTCGTTGCAGAGAGAAATTCACCCTCCCACCCCTGCAGCTGACAGAAGTTTATTTTTCCCTTCATTCTTTCAATCCCTGTTGACTGTGGAGTGGGAGGGGGCATGACCTGACAGAGTTGGGGGTGTGGCTTAGCAAAGCGCTTCGCATAGGTGATTTAATCTATTTCATTTAATGTTTCTGTGTGTTGTTGCAGAAAGAAAATCAACCAGTCAGAATGGCTGCAGAGTGGGAGGGGGCGTGGTCTGACAGAGTTGGGGGCGTGACTTAGCAAGACGATTCGAACAGTTGTAGTCTATAATTAGTCTATTTTATTTAAAATTTTTGTGTGTCGTTGCAGAGAGAAATTCATCCTCCCACCCCTGCAGCAAACAGAAGTTTATTTTTACCTTTATTTTTTCAATCCCCGTTGGCTGCGGAGTGGGAGGGGGCGTGGATTAGCAAGACGCTTCACATGGGTGTATTTAATCTATTTCATTTAATGTTTCTGTGTGTCGTTGCAGAAAGAAAGTCAACCTCCCACCCATCCCTGCAGCTGACAGAAGTTGATTTTTACCTTTATTTTTTCAATCCCTGTTGGCTGCGGAGTGGGAGGGGGCGTGGCCTTACAGAGTCGGGGCGTGGCTTAGCAAAGTGCTTCGCATAGGTGCATTTAATCTATTTCATTTAATGTTTCTGTGTGTCGTTGCAGAATGGCTGCGGAGTGAGAGGGGGCGTGGCCTGACAGAGACGGGGCATGGCTTAGCAAAAGGCTTCAAACTGTTGTAGTCTATAATTAGTCTATTTCATCTAAAATTTTTGTGTGTCGTTGCAGAGAGAAATTCACCCTCCCACCCCTGCAGCAAACAGAAGTTTATTTTTACCTTCATTTTTTCAATTCCCATTGGCTGCGGAGTGGGGGGGGCGTGATCTGACAGAGTCAGGGGCGTGGATTAGCAAGACGCTTAGCATGGGTGGATTTAATCTATTTTTATTTAATGTTTGTGTGTGTCGTTGCAGAGAGAAAGTCAACCTCCCACCCATCCCTGCAGCTGACAGAAGTTGATTTTTACCTTTATTTTTTCAATCTCTGTTGGCTGCGGAGTGAAAGGGGGTGTGGCCTGACAGAGTTGGGGGTGTGACTTAGTGAGACCTGGGGAGGGGTTTTAAGTACTTCTTTTAGGGTGGCCTGAATTAAAGGTCAATACCATGCTTATTTATGAGCCCACGCAATAGACAGCAGTGGAGGAAAACATCTTTTATTACTACTGAACTGTAATAATGGAAAAAAACATAAGTTATATTTATGGTAACCGGAATACCTTTAACAGTGTCAGTAAATAGATATGGATGAGATCCTCAGCTGCTGATAATTACCTGGTTGTTATGGAAACCTGCCCTCCCTGTGTGTGGCTTTGCAGAGAATGGCAGTTGGAGTTTAAAACCAAAGCTCCCAGTTGTAATGTTGGCTAATGGAGATCATATTTTGGGAATATCTCAGGAACGGTATGTCCTAGAGAGATGAGACCTGGTCTAAAACCTTCC
>ONZH01011454.1:0-293481 GCA_900303285.1 Rhinella marina
AACTTTTCACCTTTTGGCCACATTCAGGCTTCAAACAAAAAGATATAACATTTTACATTTTTGGTGAAGAATCAACAAGTGGGTCACAATTGTGAAGTGGAACAAAATTTATTGGATCATTTAAACTTTTTTGTAATAATAAAACTGGAAAGTGGGGCGTGCAAAATTATTTGGCCCCCTTCCATTAATACTTTGTTGCGCCACCTTTTGCTGTGATTACAACTGCAAGTCGCTTGGGGTATGTCTCTATCAGTTTTGCACATCTAGAGACTGAAATTTTTGCCCATTCCTCCTTGCAAAACAGCTCAAGCTCTTTGAGGTTGGATGGAGAGCGTTTGTGAACAGCAGTTTTCAGCTCTTTCCACATATTCTCAATTGGACTCAGGTCTGGACTTTGACTTGGCCATTCTGAGACCTGGATACGTTTATTTTTGAACCATTCCATTGTACATTTTGCTTTATGTTTGGGATCATTGTCTTGTTGGAAGATAAATCTCTGTCCTAGTCTCAGGTCTTTTGCAGACTCCAACAGGTTTTCATCCAGAATGGTCCTGTAATTGGCTCCATCAATCTTCCCATCAATTTTAACTATTTTCCCTGTCCCTGCTGATGAAAAGCGGGCCTAAACCATGATGCTGCCACCACCATGTTTGACAGTGGGGATGGTGTGTTCAGGGTGATGAGCTGTGATGCTTTTATGCCAAACATATCGTTTTGCATTGTTTCCAAAAAGTTGGATTTTGGTTTCATCTGACCAGAGCACCTTCTTCCACATGTTTGGTGTGTCTCCCAGGTGGCTTGTGGCAAACTGTAAACAAGACTTTTTATGGATATCTTTGAGAAATGGCTTTCTTCTTGCCACTGTTCCATAAAGGCCAGATTTGTGAAGTGTCCGACTGATTGTTGTCCTATGGACAAACTCTCCCACCTCAGCTGTAGATCTCTGCAGTTCACCCAGAGTGATCATGGGCCTCTTGGCTGCATCTCTGATTAGTCTTCTCCTTGTTTGAGATGAAAGTTTAGAGGGACGGCCGGGTCTTGGTAGATTTGCAGTGATCTGATACTCCTTCCATTTCAATATGATCGCTTGCACAGTGCTCCTTGGGATGTTTAAAGCTTGGGAAATATTTTGGTATCCAAATCCGGCTTTAAACTTCTCCACAACAGTATCACGGACCTGCCTGGTGTGTTCCTTGGTCTTCATGATGCAGAACCCTGAGACTATCACAGAGCAGGTGCATTTATACGGAGACTTGATTACACACAGGTGGATTCTATTTATCTTCATCAGTCATTTAGGACAACATTGGATCATTCAGAGATCCTCAATGAACTTCTGGAGTGAGTTTTCTGAACTGAAAGTAAATGGGCTGAATAATTTTGCAAGCCCCACTTTTCAGTTTTATTATTATAAAAAAAGTTTAAATGATCAAATAAATTTCGTTCCACTGCACAATTGTGACCCACTTGTTGATTCTTCACCAAAAATTTAAAACGTTATATCTTTTTGTTTGAAGCCTGAAATGTGGCAAAAGGTTAAAAAGTTCCAGGGGGCCGAATACTTTCGCAAGGCACTGTATGTTAGGAATTTCATTTTTGGTAGTTAAACGGCAGTTATGCTTTAATGCCAAAAAACAGGTGTAGGGAGATGGTAAATCCCCCCCCCCCCATTTGTGCTTAGTTCTATCATCATTTGTCCAGTCTTCAACTGGTGCCATTTGCTGTAGTTTTCAGCAACTTGGACATCAAGGCTTTTTATCAGACAATAAAGGCAATCTAACATGTGTGGTGGAACTCCCAACTATTATCTGTCAGGAGAGGAGGAATTAATTTTTTTTTTAATACATGATTCTTTTGTTCTCCCAGCCAAAGTGAGAATGTATGTGTATGGAGGGGTCAGGAGAAGGTGTATAAGCACCTTAAAGGGGTTGTCCAGGATGATGATATTTAGATCTGTAGGGGTACCAAACCCTGCATCCCTGCCAATCAGCTGTTACATTACTGCTTTGGTGCTGGAAGTACTAGTGTCAGGACCGGCAGTCATTGCACCCGTTCTGCTGGTCCTGCCCCTGACTCTGGTGGCGAGGTGGTTGCCCGGGGTCAGGCTTCGTCCGCTATTTCGGCAGGCTCCTCCTCCAGCCGGCGGTCTCCGGCTGTGGATGCGCGTCCCCTGCCTGGGACGGTCATAGGGGCCAGGGACGTGGCTGGTGCGTACTCTCGCTCGCGGCCTGTTACTGGTCGCCGGAAAACGCGAGCAATATAGTGTTTGTTTATTTTCTGTTTATTTGGTATCTCAGGAGTTAAGTTTTGGTTCTTGCTTTCTCCTCCCAGTCAGCTGGTTGGGTGGGGTCTGCTAGGTATTTAAGGCCCTCTGGTTTTTACCTAGATGCCAGTGTTTGGAGTTCCTTGCTACTACCTGGTTTGCTATTTTTTGCTCTGCAGTTTTGACTCTTGATGTTCTTTGACCCTTGGCGTGTTTTTGACTACTTCTCTCTGCTTGCTGATTTGGTTCCTGACGTACTCTCCTGGTTTTGACACAGCTACCTGACTACCCAAATTGGTTCTTGTTTGTCTGTCTTGTTTGTCTTCCCATCCCCCGCACTTTTGCTAGTGTATTTCCAGTCTTCAGGTTGTTGGCTCAGGGGTTAGCCTGAGCGGGCAATAGGCAGGGAAAGGGGTTGGGATTAAGCTTAGGGATCACTTACCCCTTATCTGTGTATCCCAGCCCTGACAACTAGATCTAAACTGCTCAATCAATTGTGTAGTGACCAGTGCTACAGTAACCAGCTACATCCACTACAGAATGGACAGAGATGTTAAATTACTTCATTTTAGGGTTAGTTTTACTCTTTGGCAATGAATCTCTCTGTCTCCAGCTTGGCTGCTGTTATCTGTCTTTTACATATTCTATTTTTCCTTATATTCAATGCTTCCTCATTACCTTCCTATTTTAGTGATTTAAGTGCCTTCTTTTTGTCATTTATTGCTTTCTTTACATTTCTATTTATCCACATTGATTTTTTTTCTTCCCACCTTCTTTCATTTCCATACAATATGTATCTCTCACAATTAGAGTTCAGAATGCTTTTAGAAAATATCTGGCTGCGTTTTTATTTTTGAGGATGTCCTCTCAGTTAGTGAGGCTAATAGCCTCTCTTAGCTGGTCAAATTTAGCTTTTTTGAAGTTCCTCTCAGAAGAAACACTCTTTTGAATGACAATTGAAAGGTAATTATTTTCCCAGGTGTCCCCTGCATATCTGTCGCTCTGTCAGGTCTATTGGTAATAGTAAGTCCAGTATGGCTGTCCCTCTAGTCGGGTCCTGAACCAGTTGGGAAAGGTAATTGTCTTTGGTTATTGCCAAGAACCTGTTTCCTTTAGAAGATGTACAGATTTCAGTTTCCCAGTCTATATCTGGGAAGTTGAAGTCCCCCATAATAACAACCTCATGATATGTCTCGTCATCTATTTCTCTTAGAAGTAGATTTTTTTTATATTAGGTGGCTTATAACAAACTCCTATCAATTTGTTATTATTGTTTTTGCCTCCATGTATTTCTACCCACTGTGACTCCACGTGTTCATTTCCCTCACTTCCCAGAGTATGGTCTTTAGACAGGACTTTACATAAAGGCAGACCCCTCCCCTCCTCTTTTTACAATCTTTTCTAAACAGACTATAACCCTGTACGTTAACCACCCAGTCATAGCTATCATCCAGCCATGTCTCAGTTATTCCCACTATGTCATAGTCCTCCTCAATCATTACTGATAGGGTTGAGTGAATCGGGTTCGGATTGCCGTATCCAGACATGATTCTTTTAAAAACTTTATTAAAGGGGTTGGCCACTTTGTTAGCACTTATTAAAACTCTAAAGAAAGCAGGGAGACATTACACTTAGTAATATATCTTCTTAAGCACATCTGCCTGGTTTTCTTGCTATTGGAAGCCATGCCCCCTCTGTCCTGCTCTCACAGCTGCCTGTCTCGTCCATGCTTGCACGTGCTCTAGTCCATGGCTGAAGGAGTGTGCTGCTCTGTGGGTCCTAAAGGCACCCTGCTTGCTTCAGATATGCTTTCCTTCTGCTGTGACTGCAGTCCTGACTATACATTCCTGGCAGGAGCTTAGCAGGGACACTTGTTAACAGCTGAAATAAAGAAACTTTGCAGGAGGAAGGGAGACTGAGGAGAGGCTCTAATGGAGCTCACTGACTGCAGTGATGTGGACAACAAAGTGTGAGCAATCTAAGTGTCTGTCCTGTCTATGGCCACTCTGCAATGTGATCTTATCACAGACATATTTATTCCAGCCAGACCAACAGGTCAGGGGCTTTAACCCCTTCTGAGCTGTCAGTATGGCTGAGGTGACCTCTCCTTCCTGCACTCTGTATTTAGTGATATATGATGCCCCACATACAGTGATATGTGACCCCCACCACTGTATACTGTATATAGTGATATCTGACCCCCTGTATACAGTAATAGATGACACCCCCACCACCACCGTACACTGTATATACTGATGTGTGACCCCCCCCCCAACACTGCATATAGAGATCTGTGAACCCCTGTACACTGTATACAGTGATATGTGACGCCCACCACTGCATATAGAGATCCATGAACCCTGTACAGTGACTCCTTTATACTATATATACAGATGTGACCCCTGTACATTATATATAGTGACATGTGACCCCCTGTACATTATATATAGTGATGTGTGACCCCCCTGTACATTATATAGTGATGTGTGACCCCCTGTACGTTATATATAGTGATGTGTGACCCCTGTACACTATATATAGTGACGTGTGACCCCCTGTACATTACATGTAGTGACGTGTGACCCCCTGTACATTATATATAGTGATGTGTGACCCCCCTGTACGTTATATATAGCGATGTGTGACCCCCTGTACATTATATATATATAGTATATATATAGATATATATAGATATATATATATATATATATATATATATATATATATAGAGAGAGAGAGATTTGACTACACTCATTTTTTCCCCAGATGAAGGGTAGTCATATATTGATAGATGATTGATGAGCTGTCAGCTGGGAGCAGGTCGTATGATGATAGACAGGAGGCTCCTCTGTATGTGAGAAGATCGATTTGTAAAAATTTATTCATCAGAGTTCTTATATAACAAAGGTCTGCCCCCCGCTGTACAGCCCCCATCCTGTGGCAGTCCGTGCACTTAAACAGAAATCTATGACAGCTTAGAGCTGCCATAGATTTCTGGCTTCATTTGAGTAAGAAAACTGGTGAAAATGAACATAAATTTGTTGGGGTGACTGGTCACGCCCTCTCTCTGCCATTGTCAACCCCTTTAAAACAAAAAGCGCAGTTAAAAATTAGTTAAAAACACATAGTTTGCAAATTTTTAACGCTACTTTTTAGGAACAAGGGAAATGATAAATCTCCCCCTCATTCTGTTCATGTTTTACAGCCAGTGGCACAACTAGAGATGACTAGGCCCCACAGCAAATTTATGAACATGGTAACCACCCCCCTCTCCTTTATTGGTGGGACTGGGGCATTCTTTCTATCGCTATGTCTGTACAGCAGTTATTCACTGATAACTGAGTATTGATATTATCTAAGGGGCTCTTGTCTCTATGGGAACACAGGTGGGCGGGAAGGTCATGTGACTGCTCCCCGAAACACACTTGCTGCAGTGCATGCTGGGATTTTTACTTTCACTTTGCAGCTGCCCCGCCCACACAGCCTGTCTGAGGGAGCTCCTCCAGGGAAGTGTGTCATGGTGAACAGGTTAGATAAATGACATACAGCCAGTACATGTCACCTGATACATGTCACCTAGAAATACTTCATGATGTTGGTTATTGTCTGGGGTACTTTGGATTTTTGATACTTAGGGTCGCCAACCCCTTTAAGAATATGGGATATGTCCTACTTTACAATGTATGGCCTCCGCAGAAGTCTTTCAGAAGTTTTAGCCAATATTGAGAGACATACTTCATCCTGAATCTATCACGTGCTAGTTTGTTCGCATAAATTACTGTATCATATCAAAATATGAAGCTGAACTCAACTTCGTTAATGAGGCCATACATTTTACAGTAGGACTGAGCCTATATTCTTAACAAAGTTTTTAAAAGAATCAGGCTTGGATACAGCAATCTGAACCCAATTCACTCAACCCTAAGTACTATTTCTAGTTCACCAGTTTTTAGTTAGGCTTCTGGCATTAGCATACATACAATTAGGAAGTAACATAGTAACATAGTAACATAGTTTGTAAGGCCGAAAAAAGACATCTGTCCATCCAGTTCAGCCTGTTTTCCTACAAGTTGATCCAGGGGAAGGCAAAAAAACCCCTGTGAGGTAGAAGCCAATTTTCCTCACTTTAGGGGGAAAAATTCCTTCCCGACTCCAGTCAGGCAATCAGAATAACTCCCTGGATCAACGACCCATCTCTAGTAACTATAACCTGTAATATTATTACCCTCCAGAAATACATCCAGGCCCTTCTTGAACTCTCTTAGTGAACTTACCATCACCACCTCCTCAGGCAGAGAGTTCCATAGTCTCCATAGTCTCCATAGCTGCACACAGACAACTTCAAACCAGACTGCTGATTTTTTTTCCATTGTGCAGTAAATGTAATGAATTTCAACCAGGCAAGGGATACCATCTGGTGAGTATATGAGGCTGCCCTGAGGCTATGCGGCATGTAAGTATACTTATATAAACATGCAGGTATACAATGCATGCATTTTGTATGCAAACAGAAAACTATACCCACATGTTTCATTACCAATTATAAGTGGAAAAATCAGGTATTTACCATCAATGACCATAAAGGGCCTTATGAAACAAAACAACTATGTGAACTGCCATGGATGTAATCATTTTGCCATTGCGTCGGTTTGTCCATGTTCTGTTTTGTTATTGTTATTTGATATAATAGCATTAAGGCATTTGCTTGGCAAGCTCCCTGTCGTCTCATGAGTAAAGTTAGAAAAACGGAAACAAGGCAAAGTAAGATTAAAATTCCATGTCTTAATGCTAAGCTGTTTCTACAGAGACCCTCTGAGATATAGTAAGCGAGTGATTATAGATTTGAGCTTGGATAGATTAAACAAAACTTTGATAAAGGCTTTTGAAATTGATTGAATTTCTTCATCACACACATTTGGTCCTTGTGAAGCGTGCAGAGCAAATGTTTATTTAAAGAAATAAAAATAATGTTGTAATCAGAAGCTCCTGGGCATCAATGTGAAGCAAACATCAAGATCGTTACTTAAATGATCAGTGTCAGTGTGGAACCACTATGTCAACCTACCAATTTGATTTTGGGCTAGACCTATAGGCATTATCCTGGCTGGTCCTTTGTAGTTACCCTTTGACCCCTATACAGGGATCTGGGCTTCACTGAAGAGAGTACAGGACCACTACTTCCTGGAGTAGTCCCAGTGTGGTTAACTGCCGACTCACAAGGGTCATAGAAACTGGTGCAAGACACCAAAGGAACATGCAAATGCACAGTCAGTAACAGACTGGGGTCAGGGAAGGCTGAATTCATGTGAATTTGTGATACGCTTTTGAGGTCAGGGTTGGCAGCTGGGGGTCACAACAGTAAACAGGCACAGATCAAGACATGCAGCTGAGAGTCAGAGTCTGGTAAACAGGCAAAGGTCAATAAATGGCATACAACAAAGACAGAAGACAAATGATGTGGCAGGAACATAGCAAGCTAGGAACCTAATTGCTGTGGCAAGTAAATGAGATCGGCACCACAGTCTTATAAAGAAAATATATGAAAGAAACTGCGCTGCTTTCTCACTCGCTTGCAACCATGCAGAGACAAAAGTAAGTTCTTTCTTGTGGTTATAATACCAACTTGAACTTGATTGTTTCTTCCTTCCCTTATTATCACAACACCTAATGGTAGTTAAAGGGATACACCAATGGTGAAAGACCTTCACACTGTGTCATGGTTAAAAGGTTTATTATACTCACAAAAGTCGGACAATAAAAGCACATCTGAATAAATAAAACTCCGTCCACATTAGTCATCCTCCGGGTTTCGCTCGCGCTTCTTCAGGGGTTCTAATTTCCTCTTCCTACTGGTATTCCTTTTATATTGTCACTTCTCATTAAAAAATCATTCTGTCTCTTTTGACATAACAAACACTTATACAATATATTACAAAAAAACTCCTTTAGCATGTCTATTTTACTAAATTCCTTTTCACATATAATTTCTTTTGACTTTTTTATTATTATTTGGGCTTCTTCACACACTGCGTTTTCTTCACTGGAAGCTATCTCCTAATCCCGATGTTTTTTCACCTTCCCACTTCATTTATTATTCCATTTTTCTGTATCTTTTTACAACAGGCCCAAAAGAACCATATTTTTTATTATTTTTATCAACATAAAGGCATATCTAGGAATCCAAAGGCAACCTCCTTCGGTCTCTTTAAGGATATTAGTACCAACTTCAGAGTCAACATCTCCCTATCGATATCATTGGCTTCTAGACTTACTATATTGATATCGCACCACCGTCTTAACACTATAATATCCTTCGCACTTATTGCACGGATATAATGATTCTCTACTTGCATTTTAGCAGTTCCATTTACTACTATCCCTAGGTCACGTGTCGAAAATAGCCAATCAGCACTTTTTCCTAGAGTTCATTCATGTCCAGGCACGGACACGTGGCCCGCGATAGCCTATGAACATCAAACACCACCACTCCCGTTGCACCTGGATTCATTCATTATTACATTCTACATTTAAGTAAGTTATGTGGTTCTTTTAGTATTATCTAACATCCCTCTATTTAATCATGTATGGTAATGATTTATTTTACAAGACATGGTTTTAGGTCGAATTCTATGTTCAGACCTTCCGGTTGCAGCGTTCCCAGTTTGTACATTCATTCCACTTCACATTTATTATGTATTATACTATTATTTATTATGGACAAGTGCGAATCTGTTCTTGGGGTATTTATTCATACTATATACCACAGTCTTATAGCATAACTTGAATTCCACCATGAATATCCTAGAGCTTCTGTAGGAGCAGAGTAATGTGATGATTGATTTTTTCATGCATCAGACCACCTCAGCAGGTATCATGTATTGTTTTGAGGTTAGGCACAGGTGGAAGAACCGCTAACATCTTGCTGGCTGCCCTGTAGCTGTAGTGTACCCACACAGAGAAAGCCCCACTGGAGGAGAAGGAGTTGCTTTTGCAGGAGGATGAAGCTGATGATGTCGCCACTTTGGCCATTTTTCTTGACAATCCTTTCAAGGCTGCGGTTATCCGTGTTTCTTGTTGCCTTTTTCCTTCCATTCAACTTTCCATTAATATGCTTGGATATGGCACTCTGTGAAGAGTCAGGTTCTTTAGCAATAACCTTTGGTAGCTTAAGCTCCTTGTGGAAGGTGTCAACTGTGTCTTCTGTCACATCAGCAGTCTTCCCCATGATTGTATAGCCTACTGAACCAGACTGAGGCACCATTTAAAAGCTTAGGAAGCCTTCACAGGTGCTTTGTATTTATCTCATTAGAGAGAGTCACCATGGGTCTACAATATTAAACTTTTTCACAATATTCTAATTTTCTGAGATACAGACTTTTCATCGGCTTTCATTAGCTGTAAGTCATAATCATACATAGTAACTAGAGATGAGCGAACGTGCTCGAAACGAGCACTGTACCGCTCGGCTCCCCTGCGCTCGCATGGGCGCAGGCAGCCGCTTCTGTCCTCCTGAGGAGGACGGAAGCGGCAGCCTGCGCCCATGCGAGCGCAGGGGAGCCGAGCGGTACAGTGCTCGTTTCGAGCACGTTCGCTCATCTCTAATAGTAACATAGTTTATAAGGCCGAAAAAAAGACATCTGTCCATCCAGTTCGGCCTGTTTTCCTACAAGTTGATCCAGAGGAAGGCAAAAAAACCCCTGTGAGGTAGAAGCCAATGTTCCGCACTTTAGGGGAAAAAATTCCTTCCTGACTCCAATCAGGCAATCAGAATTACTCCCTGGATTAACAACCCATCTCTAGTAACTATAACCTGTAATATTATTACCCTCCAGAAATACATCCAGGCCCCTCTTGAACTCTTTTAGTGAACTTACCATCACCATAGTTCCATAGTCTCACTGCTCTTACCGTAAAGAATCCTCTTCTATGTTTATGTACAAACCTTCTTTCCTCCAGACGCAGAGGATGTCCCCTCGTCACAGTCACAGTCCTCGGGATAAATAGATGATGGGAGAGATCTCTGTACTGACCTCTGATATATTTATACATAGTTATTAGATCTCCCCTCAGTCGTCTTTTTTCTAAAGTGAATAACCCTAATTTTGATAATCTTTCTGGGTACTGTAGTCCACCCATTCCAGTTATTACTTTAGTTGCCCTCCTCTGAACCCTCTCCAGCTCTGCTATGTCTGCCTTGTTCACAGGAGCCCAGAACTGTACACAGTACTCCATATGTGGTCTGACTAGTGATTTGTAAAGTGGCAGGACTATGTTCTCATCACGGCCATCTATGCCTCTTTTGATGCAACCCATTATTTTATTGGCCTTGGCAGCAGCTGTCTGACACTGGTTTCTACAGCTTAGTTTGCTGTTCACTAAAATTCCTAGGTCCTTTTCTATGTCAGAGTTACCCAATATTTTACCATTCAGTATGTACTGGTGACTTGCATTATTCCTTCCCATATGCATAACCTTACATTTGTCAGTGTTAAACCTCATCTGCCACTTTTCTGCCCAAGCCTCCAGTCTATCCAGATCCTGCTGTAGCAGTGCACTGTCCTCTTCTGTGTTAATTACTTTACACAGTTTAGTGTCATCTGCAAAAATTGATATTTTACTGTGCAAGCCTTCTACAAGATCATTAATAAATATATTGAAGAGAATAGGACCCAATACAGACCCCTGTGGTACCCCACTAGTGACAGTGACCCAATCTGAGTATGTACCGTTAATAACCACCCTCTGTTTTCTATCACTAAGCCAGTTACTTACCCACATACAGACATTTTCTCCCAGGCCAAGCATTCTCATTTTGTATACTAACCTTTTATGTGGTACAGTGTCAAATGCTTTCGAGAAGTCTAGATATACAACATCCATTGATTTGCTGTGGTCCAGTCTAGAACTTACCTCCTCATAGAAACTGATTAAATTTGTTTGACATGACCGATCCCTCATGAAGCCATGCTGATATGGAGTTATTGGCTTATTTTCATTGAGGTACTCCAAGATAGCATCTCTTAGAAAACCCTCAAACAGTTTACCCACGACAGATGTTAAACTTACCGGCCTATAGTTTCCAGGCTCTTTTTTTGGACCCTTTTTGAATATTGGCACCACAGTTGCTGTGCGCCAATCCTGTGGAACACTCCCTGTCAGTATAGAGTCCTTAAATATCAGAAATAAGGGTCTGTCGATTATATTACTTAATTCTCTTGGGTTACGGGGGTGTATGCCATCCGGTCCTGGTGATTTGTCTATTTTAATCTTTTTAAGACGCAGCTCTACTTCTTCCTGGGTCAGACAGGGCACTTTTAAAGGGGAATTTACTTTTATATTCTGCATTTCATCTGACAGTTTATTTTCCTCAGTGAATACAGTGGAGAAAAAGATGTTTAGTAGCTTTGATTTCTCCTCATTGCTCTCTGCAACTCCCCCCTCATTACTCTGTAAGGGGCCGACACCTTCAGGTTTATACTTTTTACCATTTATATAATTACAGAACATTTTAGGGTTATTTTTACTCTCTTTGGCGATTAATCTCTCGGTCTCTAGTTTGGCTGTTTTTATTTGTCATCAACTCTAAAATAAATACAAGCTGTGTATAATGAATCTATATAATAAATGAGTTTCACTTTTTGAATTGAAATACTGAAATAAATTAACTTTTGGATGATATTTTGAGTTATTGAGATGCACCTGTATATGGACAAGGTGATCTTATATGGCACTACTTGTTAAAGGGGTTGTCTGAAATTTTGATAACGATAACCTATCCTCAGGATAGATCAATATCAGATCACAGGGGTCTGACACCCAACACCCTGCCGATCAGCTGTCTGAAGATGCCACAGCCTCTTCCTATGCTCGTGACATCACGTTCATCAGTCCTATAGCCTAGACGCAGCCACAGTCACATTCAAGTCAATGGGGCAGAGCTGCAATACCAAGCACAGCCGCTATAGAAAGGCTGATGGCATGTCAGACTCCCACTAATCTGATATTGATGATCTATTCTGAGGATAGATCATCAACATCACAATCTGATCAGAATGTGTATGACCTTCACTATTAGTGATGAGAGAAGCGACTTCGGATGAAACATTGATTCGCATAAAACTTTGTTAGAATACTGTACGTAGTGAGCGCTCTGTACAGTATTAGAATGTATTGGCTCCAATGAGCCGAAGTTATTACTTCATGAAGTCTCACGAGACTTCCGGTAATAACTTCAAATATTAATTTCTACTGTTAAAAACCTTTTACCAAACTCGGTTTCGATTCCAAGTGGTATCTTGTGCAGAACGTTGAGGAATACAACTTCATATTCATCCTACTGTACTCCTGGTAATAAAAGCTCCACAAAAGGTATGTTTGTAAGGCTTCCTGATGCCCTAACTAGTCCTATCAGCAATTCAGCATGGTCAAAAGTGCTGAGAGATTGGGGAGGCGTGGCTTGCAGCTCGAGGAAGATAGATGCGCTGTGAGTGAGTCCCGCAACACAGACCTCCATAGCCACTGACCCAGCGACAATAAGCACTCCCTTTTACCTCCTGAGACAACCTTCAGACTGGTCTTCGCTATGATGACCTGAAATCAGTCCACCAAACCCGGCTTGAGGGGCCTGTCACCCTGCATAAGGTGTGGCCTAGAGGGAGACAGATTCCCTGCTGGACCTTCAGAGCACATCCCCAGCTCAATTCTCCAGCTCGCTCGCCCCACAGAGGTCAGGCCCAAATCCTGTGGGAGGTGGAGAGCGGACAGTAGACACATTTGTGACATCATCACTGATGATAATACCTGGCCACTTGGGTGGATTGTTCTTAATTTGAGCCAGGTGTACTATTTCTTTGTCCATTGTTTTGGGGAGGCAGTCAGGGACATGAGCTATTGTTTGATGTGTCTTTCCAGTAGCTGTCTGACTTCCACTGTAGCTTGAATCAACTATGTGGTGCCTTTTGGAATGACTTAGGCTACTTTCACACTAGCGTTTTAAAATTCCGGTATTGAGTTCCGTTATAGGGGCTCAATACCGGAATAAAACGCTTCAGTTTTGTCCCCATTCATTGTCAATGGGGACAAAACTGAACTGAAGACAACGGAATGCTCCTGAAAGCATTCCGTTCCGTCTTCAGACCGGAGAACAAACCGCAGCATGCTGCGGTTTGCTCTCCGGTCCAGGCATCCGCACCAAGACGGATCCGGAATGACCCCCAATGCAAGTCAATGGGGGTGGATCCGTCTGGTGTGACCATAATGGTAACCGGATCCGCCCTCCATTGACTTTCAATGGAGTCCATTACGGATCCGGCTACACATAGACACATACAGACACAGACATACACATAAACATAAATATACACACACATATAGACATACAAACACACATACATACTTACATGCTCCCGGCAGGTCTTCGGAGCGTCAGAGGGACAGGATGGCTCACACAGGTCACGATTCCCACACAGCGCCCTCTGCTGGGCGCCTGGTGGAATCGTCATCTGATGACGATTCCACCAGGCGCCCAGCAGAGGGCGCTGTGGGGAATCGTGACCTGTGTGAGCCGTCCTGTCCCTCTGACGCTCCGAAGACCTGCCGGGAGCATGTAAGTATGTATGTGTGTTTGTTTGTCTATATGTGTGTGTATGTTTACGTGTATGTATGTACTGTGTGACATGTGTGGGGCCGGAGCGCGGTTCCGGCTCCACACATGTCACTGCGGCAGGCCTGATCCGGCAGCACCCTTCACCTGCCGGATCAGGCCTGCCGCCAGTGTGAAAGTAGCCTTACAAGACAGCAGATGTATGGGAAAGGAACTGCTAGTTACATCACCTGTGGATTGCATTAGCTCTCCTGCTGTGTATTAGGAGCCGTTCAGCCTGTCTAGCTGAGGTGAAAAAGCAATGTCATCAGAATGACCTTATGCAGTTGGCTTGAACTGACAACCAATGATGGAACAGCCACGATTATCTCCCAACAATCCTATGGGGGCCAATGCACAGAAATGGCGGCTGAGGGAAATAAAAGGGCGGCTGCTCCTGTCATCAGCGAATATTCTACAGGACTTTAGCCTAGGGATTACGGTTATACTTCAGAACTGCTCTTCTGTCCAACCTCTTCTCAGTGGGTGTCTGTCCAAAGAGGGGTCCTGCTGGCTAGGGTAGTTGGTCCTGGGTCCCCCCAAAGTCAATCCCTGGTGAGTCAGCGGAAGGGTGAATCACTGTCATGTGTGCCATCCTGTGTCCTTGCTGAGAGTGTACTACCGTATATGCTGCTGACTGTTGGTTATCCACCCTGTGTTGTCTGAGTAGTGTTCCACCCACAGGAAAGGAGTAGGAGGGTTATGAGCCCTGGCCCTGCTCGGTCTCTATAAAGGTTGCCAGGATGGCAGACAAGAGCACCAACTGACCCTCATATCTCTACAACATTGCCCATGCACCTTTCATCCAAGATGGCTACCAAACACGCAGTGAATGCCCCAACCCAGTCTCCCACCATGAGCCCGAACAAACATAGGCCCACACTTGATCCAAATCCTCTGGCCCAGGATTGCACTGGTGATATAGATCTTATTGACCCTCTCCTCAATTTCCCCACCACTGACCAAGCCGCCTAAGAAATTTTTATTTAAAAAAAATGCAGCATCGTTTTATTTCCACCCATCTACAGCACATTGCACCTAACATCACGTCAACAATAGTCGGCTTGAGAGTTAATCATCTTGAAACCAAAATGGGGGAGCTGACCAAATCTCATAATAAGTTGATAGATGATCATTACTCTTTGGGAAGATGAGGTGGAAAGTCTGCAATCAAAGATGGATGTTATAGAGGATAAGAACAAAATCAAAAAAGTAATCTTCAAGAGCTTATAAAGTCATTGTTACCTGACCTGGAGCCTCAATACTTGCTTATAAATGGTGCAAACAGGCTTCCCAAACCAACCCACATCCATAAATCTCTTCCTAGAGACGTTATAGCAATGATACACTTCCTCTTAACTTGATGATCCACAAGGATGGCAAACTACACATCATCAAACAACCAGAAGATGGCGTCTCTTTGCTATGTTCCTGGAATCTTTCTGTGGAAGAATTAGCTCAACATCCCAAAGTCCAGTTCAGATTCCACCGGAATGGTCCACGGTGAATGAATGAATATCGAGGAGTTTTTGAGGTCGATATTTAAAGGAGGTTGGAGCTATTAGGCTTGAACTTTTCTGCTCCCCCCCCCCGAAGTCTATATGGGACCTATTCAGTAGTTGTCCCAGGTTTGAAGGTAGAGTCCAGAATAGTCTTCAGACTCGGTTACTTAAGTTGCTTATGTTTATATTGTTTTCCTTTGGTTATATGTTATTTTGGTCTCTAAAATTGCTTATATGTCTCACTCAGATAATGGTCAATGCCATAGCTCCCAGTTGCAAGCATTGTCTTATTAGCCCAACATGTCAGTTAAACTTATGTCCCTGAATACCAAGGGTCTAAACTCCCCTTATAAAAGGGCCTCTGTGTGGAAGGCTGATATATCAAACCATGCAGACATTTTATGCATACAGGAGACTCATTTTGTTAAAAATAAGCATCCCATCTGTTCACACCGAAGTTTCCCCCATGTGTTTATGGCCTACTCTATCAAGAAAAAAGCAGGGGTAGTTATTGCAGTGAGAGACTCTTTAAATTTTCAGGTTCAGAAATGTATTGTCGGTGAAGGGGGTAGATACCTTGTCCTTGTCTGTCAGGTGGAGTCCACTGTTTTGACTATTGCAAATATTTATGCCCCAAACACATCTCAGATTACATTCTTAAATAAACTGCTGGAACGCATACGGAAAATCCAACAAGGTTCAATGATGCACTGTGGCGACTTCAACATTATCCCAGATAGGGCATTGGATTCCATGGGTCGTGGCAGGGTGTCTCCCCAACTCTGAATCGATGGCTGGGAAAGGAAGAATTATATGACATCTTCTCATGTTTTAATGTATGTTCAAGGGAATACAGCTTTTATTCTCCCAAACACCTGTCCTTATCCCGCATAGACCTGGTTGTTGCAGACAGATCTCTTATCCCTGATCAGGTCCTCTATTGGAGTATCCTTGTGATCCGACCATGCTCCAATCTACTGTTCATTTGATGTCACTCCCCAATCGCCTACTTTCCACATATTGCGCAATGTCTATTGAAACACTCCCTTTAAAAGTAGAGACTCAAATGCACTTATAATACAGGAGAGGTGAGCTTATTTACTTTATGGCTGGTGCATAAGGCCACAATAAGAGGTCTGCTTTTCCAACAAAGTTCCCAATATAATAAAATGAACAATGGCAAGTTAACAGAGGCACTCTCCCGAATAAAAAAGATGGAAGCCCAACTCCGTAGCTATCCTTCTTTGACCTTTCATAGGTCGCTTATGTCTTTAAGACACAAAGTCCATGCCTTACTCGAAATCGATTATGATTGCCAGATGACCCATTTCTCTTCCTAACTGCAATGTTAAGTTTATGCCAAAATTCTCCCTTCAATTGTCCATAACAACCCGATTGGATTCACCAAAGGCAGGAAAGCTCCAGATGGCACACAACTGGTGATAGACCTGATTGGGATTGCGGACGGACAGAGAGCGCCTCCTCTGGTTCTCACACTGGACGCAGATAAGGCATCCTATTGAATACACTGGGGATTTGCTATTGCGGTTTTACCTAATTTGGGATTTCAGGGTCCCATCTTGATGGCGATCCAGGCTCTATAACTGAGTCCCTCAGCTAAAATTCTGGTCAATGGTACATTAATTGATGCATTCAACATCGCCAATGGGATGAGACATGGGTGCCCTCTATCTCCCCTTCTATTCTTATTGGTGCTGGAACCTTTTGCTGAAAAAATCAGGATGTTCCCTGAGATTAGGGGTATTTCTGTGGGAGGATGACAACATAAATTGGGTTTATTTGCCGATGATGTTAGTGTTACTTTATCCGATTGTTTGCCTTCTTTGAGGGCAGCCTCTTCTATCATTTCATTGTTTTGCAGGGTTTCATAATACATTAATGAGGTTAATGAGGATAAGTCCCAAACTCCTGCCCTCCCTTAAGAGTGCTATACAAGAGGAAATCCCTTTCCAGTGGTCCTCATCTTCAATCGCTTATCTGGGAATCCAGATATGTCCCCCCCCCCCTTTCCAAATTATCTCTTACAACTATGAACCCCTCTTAGCTTCCCTACAGGCAGAGGTCAATAAATACTCTCAGCTAGAATTTTCATGGTTGGAAAGGATTATTGTCTATAAGATGATGATTTTGCTCAATATATTACTGTATTTTTCGCTTTATAAGATGCACCCGATGATAAGATGCACCCCAGATTTTAAAGTAGGAAAATAAGAAAAAAATATTTTTCATCAGACTTCATATCAGACCCCCCATAAATTTCAGCTCACTGTGCCCCCATCAGACCAGCCCACTGTGCCCCCATTAGACCTCAGATCAGCCCACTGTGCCCCCATCAGACCTCAGATCAGCCCATCAGCCCCATAAGGATAAAATAAAAAACTCCCTCACCTCTCCTGCGCCGAGGCTCCGCTCCGGGTCCGGCGCTCCTCTGTCTTCTCTTGCCGGCACTGCACTGTCACCTGACTGTGTGCAGAGGCAGGTCATAGTGCGCGCACTACGTCCTGATGCTGTACGCGGTTAGGACAGTGCAGTGCCGGCAAGAGAAGACAGAGGAGCGCAAGACCCAGAGCGGAGCAGCAGCGCAGGAGGGTGAGTATGTTTCCCCACTCCCGGCACCTATTACATACTAGTGAGCGCTTCCATAATGCTTCCATAGCGCCAACTTTTGGGGGAAAAAAGTGCGTCTTATAAAGCGAAAAATACAGTATATTTTTTCGGGACCTTAACTATGCCTTTACCTAAAACTCTTTTACACCAATTTCAAAGACAGTTTCTCTCATTTATATGGCAAAAGGGTAACCCAAGAGTTGCTGCTTCCATCTTATACAGTCATAAAGCTAGAGGAGGCAATTGGGTCCCCAATTTGCAACACTATTACAAAACAATACTTTTTAAACACCTTTGTGTTTGGTGGCATCACAACATAAATGTTAGTTAGTCCATAATAGAATTGGACCTCAATGGGGAAAGTCTCTAAAAATGCTTCTTCTCACCTATACTTTTAGTCCACAACACCCCCTCTCCTCTTCCCCTACCCTACAAGGCTCTATAATGGTTTGGAAAACAGCACTTCTCAAGGTCTTCTCCTGAGAAAGCGGTTCCCCTTCCGATTACATACTAGATTTCTTACTCCTGGATAGGCTGTAAAATTAGATCCCTCTCTGACTTATACAAGGGCTCCAACCTGAGCTCCTTCCAGAATCTCAAGTCTACTTTTGCCATCCCACTAGACAAATATTTTGATTAAGGATCAAGCATTAACTTAAACAGAATCCCCTGCCAAAGGTGTATCTCACTGTACCTTTATTTACATTTCTATTCCTATTATCCTCTAAAGATTTCACCTCTGCTAAAGATATTTATACTGTCCGATTGAATGGTAAAGAGGTAAAGAAGCATTCACATATCTTAAATTGGGAGAGAGATTTATACACTTCTTATACAGTACTTCAAAAAACAAAGTTAATTGGCAATATATTGGACTTTGAGAATTTCGCCATGCTCTAACTTATTGGAGGTATACTAAAAACTACATATACTACATATACTACATCCCTCGTGTTTTCTCGGATTTAGATGGCTTAAGTTGGAGATGCTGCCAAAATACTGGAATTCTTTCACATATTTTTAGTGAATGTTCGATTTTACACCTTTTTGGTCTCATATCGCCCTTCTGTTACAGAAAATCCTATCAATACCGTTTTATTTGACTCCAGGCCTAGCCTTGTTTTCTAAGGGTGTTCTTTTAAGTATCGAAAATTAATTTGCCACAACCTGCTGGCTTTGAAACTACTGATAGCTCGAAGCTGGAAGTCCTCTAATGCCCCCACTGTTCACTCTGTTGAAGAGATGATTTTAAAACATTGTGTTTTTGAAAGACTGCTTGCAGTTCAGAGGAATTATATTGACTCATTACATATGCAATGGTACCCACGGCTGAAAACTTACCCCATCACATCTCTTAATAGCCATTAATGGGTTGTGACATTTACTGTGTTTAAGGCCATCATTTCTACTGTTCGGTTTTATTTCTTTGCTGTAGCTTTATGTATGTAATGAAAATTTTACACTATTGAATGTGAACATTTCTTTCAAAAATAAAGTTATTGACCAAAAAAGTGCTGAGAGACTCTTAAAGGGGTTGTGCCATGATTCATGTAAAAAATGAAAATTAAACATCATATAATGCATGCCTCTTTCTAATAAAGCTAGAACCAGTCCTGTACCTTACATGGAACCATAAATATCTCCATTCATTGCTCCAATTGTTCTGCTAGATTTATTTCAGGCTGACAGCTCAGAGGACGTGTCCTTTCTACTGTAGCTCTTTAACTGTACTTGTCACAACTTCAAACAGAAGATACGGCTGTAGCAGTTGAAGATTTAACCCCTTAGTGACCACTAATACTCCTTTTTAGTGACGTAAACAAAAGGGGTTTAAGCTAAACAGCTAGCTTTAATCAATGATTATATGAACCCAAAAAGGTGCATTAAAAACTATACCTTTTCTTGCAAAAAATAAGCCCTCATACAGGTAAATTGATGAAAAAACAAAAAAGTTATAGCTCTTGGAATGCGATTTAAACAAAAAATTGGGGCAGACAGGGAAATAAGGAACAGAACAAACAGCAGGTGGTGCTATACAGATACATTTTATTGGATAGCTCAGTAGCTATACAACTTTTTTTTTATTACATGCAATTATAAACGTATTCCGATCCAGGTGCTGCTCTGAAAAATGTACAATATTATTTGTGTCAAAACTTGAACTTGGTCCATTAGGCCAAGATACTGCCTAGCAGTTTGTGCCTATTTTAAGTATCACAATTATACAGTATATCTAGCCACACACATTTTACGCCTTTTAAAAAAAAAAAAAAATCCACCAGTGTTTTTTTTTATCTACAACTTTTCAATCTCAGCCTCATTCTTTTTTCTTGGTCCTCCTCTAAGTGGACTTCCAAATGGATGAGATTACTCTCATAAATACTTGTTTATTATAAGGTTCATCACTAAAATATAGGCAGCTCAGCTGTTCCAATGATGTTCAGCCCACATTTAGATCATCATAAATATCTCACACTATATATTATTTCATTTTGGTATGTTCACTATTAAATGCAAAACAGACATCTGAAAAAACCTTCTCTGCTACTATAAGACTTGAGTAGCTATTTACACATAATATGGTAGGAGGTTAGTCGAAAGGGAAAGGCTGTTATATGTAAAGCTAGAAACTATGGGTGTGTCAGAGCAACTTGTCATTGCAAATTAATTCCTTGGGAATTTTGGCTGACAGATATGTATACTTAACACTGCAATAATTTTAGATGTGCTTTAACTTTATGGCCTCGGTGTAATTAAATCCATTTTGAATCCTGGATTTGTTGAAATGCTCGCATTCTCAGTCCATAGAATTCATTTTTGGATAAGACTCTAACCTAAGCACACATGCATTCGTTTGTGATGTCTGGAAACGGGTTTGTTTATTACCCAGGGATGCAGAGTTTTAAGGCAGTATGTGAAGAACTGTTTTGTTTTAAATGCTTACCTTAAGAATTAGAGGTTCGTCTTGACACCACTATTTCGCACTCACACATGCGTGGGGATTAAAGGTCTACTGCTGGTATGTGAAATACAGTTTGTGGAGGAATGCTGGTCAGCTGCATGTGATTAAATGCTTTTTTTTTTTAAATAAATGCTGCTTAAATCCAGCACATTGATATATAGCAGAGGGAGGAATCATGCCCCCGGCAGTGAAGCCTTAATATACAGTAGTTTTGTCACTTTCCAAAAAAGCAAACACAACAGGGATCAATTGGTGCTTGTGCCTAAACAAAACTAAATTGCAAAACCATAGCAGATGTGGCCCAAGGGTGACTAGAATAAGCGCTGTGAATCTACCAAGAAGTATTTTTTTTAAATATATCTTTTACATTTTTTAATATATTTTCTCTAAAAGAAATACTATAATATTGCAATTTTCACATTGCCCGCTAGGGCATGCATAGTAGGATGATACCCCTTGCTGTGTACAACTTACTTTTCAGCTTTCCATATTTGGGTAAGGTTATCATTTTAACCAATTAAAAAGATAATAAAGCATTTAAAGGGGTATTCTCATCTTGGACAATGGGGGCATATCGCTAGGATATGCCCCCATTGTCCTATAGGTGCGGGTCCCGCCGCTGGGACCCGCACCTATATCGAGAACGGGCCCCCAAAGTGAAGAAGTGCGCACCGCGCAAGCGCGGCCCGCTCTCCATTCACTTCTATGGGGCTGCCGCAAATAGCCGAGCGCTGGCTTGGCTATCTCCGTCGGCTCCATAGAAATGAATGGGAGCGGTGGCCGTGCATGCGCAGTGCGCACTTCTTCACTTTGGGGGCCCGTTCTCGACATAGGTGCGGGTCCCAGCGGCGGGACCGGCACCTATAGGACAATGGGGGCATTTCCTAGCGATATGCCCCCATTGTCCAAGATGAGAATTCCCCTTTAATTATTATAAGTATTAATCATATTTTAGCATCTGTTTTAATTTTCACAAATTACAATTGCTTTAAAACAGAGTCCACTTGTGTAGATGTTTAGTCTTCCCCATGTAATGTTGCATCTTGTATCTACTGTATACTGTTTGCCATATTATGATTATTTCATTTATTATTATTATTATTATTCCATATTATACCAGTGCTTACAATTCCTACCTGTTTTTAAGTAAGTCTTATTATCGGTATATGTTTCTTGCTACCTTGTCCGCACCTGTCTCCAGGTATTAGGGAAAACTGCAGGGATATTACATGTTAATACATCATATTGGCAAAATTAAGTGAAATTAAAACAATCATTAGATGTTTTCTTGTTCAGACAGATTTAAAAGTGTTGTTTCACGTCCGCAAAAGGCTTTTATCATGTAGACAAAGTTAATAAAAAGCACTTACTAATGTATTGTGATTGTCCATATTGTTTCCTTTGCTGGCTTCATTCATTTTTCCATCACATTAAACACTGCTCATATCCATGCTTACGACCATCTTGCAATCCAGCCCATTATAGGATGGCCTAGGCATGGCCTAGCACGGTCACTACTGCTGGATTGAGAGGGGTTGTAACCCCTAGATATGAGAAATATATCATATGATGGAAAAATTGAGGCAATATGGACAAGCACAATACATTAGAAGGTGCCTTGTATGAACTTTGTCTACATGATAAATGCAATTTGCTAAAGTGAGAAAACCCCTTTAACTAGAAGTGGATTCACAAATTCTATCCTTCATACTATAGACCAGGCATGCTCAACCTGCGGCCCTCCAGCTGTTATAAAACTACAACTCCCACCACGCCCTTCTGCCTAGCTGTAGGCTGTCCGGGAATTATGGGAGTTGTAGTTTTGCAACAGCTGGAGGGCCGTAGGTTGAGCATGCCTGCTATAGACTAAGAACATGAAGGCGCAATTCCACAAATGCTAAGTTATGGATTGCCACAATTTGACAAGATCAAGATAAAAGTATACAATGAGTATGTTGTAGAATCATGATTAAAGCAGAGGTCGATATACTTTGTTGCTACTTGCTTAGGACTATTTGTATCTATACCAACACACTTGGAATACCCTTGGTATCTCTCATATTTGCCACTGCCTGCCTTCATCATCTCCTGCCTCGACTACTGCAACTTTGGCCTCCCATCTAGCACTCTTGCTCTCCTCCAATCTATTCTCAACTCTGTTGCCTGGTTAATCTCCCCTCATTTCTCCTCTGCCTCCCCCCTCTGCCAATCCGTCCACTGGCTCCCCACTGCCCAGCATATTCAGTTTAAAATAATAAAAAGTACATATAAGGCCGTCCATAATCTGTCTCCTCCTTATATCTCTGACCTGCTTTCCTTATACATCCCCACATGTAATCTCTAATCTCAGACTCTGCTCCAACATGCAAACCTTCAAAAGTAACCTAAAAACCCACCTCTTAAGTAAAGCCTACCTTAATGATCATTTTCACACCACGCAGCCTGCGTTTACCCTCATTTACTGTGTTCTTCCCCTTTCCCTTGAAGATTGTAAGCTTTCACAGGAAGGGTCCTTTCCCCTTCTGTACCAGTCTGTTAATAGTTTCATGTTTATTGTATTTTTTTAATATTACATATGTGTAACCCCTCTTGATGTATGGCGCCATGGAATTAATGAAGCTTTCAAATAAATAATAAAAATAATAATAATAATAAATACCCTATGGTCATCTTAGCAGAAATGAAAAGTAAATTAGTAAGTTCCCTAATATCTAAACTGTTAATAATAGAATTATCTGGAACTGCTAAAAGGAAACTTAAAAGGGTTTGGCCCATCTGGGACATTGATGGCATATCGCTAGAATATACCATCAATGTTAGGTAAGTGTAGATACCACCTCTGAGACCCACTCCTATCTAGAGAATGGGGCCTCTAAGTGCACCAACCTTACATGGTTTGCTCTCCGTTCTTTGCAGGTAGCCAGGTAGCGCTCTGAGCTATTTTTTTAAACAACCCAGAGTGGTAAATGGGAAAGCACACCGTAAAAACGTAGCTACCTCTCCATTCAACGCTATGAGAGTGCTGGTAATAGCTGAGCCGGCTCTCAGCTGTTTTGGGAACTCCTAGAGTAGGGTGGCCCTGTATGTGTGGCTGCTCTCTGTTCACTTTGGGGGGACCATTCTGGAGACAGGAGTGGGTTCCACAGGTGGAACACACACCTATCTGACATTAATGGCATATCCCAGCGTTAAGCCATCAATGTATCTTATCTTACTTTGTGATGAGAACCAATTAATATAACTTGAGGGTCGGGGACCACTGTATTCAGGGTTAGCCTGTACTGTAAGGCTCAAAGGGAACATTATTAAAGCAACCCTCAGGTTCAAGAGAAAATGGCTGGGGAAGGAACAGAAGATGTACTTTGAGCAGAGGCGTAGCTAGAGGTTCAGCACAGGGGGGGCGAAACATACTTGAGTGGGCCCCCCACTTATTGGCTTCCCAAACGCACGTTTCCAACTTCACAGGCACATACTACTAGTTGTGGTTATAATATTGTATTAGAAAGATGACTGTATAAACTGCAAGATCGTCTATGCTGCTAAGTACAGTACAATAGACTTTCTACATACCCTAGTCTAAATACTCTACCACATAATGCAGTAAAATATAGGATTAATAGGAGTAAAAAACAAGGGGACTCCTATGTTAAAGGAAACCTGTCCCCAGTTTTTACATCACTCCCCTGCCCCCATCAGACCTCAGATCAGCTTAATGTGCCCCCATCAGACCTCAGATCAGCTTAATGTGCCCCCATCAGACCTCAGATCAGCGTATTGTGCCCCATCAGACCTTAGATCAGCGTATTGTGCCCCATCAGACCTCAGATCAGCGTATTGTGCCCCATCAAACCTCAGATCTGCATATTGTGCCCCCATCAGACCTCAGATCAGTGTATTGTGCCCCCATCAGACCTCAGATCAGCGTATTGTGCCCCATCAAACCTCAGATCTGCATATTGTGCCCCCATCAGACCTCAGATCATCGTATTGTGCCCCCATCAGACCTCAGATCAGCTTAATGTGCCCCATCAAACCTCAGATCAGCGTATTGTGCCCCCATCAGACCTCAGATCAGCCTATTGTGCCCCATCAAACCTCAGATCAGCCTATTGTGCCCCCCATCAGACCTCAGATCAGCGTATTGTGCCCCCATCAGACCTCAGATCAGCGTATTGTGCCCCCATCAGACCTCAGATCAGCGTATTGTGCCCCCATCAGACCTCAGATCAGCTTAATGTGCCCCCATCAGACCTCAGATCAGCGTATTGTGCCCCATCAAACCTCAGATCAGCGTATTGTGCCCCCATCAGACCTCAGATCAGCGTATTGTGCCCCCATCAGACCTCAGATCAGTGTATCGTGCCCCCATCAGACCTCAGATCAGCTTAATGTGCCCCCATCAGACCTCAGATCAGCATATTGTGCCCCATCAAACCTCAGATCTGCATATTGTGCCCCCATCAGACCTCAGATCAGCGTATTGTGCCCCATCAAACCTCAGATCTGCATATTGTGCCCCATCAGACCTCAGATCAGCGTATTGTGCCCCCATCAGACCTCAGATCAGCGTATTGTGCCCCATCAAACCTCAGATCTGCATATTGTGCCCCCATCAGACCTCAGATCATCGTATTGAGCCCCCATCAGACCTCAGATCAGCTTAATGTGCCCCCATCAGACCTCAGATCAGCGTATTGTGCCCCATCAAACCTCAGATCTGCATATTGTGCCCCCCATCAGACCTCAGATCAGCGTATTGTGCCCCCATCAGACCTCAGATCAGCCCACCCAGCCACATAAGATAAAAATAAAAAACCTTTCTTACCTGTTCTGCGCTGCGGCTGCCCTCTGGTCCGCGCTCCGCTCTCTTCCCTGGCCCGCGCACACTATGACCTGACGCTGCGTGCAGCGTCAGGTCATAGTGCGCGCCGTCAGGGAAGAGAGCAGAGCGCGGACCGGAGGGCAGCCGCAGCGCAGAACAGGTAAGTAAGATTTTTTATTTTTATGGGCCCCCTTGAGTCACTGGGCCCGGAGCCTTCGCCCCCCCTGCCCCCCCGGTAGCTACGCCACTGACTTTGAGACCCCCTTTTTGTCTTTTCAGCAGCAGATCCATCAATTCCCAGGTTCCCCTTCTGCCATCCAATATGTCCAGACCACTTTTCAGACTACCCAGTGCTTACTGAGAATTAATACAGCCATTTTGTATTACAGGAACTCGGGAATTTATAGATCTGAAGCTGAAAAAATTAGGAAGACATCATCATGTAAGTGTTTCAGTTGTTCCCCAGTTAATGTGAATCTTTTTTCTTGAACTAAAGGGTCGTGTTTCATAGATTATTAGTGGTAAGTGACTTTGTGGTAACGAATCAATTTTCCCTGAAATGGTGTTAAAAAAAAATTCATACTCACCTCCATTTGAGCACGAAGAGGCCGCCATGGCCCTCTTCATTGAAGATCCCGCGCAAAATCTTGTGTGTGGTGACGAGATTTTGTGCAGAATCTTCAATCAAGATGGACAAAGAGGCCTCTTGGCACTCAGATGGATAAGGTGAGTATTTTTTTCAACTGATTAACCCTTTACAGCCCTAATTTTTAATCTCAGGTGCCCCAATCAGCGATGAACGCAGCATCTGAGGGGTTCAATGATGGGGAGCAATGCAATCTCGTTCCCCGTCATTGCCCCCCTACTTACAAAGAAATGCACTTTGTGACAAAGTTATTCATCATGAAGCTAATTTCTTTGTGAAATTTGGCTAAGCAGCCGAATCGAATTTTTGTAAACTTCGCTCATCACTAATGATAATGTAAGTGCTGGATACATTAACAGAGGGTAATAGGATTTTTTTCCCTTCACATGTGGTAAAAGTTATATTCAGAGACTAACATAACCTGTCATCATACATAAACCATTTCAGACATGTAGAAGGATTAAAACTGGCAAAGCTCTGCTCATCCTTGCCCAGAAAGCCAATTATATAAGAATGTTACTGTATTCAACTTAATTTTTAGTGAAAGCCAACAAATGCAGTGCGATCCATTTCATGGGTTTGTAACTTTTCCTTTTAGACTGATACTTAATATTTCTCATGTGTGAACTGTTAGATCCTGTTCTCAAGTACAGGACTTTCTTTCAAATGATAATTGATAGTTTGTGAAGTTTTAATAACATAGCCATAGGCTATATTCATATGTACTGTAACGTTTTTATGTTCAGTGCATGCCCAAGGAAAGCTCCTGAAATCTATCCATTGGGCACTATAGACCTGACTGATGCCAAAAGAAGGCATATATGTATATACTAATATGCTCATTTGTTTCTTGAATACAAAATTAAGCAACTTTCTAAATAGTCTTCACTGATGTCCTAGAGTTTTGCTGCTGTAGAGTCTGTGCAACTCCTTCACATAGCTGGTTGAATATTTCTTTTGCAGTGAGGAATGTCTCTGGTGCCAATTACTGACTGATACACAGAGGGACTTGTTTCTTTAAAAAGAAGTTTTTCTCCAACGGAGGTGTCTATTACATAGGTATATGCCCCAACTTCAACTTTATTTTTCGATCTTTTGGGCATGGGCAGTTCATTTTCAGCTTTATACGGAATACAGCACATATGGTTGGACAGCAATCTTAGTCCATGAAATTATGTGTAATCCGTGTAATTATGCATGTACAAATGTTTTCTTTTGTGTGAAGGTCTAGATTAAAAGGGTTGTCTGGCCTAGGAGTCGATAACCCTAATAGTCCGTGTAATTATGCATGTACAAATGTTTTCTTTTGTGTGAAGGTCTAGATTAAAAGGGTTGTCTGGCCTAGGAGTCGATAACCCTAATAGTCCTAACCCACGATGTGAGGTACCGTTCAAACAGATCGGATTGCTAAGGCAGTCACCAGACCAAACCACTTACTGATCCTGTGGTGACTGAAAGCGGTTGGGAAGGGGGCAGCAGCATGGGTATAGCAGGACAGCAGACATGTCAGTTTTTTATGGGGCACAGATTAAGAGTATTGGGATTATCCACTCCTAGGCCAGAGAAACCCATTATATCAGGCAACATAATCAAACAGAACTAAATATGTGAACATTATAGTCAAGTGAGAAATCCAAGGTGGCATTGTAAAACTGGTTGATACTGAATGATCTCAGCCAGTACGTAATTGTTACTGTATGCACACAACTTTGTACTGGCAATTTTGACCTTACGAAATAGTAACTGCATGATCTACATTGTTTACTGCTTGAATCTGATTTGTAACAATGTTTTTCTGGTTTCCATAGCAAATCTTGATTTCACGTGCAGTTTTATGAGCTAACGTTTCATGGTAACAATTATACTTGTGGCCACTGATAGAAATAAGTGAATGAATTCCAAGTCTTTTAATTTCCGTTTAGTCCTTTCCATACTGAAGTATGGTTGTGATATAAGTTAATGTGTATATCTGGACTCTTTATCAAACTCTAAAATTAGTAATTATTGATTAGAATCTCCCCTTGTTGATTTTGGACATTTTGGTAAAGAGAATATAAAGTCCATGATTACTGAGGCATTCCTCATAGAGAAATTCATTCAGGCACATTTATCAAAGGGTTAGTGGTATAAAAAATGAGATAAATTATGGGTTAAGCCATATTTGTGACTTTTAACAATTTTAGAAAGTGGCGAGAAAAGAGTTGGGGCTTTGTGGGACGGGGCAGGGCCTTCCACAGCCCAACAGGTGGTGTAATGATAGTTCAAATCTATGAGAACTTATAGATTTGAATGTCTGGTTCACAGACTGGCTGGATATACGTGTTCCTCTAAATAAATTTGGTGCATATTGCGCTGACACAGTGCATACTATAATGCACTTGGGGAGAAGAAATCCTCTATCTGAGTATCGTATTGGCAGTTCTGTGCTAACAAAGACCTCAGAAGAGAAGGATTTGGGTGTAGTCATCTCTGACAGCCTGAAAATGAGTAACCAATGCAGCCAGGCGGTAGGGAAAGCAAATTGTATGCTTGGCTGCATAGCTAGAGGTATAGCAAGCAGAAAGAGGGAGATTGTGATCCTCTGTATAGAGCTCTAGTGAGACCACATCTGGAATACTGTATTCAATTCTGGAGACCTCACCTGCAAAAGGATATTGCTAAAATAGAACGGGTCCAAAGAAGAGCTACAAAAATGGTGGAAGGTCTAAAGCATAGAACTTATCAAGAAAGACTCCGAGTTCTTAATATGTATAGTCTGGAGGAAAGAAGAGAAAGGGGGGACATGATTGAAACCTTTAAATATGTTAAAGGACTGAATAAAGTTCAGGAGGGAAGGGTTATTAATAAGAAACAGAACACAAGAACACGGGGGCACAATCTGAGGTTAGTTGGGGGAAAAATCAAGAACAACATTAGAAAATATTAGTTCACTGAAAGAGTAGTAGAAGCTTGGAACAAACTTCCAGCAGAGGTGGTTGATACATCCACAGTAACTGAATTTAAACATGCCTGGGATAAACATGTACCTATCCTAAGATAACAATAAAAGGATAATAAAAGGGCAGACTAGATGGACCAGGTGGTCTTTATCTGCCGTCAATCTTCTATGTTTCTATACTAAGGCATTTGTAACACAAGCTTTAGTATATCTGTATTTCTTTACATTCATGATTCTTTAAAATGGCACCAAGGAAAATTCATTTTGTGTCTAATATTCCCATATACATCTTTATGGACATTCATGTCTGCTACCTACAAAATCAATAAGGTTTTTACAGAAGTTGGCTTTTACAAATGTTTGCCTATGTTCCCACAAGTGAGGACAATGGTAAAAATACTGGAGATGTTACTCAGTCTTAGGCCCCATGCAAATGTATGTATCCATAAATCGTGGATCTACAAAACACAAATACCGGCTTTGTGCGTTCCACAGTTTTCCATTCCACACATCTTACCTCATGTTAAAAATGCAAATTCTAATCCACAAAATGGACAAGAATAAGACATGTTCTGTTTTTTTTTTCCAAGATGGCAGAACAGACATATAGATGCTGACAGAACACAGTGCGCTGTCCAATTTTTTGTGGCTCATTCAAATTCATCTAATATGACTGAAAATAAAGTCATGTGCACGGTGCCTTATGGTATATTCACATGCAACAGATTTATTGCAGGAATTTCTGTGGCTGAAAATCTGCTCCTAAAACTTGAATCAGATTGCTTCTATAATAAGCACATGGATTTCTATACGAATGGGTCAGTCACAGAAATGTATGTAACACCTCTGCCACATGTGAGCATAGCCTTAGACTCCAGAATGTAACCAAGAAGAGCACAACCTCCTATCAAAGGTGCCCTTGTTAAACTCGCAGCAGCTGGTGTCACTACAGATCCCAGTATTTTACATATTGTATTGTATTGTAGTATTTTAACACTGGTGAATGACATTACTGGTGTATATATCAGTTATGCTGTCGGACCACAGTAGAGGACAGTCTAAAGTAACTACTGACCAGCTTATATAAGGAATGAAGAATAATTTTAAGCTCCTGGGCCCTAGTGAAAAATCTGTAACACACTAGTATTATGGACCTTTTATAATGTTTACTTAAGGTATATGTGAGTGTTTTTTAGATCCTGTCAGGCACCATAGTCTATATGTATGTGATTGCTACTTCTGCATCCCTTATAGCTCCTGCACATAGGGCAGCAAATGTGCCATTTACTGTTGCACTGCATTATATTTAGAAGGGTTGGCCACCTTTTGGGGAGGTTTTGGTAGCCTGCCCCATTCTGGGCAAACCTGCAAAGAGAAGCATACTTACCTGCTCCCTACAGCTGTGTCTCAGCTGCTTCACTCCCCATCTTCAGCTGCTGACTGCCCCACTGTATACATTTGCTTTGACATCTCTGCAGCAAATTGTTGCAGCCAAAGATGGGGAGCAGTGACCTACTCCCTTTGCGCTGTGTCAATTGGTCATGTGGTGCCAGGAAGACAGGCCAACATCAAAGCAGATGTTGACAGCGGCGGACCCAAGTAAGGCAGCCAAGGCTGAGGAGAAAAGAAGCCAGGACCCAGTTTCTCTTTGCAAGATGGGGAAGGGGGGTTTGCCAAAAACCTCCAAACCCCTTTCACACTGGGGTGAACAGGCTCTTAGCACAGAATTACTGTATTTATAGAACTGAATCTAACATTGGTCTGTTTAATTGTACAACTACTGTACTTAAGATGATACAAATGCTTATGGTAGATCAAGAAAGTAACCAAGGAACAAAACAGCATATACGATTTAAGACATCTTAAAGAAAGCCTAAGATGGGGAGACATAAACATTTACTAACTTCTTGCTCCAGTGTTGGGGAATAGATATTGTCTTATATATAGTTAAGGAATACCGTAAGTGTTGGATCCATAGAAGCACATCTGACCAATCTCATTTGGGCAATTCTCAACTAATGGGAAGAAATCCCATATGAATATTTATAATGGAAAACTCCAGTTTTCATAGGAATTTCCCTTTTATGTGAATTTGGAATTATCTGTATTAAACTCTACTTGAGACGTGCCCTCTTCTCATATTGAGAATAAATTGAACAAACATAAAATCCTGTAAGCATAACAAAAGCGAACATGATTATATCTCATTAGATGCTAACGAAAATATAACCAAGGTTAAAAAATGTATTGCTTGCCTTAGCTCAAATTTCATATTTGTCTGTGGTTTCCCTATACTCCTGGCAAACAGCAATATCTAAATTCCAGTAACACGATACATCAAACAAGATGGTGTGAATATAGGACTCTGGAAGATTCGCTTTTTCCCCCTCTTTTTTTCCTTTTAACTTTCTTCCCTCTTTGTTTTCCCAGGATTAAGACATTTGATCATGGGTTACTGTATTTCTATGATAATGAAAAAATAACATTAATACCAATTACAACAGATAATGTGGATTTTAGCATATGGCCAAAATGAAAGATAAGACTGTCTATATATCTGGTTGGGGTAACATTAGCAGAACAGATTGAAATGGAGCCTGTTATACATTTAAAAACAATAGCCAGAAGCTCTTTAAGCAAAGCTGTATGTATACAAGAGACAAACATTTATGGTGCACATAATTGGGAGACGCAGCATGCTACTGGATTTGTGTGACACCATATTTATTTTGCAATGTACACTGTATACTTCTTCTTTGTATGAGGGCATAAACAATTTCTTTTGCAAGTCTCTGGTGACACCAGCTAACTTCATGGATGAAAGGGAATAAGCCGCTTTCTGAAATTCAAATTAGTTCCGCTTGGCTGTTTCTCATGTAAGCGCTTGCCTTTGTTGAGAATTCATACATTTCAAATTTTTCCTTGTTCATCATGTACCAATTACAGTAAGGGTAATCTCTCTATGTATAGATGTATGTTTTTTTTGTAATATGCTAGAAAATTTAGGGTAAATTATAAACGTTGTAGACATGACTTTGACAATGTGAATAGTTAGCAAATTGTGAGTGAAATAACTAAATCCAGTCATACACTTTGGATAGCTGTAGGCTCATTCCTCCTGACCACCTCATATACATTCACGCTAAGCTTGGCCAAGTGGGCATGCATTCTCAATAGGCAAGCAAATCTTTGACTGACACCTTTGATGGCGGCTTATCTCCCTTGAGAACAAGACATTTCAGTATGCCATACAGATTAGATGGTCTTCAGTCCCACCAAGACTGGTGGGTTCAACCAACACTTATCTAATGTTTATGGTTTTGTGAAATAAGTACAATTATGTATATACAACATTGCTGTATCTCCTGTTCTTCCCCAGCCATTGTATCACTGTTCTCAATGCTCCTTGCAGTTTTGAAAAGAAAAGCGACCCAAAATGGAGCTAATGACTGTACACCTCTACCAAAGCACAAATGTAAAAAATGAACCACATACACTGGACTATACTATTTTTCAATATGCTGGTCTTCATTGATGATCTGACCTAAGCCGTTTTTTTAATGTAGAACAGGGCTACAAGAGCAACCGACTTGCAAGTTGTCTAACTGAATGTCGAGTTGTTGTATAACCGACTGGCAAGTTGTAAAAAACAGGCTTAGGTCAGCCAAACTTTTTTTTTGTCTAAGATTTATCCAGTAATTCTGATTGCCTGATTGGAGTCAGGAAGGATTTTTTCCCCCTAAAGTGGGGAAAATTGGCTTCTACCTCATAGGGGTATTTTTGCCTTCCTCTGGATCAACTTGCAGGAAAACAGGCTGGCAGGATGGACAGATGTCTTTTTTTGTCCAGTGTATATAAAATGCTAAGAAAACTTTGCAAAAAGTCTCAGGTAAAAATGTCCTAACAGTTTGAGCAGATCTACAGTAAAAGTCTCCATTGTGTATGTATTTTCCTGCTGTCATATTCCATCTGTGCAATACTTCCTTCTAACATACATTTGGTAGATTATCAAGTAGTAGGGGACATGTATAAAAAGGAATATGACTGCAAGATCAGACTACAAATGGATTTTTTTTTGTCTATTAACATAGAGATACATAGATCTGCATAGTAGCTATAATCACTGAAAGAAAATGGTAGGACATTTTCAATAAAATGTATGAAAAGTTGATTATTTTACATGCACTGGAGGTATAAAACGCGGTGGAGTTGTACAGTACATAGCCACTAAATGTCCAGAATATTTTACATTGCCAATATTGTCAAAGTACTGTAAATTGAATTATAGCATTTTTTAAACACATTGATCCTTAGAGGTTCTATAGAAATACTGGAAACAAAAGTTTAAAGGGGGTTTCAACTGAATAGTTATTACATAGCTAGAGGTGTCTTATCTCTAATCTCCTCAACAGTGGGACCCCCTACTGATCACAAGCATGCGTCCTCCTGCATTCAACTGTGTTGGACTGACAGGGATATCCAAATGTCAGTCCCATAGAGGTTTAACCACCTAACAGTTCAGTCTGTGGGAAAAGTACTTAACTGTTCTGCCGGAGCTAAGCTTGGGCAGAAGTGAGGGGGGGGCTGTTTTATCTGCTGATATCTCCTAAATGGTAGCAGCTAGAATCATGGAACCGGTCTTGTTTGAAAGCTGTTGAGTAAACAAAAAAAAATTAGTTGTAAAATGTACCCAGATTTTGGGTAGGAAGAAGGGAAAAAGGGATAAGAGGGATAAAGGATTACAAAGCGCCAGGGGAATACTCTAAGACAGTGGTCCCCAAACTTTTTTGCACCAAAGCCCGGTTTCTCGCTAGACAATTTCCCCAGGGCCCGGGGGTGGGGTGGCGGGGTGGGGAAGGATGGTTTGCGGCGGGTTCTGTCGGCGCTGACTAATTCACTCACGGTGCATATTAAAATATATAAATTTAACATCAAATGCCCCTATACAGAGCCTCCCATATAAAATACCTCTTCTTTGTGGCCACCAATAATGTGCCAGTAAGAAGTGCCCCCATAGTACTTCCCTAATAATGTACCAGTAAGAAGTGCCCTCATAGATGCCCCTACAGTGTCCCCCAATAATGTACTAGTTAGAAGTGCCCCCACAAATGTGCCAGTAAAAAGTGCCCCCATAGGTGCCCCCAATAATATACCAGTAAGAAGTCCCCCCATAGATGCCCCCACACTGCCCCCAATAATGTGCCAGTAAAAAGTGCCCGCATAGATGCCCCCACAGTGACCTCAATAATGTACCAATAAGTGCCCCCACAGTGCCCCCAATATTGTGCCAGTAAGAGGTGCCCCCAAAGATGCCCCCCAATAATATACCCATAAGAAGTGCCCCCATAGATGCCCCCCCAATAATATACCAACAAGTGCCCCCATAGATGCCCCCACAGTGACCTCAATAATGTACCAATAAGTGCCCCCATAGATGCCCCCCAATAATATGCCAATAAAAAGTACTCCCAAAGATGCCCTCCAAAAATATGGCAATAAGAAGTGCCCCCATAAATGCCCCCCAATAATATAAAAAGTGCCCACATAGATGCCCTCACAGTGCCCCCCAGTGCTCCTCTCCTCTGGTAGTGTACAAAAAATAAAAATAAACACATATAATTACCTCCATTATGCTGGCAGCGATGCGATGCAAGCCTCTTCCGGCCTGTGTCCTGTGCTGTACGGCTCAGGCGGCGCACTAGGCCTGCAGCCTATCAGAGGAACGGGCAGGGGAGACTCCTCTCCCTCCCCTGCCCCACAGTACAGGCATCTGTATCGCTGTCCTGAGGACGGCGATACAGATGACTATGGAGATTAGCGCTTCCACAATGGAAGCGCTCATCTCCCTGTCCCCTGCCACCGCGGCCCGGCAGACGTCGATTCAGGGCCCGGTCCTGGGCCGTGGACCGGTGGTTGGGGACCGCTGCTCTGAGAGATGGAGTGGTGTGGGATAGGACACTAAGGCTGCGCCCTACGTATTCAATTCAACCCAAACGGGTGAACTGTGAATATACAGCACGATAAAACTTAAAAGTGGAATATACACAGAGTGCATATGAAGTGTGGGGGTGCCAAAGTAATGCCAATCCTAGGAAGTAGTAAATAAATCCCCTTCCTCATGAGCAAGATATACAACATTGTATATCTTTCTCCTGAGGAAGGGGATTTATTTACTTCCCCGAAACGCGTCAAGCTCATTTTAATTGGAATAAAGCAACCTTCTGATGCTACATACTATGAGGTCCCTGTTTTACCACTCTGGGATAAGGAATCCATTACATCTGTCAAGTGATCTCGGCGAAGGAGGTGAGGGTATGAGTGTATTGAGTTCATCTCATACTCCCCTCGCTGTTAAAGTAAGTGGTCAATATAACGTTTTAAAACCAGTATCTACCTCACTCAGAAGTATGAAGTTTTTTATCTTTTAGTTTTTAATTCTTCACTAACACATCTAGGATTGGCATTACTTTGGCGCCCCCACACTTCATATGCACTCTGTGTATATTCCATTTTTAAGTTTTATCTTGTTTGAAAGCTGGCATTCTATATTATACAGCATTAGTCCAAGCAACAGCTGAGACATCACTGTTAGAAATCGAGTCGGGAATAATAGAGGGGTAAAACCTGCTTTTACTTTCACTGTCACCGCATCCCGATTTCTAACTGTGATATCTTCTCATGTACATAAGATATTGCTGTCATTCTGGTATTGTCTGAAAGCTTGGAATGTCAGCTTCCAAACCAGAGGTATAAGCAGCTAAAGCAGCTGCCCCCCTCCCCTTCAGTCTGGAGGAGGAGGGGGAGTAGTTAGAGAGCTTACAGGCTGCAGGAGGACAGGAAAAATAATAAAATGTGACATTATCATCAACGTACTGACACACATAATAAAATTATGTTATTTTTACCACACAATGAATGACGCAAATAAATTCCACATAATAATCTAAAAATTGGTGTTAATCTTTCCTCCTAAAAATAAATATAATACTAAATATAATAATACCTTATTTAATACACAATATATACCCTAAAATGGGTCCTAAAAAACCTACAACTAATCCTGCAAAATAAAAAAAAATTAGAAGAAAAAATTAAAAAGTTATGACTGCTAGAACACAAAGGGGGAAAATATTATTGGTCCTTAATGCTAAAATTAATTATGTCAATTATGTCGACAGGACTTTGTTATCCGTTCTGCTTAACGGAAACCAGACGGATCTGTTATGTATGCCTATAGACTTCTATTATGACGGATCAAAATAGAATTTCTTTATGCATTCTGTCCAGGAATTCCGTTATATTCTGTTATAAACGGAACCTATAACAAAATGCCAAAATGCAAGTGAGAAGCCACCCTTATTCAATTTTTGGGTGGACAAGGTGACTGAAAATGGCGCATTGAGTGTGTTTCATTTTTTTTTTTTCTGTTACAGAGCACCCCACGCAGGAAAAATATTTTTAGATTTTAATAGTTCATACATTTTTTGGCGATACCTGTATTTTTTATTGTTTATATATTTTTACATGTAAAATTGTGAAAGGGAGTAATTTGAATTTTAAATTTTTTTGTGCTAGACACTGGGATTTTCTGATCTCTTGTTCCTCACACCATAATAGAGAACTAACTTAAGGTGAATGGAATTCTGCCACTCTGCCTGCTATGCCCTGCCTCATGCACAGCTTTAGAGGCAGTTTACCAAGACAGGCCAGGGAACCTTTAGCAGGCCCCAGGCTATCATAGTAACCAATCAGAGACCTGAAATTTTGCAGTGGGAGCTCCGATCAAAAGGCACAGGGAGCTGAGTATAGAGCGCAGTGCAGCAGCTTGCTCCATACAACCACTTACACAATCACATGTACATGTATGTGACAATGCATGAAGGGGTTGAAAATGAATCTTACATTTGCAATAATTCTGTAGTTGCAATATGGCAATGTATCAAATCAGCTATGCTGGGGCTGTTATTTGAATCAATTCTATTCCGTATTTTGCATTTAACCTGTTTTCATAGACAACGCTTTTAATCTGATGACTGACATAGATCCCATAAGGGCATTTTTCAATATTTTTCAACACATTCTTAAATTTAGTACCCGACAACTGATGCAGAATTTCACAACCTTTATCTGTCAACACGTGCCAATGTCAACACAAAAAATACAAGCTGTCCTTATCAAGAGCTTCCACTTTGTGGAACTGAGGAATGCAAATGTATCAAGCAAGAAACACTCTCTAGCAAGTCTAGAAACTCTCTTGTGTATGATTTGTCTGCTTTATCCCATGTTTTTAATAATCACAAATGAGGTATTGAATCTCTTTTTGGAGATTCAGCTGAAAGTGAGCTCTCCTCCAGAAGGAGGCAAATTGTAGTCCCGTCTATAGTTGGCAACCTGGTAAATCACTGTCCCATCTTTAAACAAGACTCGGGTTAGATCCTGAATTCGCCGCTCCCAGACATCAAACTGGCATACATGCATGGATGGGAGGTGGATTTAGGGGAGACCCTCACACTAGAACAATGGTTCGAGTGTTGTAAGACAATTAGTAAGGGCAGCTGGCAGGTTACTCTAATGGAAACCTCTTTGAAGATCCTACATAGAGTCTACTTAGTGCCCTCCAGACTAAATCTCATATATCCAGTTGTCTCTCCCTTATGCTTTAGAGGGTGCCAAGAAATGGGTAACACTCTTCATGTTTGGTAGACTTGTCCAGTCGTATGGTGATTCTGGTCCAATATAAAAAGAGGACTGTTTGAAGTATTTGAAAAAGATCTCCCCCTGTCAGCGCCAGTATATCTCCTAGGCCTTAAACCACCGACGTTCAATAATACTTCCTATAAACTCCTTCAATATATTCTGATGTCTGCCAGGATTCACATACCATCTAGGTGGCGAACTTCCTCTCTTTCAATGTCAGCAGTCATATACAGAGTTAACCGTATAGTTTTATATGAAAAATTAAACGCTACACTGACAGACACTAGGGAGCGTTATCAACAAATCTGGAACCCCTGGCTAAACTACTCTAAATCTCCTAATTTATAGTACTTCCTGTCTCTCTAAATGAATGCTCTAAACACTGGAAGACTTCCCGCATACCCCTGTCCCTTTTCCTTTCTCTCTTATCCTTGACCGGGGGAGTCCCCGGGGGCTACACCCCTTTTCCTCAACCCTAATTGTCTCACTTACTCCATGTTTAATGATGAGACCACACTGTTCTGTAATTGTTATATTTTAATGATTGATGCCTCTTTTCAAAGATGTTTACCATTGTAGGAGAACTTTATTTCTCCATTATGTGTTGTCATGTACCTTGTTCGCTTTCTTCTCTCTTTCATTTTTGCCATCAGTCAAATAAATACATTTTGAAACTAAACAAGACTCGGGTTAGAAGTCAAACCAAAGACACCTTTGTTGGATTAGACAGCACTTGTTGCTCCTGGTTAATACTGAGTAGGGTTCTCAGATGGTGAGATGGTGTGTATGTTGCCTCATGTAAGGTCTTGATTCACAGTTCCGGCTAGTAGGGAGTCTGCAGAGCAAAGCTCTTAGAAGTCTAAGAAATATCTGTATAATGATAATGCGCTTAGATGTGGACTTCATGTGACCATTTCACACGGCAAAGAAAATATAATTACCTGTTATTTAACATGAATATGTCTTAAGATTACCAGATATACTGTAGGTATTACTATTTTTGTGATGCTTCTTAACCCAATGTTAATAAAGTTCAATTGAATCAAAATATAAAATAATGTGCTGCTTCATTCATCAAGCAGACAGTTGGGTCCAGAAGCATTTAGACAGTGACAAGATTGTTATAATTGTACAGTATTTTTATATAATGATTGCTTTTTAGTTTGAAAAAATAATGCTAAACATCCCCCTGTCATATAGTCTGGGCGACCCATCATTATCAGATTCCCCCATCAAAACTTAAAGGGGTTGTTTCATCTTGCTGTTAGTAAGGCAAGATGAGACATAATCCCGACCACCAGCCGGCCGGTAAATAGTGGAGTGCACTCTTGCTTACTGTTTTGGTAACTCCCATGCTGTTTCCAAGTTAGGGTGCTGCTGCTATCATAGGTTATGGTCAAGATCAGGATGTCTCTCTTTTCCCTATATCTCACAGGCAGCAGATGTTCACTGCAGATGGCCCTGCTCTCTCCCTCTCCTATTGTCTGTCCCAGCAAAGTTTTGGGGAGGCCCCTATGATTCTTACGAATCGTGTTACAGGCAACAGTAGCTGTAGATGAAAAGGCTTTAAGCAAAGGAACACCATTATAGATTATAAGATTCCATATAATCCTGCCACTAATGCTTAGGAATGGAGAACATTCTGGGTCTTCAATTAGGGCTCATGCACACGAGCGTGTGCAGTCAGTCCCCGTGCTGTGGACCGTAATTTGCGGTCCACAATGTTCTGGCACTGACAGTCGGGCTGTGGGATTTGTATCATGGACCCATTCATTTGAATGGGGTCTGTGATCCGCATCCGACGATCCGCTACTTTTTTTGCGGTGCAGAGGCACGGCCAGAATAACCACAGAAGCACACCGTAGTGCGTCAGTGGTGTTCCGATCCGTGCCTCCGCTCTGCATTTCCCGGATTGTGGACCCATTGAAGTGAATGGGTCCGCGATCCGTGTTGCGGGCCACATACGCCGGGTCCGCAATACACGGGCTGGCACCGGTCGTGTGCATGAGCCCTTAGTGTCCTTCCTATCATAAATTCAGGCAGACTGGGGGAACTGGGTCTATGATGTATTATTTCCATTAGTTCCTTATCATTTTTTCTTTGGAGTGTGGGTGGAAACTTGGGCACCTGGAAGAAACCCATCAATGGCGGATTATAATAGGGGCATTTGGGTGGGTAGCCTTGGGCCCGACTTCGCTGGGGGGCCCAATGCCAGCACGGGAGCACATACAGTGCCTTGCAAAAGTATTCGGCCCCCTGGAACTTTTCAACCTTTTGCTACATTTCAGGCTTCAAACAAAAAGATATAACATTTTAAATTTTGGTCACATTTGGTCACATTTGGTCACAAATTTGGTAAATTTTAAAAGTGGGTCACAATTGTGAAGTGGAACGAAATTTATTGGATCATTTAAACTTTTTTTGTAATAATAAAACTGAAAAGTGGGGCGTGAAAATTATTCATCCCCCTTGCATTAATACTTTGTTGCGCCACCTTTTGCTGCGATTACAGCTTCAAATCGCTTGGAGTATGTCTCTATCAGTTTTGTACATCTAGAGACTGAAATTCTTGCCCATTCTTCCTTGCAAAACAGCTCAAGCTCTTTGAGGTTGGATGTAAAGCGTTTGTGAACAGCAGTTTTCAGCTCTTTCCACATATTCTCAATTGGATTCAGGTCTGGACTTTGACTTGGCCATTCTAAGACCTGGATACGTTTATTTTTGAACCATTCCATTGTAGATTTTGCTTTATGTTTGGGATCATTGTCTTGTTGGAAGATAAATCTCCGTCCTAGTCTCAGGTCTTTTGCAGACTCCAACAGGTTTTCATCCAGAATGGTCCTGTATTTGGCTCCATCCATCTTCCCATCAATTTTAACCATCTTCCCTGTCCCTGCTGATGAAAAGCAGGCCCAAACCATGATGCTGCCATCACCATGTTCGACAGTGGGGATGGTGTGTTCAGGGTGATGAGCTGTGTTGCTTTTACGCCAAACATATCGTTTTGCATTGTTTCCAAAAAGTTTGATTTGTGAAGTGTTCGACTAATTGTTGTCCTATGGACAGACTCTCCCACCTCAGCTGTAGATCTCTGCAGTTCATCCAGAGTGATCATGGGCCTCTTGGCTGCATCTCTGATCAGTCTTCTCCTTGTTTGAGATGAAAGTTTAGAGGGACGGCCGGGTCTTGGTAGATTTGCAGTGGTCTGATACTCCTTCCATTTCAATATGATCGCTTGCACGGTGCTCCTTGGGATGTTTAAAGCTTGGGAAATCTTTTGGTATCCAAATCCAGCTTTAAACTTCTCCACAACAGTATCATGGACCTGCCTGGTGTGTTTCTTGGTCTTCATGATGCTCTCTGTGCTTTAAAATAATCCTGAGACTATCACAGAGCAGGTGCATTTATACAGAGACTTGATTACACACAGGTGGATTCTATTTATCTTCATCAGTCATTTAGGACAACATTGGATCATTCAGAGATCCTCAATGAACTTCTGGAGTGAGTTTTCTGAACTGAAAGTAAATGGGCCGAATAATTTTGCACGCCCAACTTTTCAGTTTTATTATTACAAAAAAAAGTTTAAATGATCCAATAAATTTCGTTCCACTTCACAATTGTGACCCACTTGTTGATTCTTCACCAAAAATTTAAAATGTTATATCTTTTTGTTTGAAGCCTGAAATGTGGCAAAAGGTTGAAAAGTTCCAGGGGGCTGAATACTTTCGCAAGGCACTGTAATAGCACTGTGCTTGGTATTGCAGTTCAGACCCAATCACTTGGAAGAGACTGAGCTGCACCTAGGCCACGTGAGCGATGAATGTGACGCAGGGGCGTAGCTAGAAGTGACTGGGCCCCACAGCAAATTTTTGTATGGGCCCCCTCCCCCCTACCACACCCAACCCCCCGAACTTCGCAACTCCCTCCTGCCATGTAAACCACACTCCTTTGGCTAGTCACGATCTGTGTTTGGCTAGTCACAAGTGTGCTGGGGGGAGGGGGGTGGGGGTCTGGGTTGGAGTTGGTCACCAGTATTTTTATATTTTAATAGTGAAGACTCTTTTTAATGTTTATTTATCTTTATATAAAACATTGGGAAAAGGGGTGATACTGTCTATAGCTTGCAGTACATGGCAGCCTCCCCTTTCTGCGCGCTGTTCCGCCATGTACTAATGCTTATTACAGCGCATACTGTATAAGTGCACAGCCTCTGCATACATGAGAGTAACAAAATAAGCAGTAGTAGATGGCAGAACAGCGATTAGAGGGTGCAGACAATGGCCGGTGGGCGCAGATAAGGGCCAGGGGCTGCACTGAAAGGGTCAGGGTGGCACACATAGGGGCCACAAACAAGGGCCAGGGAGGTGCAGATAAGGGCCAGGGGTGCAGACAAGGGCCGGGGGCACAGATAAGGGCCAGGGAGTTGCAGACAGGGCTGGGGGGGCACAGGCCAGGGGCACAGACAAGGGCCAGGGAGGCGCAAACAAGTGCCAGGGGAGGGCACAGACAAGGGCCAGGGAGGCGCAGACATGGGCCAGGGAGGCGCAGACATAGGCCAGGGAGGCGCAGACATAGGCCAGGGAGGCGCAGACAGGGGCCAGGGGAGGCACAGGCCAGGGGGTGCAGATAAGGGCCAGGGGCGCAGACAAGGGCCAGGGGCTGTGCCGAAAGGGCCAGGGAGGTGCAGACAGTGGCCTGGGGTCCACAGGCCAGGGGGGGAACAGACAAGGCCCAGAGGGGCGCCGATAAGGGCTAGGGGCTGCGCTGGAAGGGCCAGAGAGGTGCGCTGACAAGGGCAAGGGGGGCACAAGCAGCGGGCACAGACATACCTGAAAAGCCCAGGGACTGATGTGCGCTGCTGTGCCACTGCCGTGCTGCTCCTCTTGCCTGCCATGCTGTTTCTGCTGCTCCCTCCTCCTTTGTTCAGGACAGGAACTTGGTGGGTGGGCCTAATTAGCATAGCTAAGCTGGCGCAGGCAGTAAGAAGAATCATGGAGAGGAAGGGGGGCCCGGGGGAACAATGATGATGGACAACAGGCTGGGCGTGGGCCCCCAATGTGACCACACTGTATGTGAATTGCCCGGCCTGGCCTGAAAAACTGTACTAAATTAATCAGTGGCGTAAATACTGGCCATGATGTTATGGTAACTTGACTAACTAAGACACCGCTCCTGGGCACCGGGCCCCTTGTCAGCTCGGGCCCGGAGCAGCCGCTTCCCCTGCTTCCCTGGTAGTTACGCCACTGATGTGACGTCATATGCACTTAATCTGCCCCTGAAACCCATGCAAATACGGGTTGAACATACAAACTCAGTGCAGATGTCCATGGTTGGATTCGAACCTGCATTGCAAGGCACCAGTGCTAATCACTGAGCCACCATGCTGGTCCTGATCACAAATCACAGATCCCAGTGAGTGATCTCTGGAGGACTACTGTGAACTGTGTCAGACACCAAGCTTTGAATAGGTGATATGCTGGAGGACCACTGTGAACTGTGTCTAGAGGGGAGGGTGAGGACAAGGATGACATTGCCATCACCTGGAATATGGAATATATCAAAAGATAAAAAATTCAAAGTATCAAAACGATACATATGTGGTATTGCCATAATTGTACTGACCTGGACAGTGAAAGTAACAGGTCAGTTTTACCATATAGGGAGCGCCGTAAAAACAAAACCCATAAAACTGTTGCGGTATTGCATTTTTACCCCATTTGGAATTTTTTCCCAGCTCCCCACTACATCGTATGCAATATTAAATGGGGGAATAGGAAAGTGCAAAAATGAATGAAGTCAGCAAAGGATGCTATATGGAGAATCATAATACATTAGTAAGTGCCCGGTATTAACTTTGTCTACATGATAAATGCCATTTGCTGAAGTGAGACAACCCTTTTAATTTATTAGAGCACACAAGGTGTAGATGATATTGTGACATTACTAACAGTATTGCAAACAGCTGTGGAATAATAGGTTTCTAATTAGTTTTTTCCCACTTGCTTCTGCCTAGACATTTGACAATGGAATTAAATACAACAATCCCCAAAATATAACCACATGACTATAATTTTGGACTGTTTATACTAGTAATAACTATGCAATTTGGTAAATATGTTTTTAGAGGAATTAATTGAGTTCTTTTTTTATAAAATATCAGTGTTGGACTGGGGTTCTTGGGTCCACCAGAGGAATTTTTTCTTAGGGCCCAGTCTCCATATGATCAATAAATAGACCTTAGTGGCAAGGCAGTTCCAAATAGGATTTTTCCTTGACCTTTGGAGCCCACTATGGTTTAAGACACTGGACCCACCAGATCATTCTCTGGTGCTCTGATAGGCCAGTCCAACCCTGTAAACTATTATGAGCTATAAGGCAAGTTTTCAACCTGTATGGAAATGAGAAAAAAAATATTTTTTAAAGGCAAAATATAGTATTTCCACTAAGCCTAATTATCATATTAATTCAGTTCTGTAATGGAAATCAGCTCTCCATGCATGTTCCTGGTGAGTCTGTGATAGACTGCTATGTATATACTGCAGCCAATCAGCAGGTAGCATTGCAGGGTGAGATCAGCAGTTTGAACCAAGGATGAGTCAGGAGATGTGTCTCAGACTACGTCAGACTCTCCATAATCACTGAAGGTCACCTAACTGCTCACCTAGGTGTCCCCGTCCGGAACCTCAGCCTATTATACACCTATCCGCTCCCAACATGCCTTGTTTCTCTCGTTAACTGTGACCCATTAAGGTCATACTTTCATATAAACATTTCAAAAACAGTTACAGGTTAACTCCAAACCTATATATATCATCTTAGATCGACTAATTCCATCCTTAAATGGATTCTAGCCATTCTGTCCCACTTAAGAGAGGTATACCTAAAGGTCAATACATCAAACTCAACAGGAATTGTTCTACCAATCAAGAATTTTACACTAGGTCTAAGGATCTTAGGGTGTAATAGTGTTTGAGTATCCTCACCCTGCATTGTGTTAAAGAGGACCTTTCACCACTCCTGACATGCCTATTTTAATAGCTTCATGCATTCACCACGTACTAACAATTCTGGAACATCTATTCTTATGGCTCTATGTTGTACCATTCCTTTATTATTTGCACTAGAAGTTATATGTGAATTGCTATTTGCCTTCAGTAAGGGAACAGAGGGGAGGTGATCAGTTGGGGGTGTGTCCCTGCACAGACTCACTCTATCCAATCAGTGCTGCCATGTTCAGTCTGTGCAGGGACACACCCCCAACTTGTTACCTCCCCTCTGTTCCTTTACTGAAGGCAAATAGCAATTCACATATAACTTCTAGTGCAAATAATAAAGGAATGGCACAACAATGAGCCATAAGAACAGATGTTCCAGAATTGTTAATACGTGGGGAATGCATAAAGATATTAAAACAGGAATGTCAGGGACGGTGAAAGGTCCTCTTTAAAGTCTGGTAACCCATGCTTACCACGGATATCCCACAGTATAACAGAAAAGGACAGCACCACTGGTCTCCTCCACTGCATGAAGCATCATCATACCTTGAGCTTCTGCAGTGAGTAAGAACCCTTTCAGCTGTTGCTACTACTGCAGTTTACGTTTTTGGTATTGGCTGTTGATTAAGGTCTTAATTTGACCATCGTTGGTGACATTTATATGCTTATGGTCCCAGACAATGGGTGTTTTATGTGACTAATGTAGAATAATTTTTTTTTTGCATACTGGGGCACTCTATTTTACTCTTTGCACCCATTAAAAGTTAAAGGGAGTCTTTCACCTGTTTTTCACCTATATAACTAAAAGCACTGCCCCACAGAAGATTGCAGACACATCCCAGGCATATCTGTGTGCACTGTGTGTCTGTACAGAAAAAGCACTTTTATTCTGCTGGAAAACAGCTCCCAAGTGCCCAACTGAAAGTGAAACTAAAAGCAGCTTTCTCTCCCGAGTTGATTTCTAACAGCTATATCTTCTGATATAATGCTGTGATTTTAGTATCATTTGAAAGCTCTGAATGCCAGCTTTCAAAGAAGGTCAGAACAATTTTTCTATCTGTTACCAATCCCAAGATATGAACAGCTGAAGCAGCCCTCCCCTCTTCAGTCTGGTTTGCTTTGGGCACTTGCAGCAGCAGAGCTGGGCACTTGGGAGCTGTTTTCCAGCAGAATAAGGCTCCATTCACACGTCCGCAGAATGTGTCCGCATCCGTTCCGCAAAATTGTGGAACGGGTGCGGACCCATTCATTTTCAATGGGGCCGCAAAAGATGCATCCGCATCCGCACTTCCGGTCCGTGGCCCCGCAAAAAAATAGAACATGTCCTATTCTTGTCCAAATCCACGGACAAGAAAAGGCATTTCTATTATAGAGCCGGCAAAATGCAGAACGCACATGGCCGTTGTCCGTGTTTTGCGGATCCACAATTTGCGGACCGCAAAACACACACGGACGTGTGAATGGACCCTAAAAGTGCTTTTCCTGGATATGGAATACAGACACAAAGTGAACACAGGTATGTCTGGGATGTGTGTGCAATCTTCTGGGGCAGCGCTCTTAGTTATATTGCATACCTCCCAACTTTTGAAAATTGCAATGAGGGACAATATGTGTGGCGCGTATCATGGCAGTTGTTTTTGCACTAGGCCACGCCTCTAGCCCCGCCAAAATCATAATTACTGGAGCTCCTGCGGCAATTTTTTTCTTGCGTTTCAATGTCCATATAAATATTAACACATAAATCATCAGATTATAGATATTTTAAAGGTACAAATTGCACCAAATAATGAAGTTCTGGTCTAATATACAGGTAGAAACCATACAAACACTTTAGTAAGGAGCAATTTAGTACATTTTTTAATGCACCTTTATGCATTAATTCCCCAGGTCAAAAAGAGGGACATTTAAGGATCAAAGAGGGACAGAGGGACTTGGGTCAAAAAGAGGGACTGTCCCTCCAAAAGAGGGACACTTGGGAGGTATGATATTGGTGAAAAACCGGTGAAAGACTCCCTTTAAGTTTTTGCATGCCCATATTTTTGTATATATATATATAATTTCAGCTCTTAGGAGTTTTTTCTTTTCACTTTGTCCACCTCACTGCGTGGAAATTGTACACATAGGCTTAGTATAGTTAAAATGCAGACAAACAAGTAAATCATCCCATAAATATAGTTTTGATATCTTGCCTTAACAGTCACTTTGAAACTTTGTTAAGTAGGTAAATACTGTTTTTGTGTGGATTTTGAGGTAATTCATAGAGGCTGCATCACTAGCTAGCATCACTTAACTGAAAATATGGTTTCATTTATATTGTTTTACTGCTATATTTATTATACATAGAAGTCTGAGGTCCATGGCTTAAATTTTGGTCAAATTGTGTGAGCCCGTCTGCCAAAACAAGGTAACCTCTTCACATGGGAACCTAGACTATCAGACTTGCCTCTCCTGGGCCTAGGCCTACAAAATGAACACATGGCACAACACTTTGCTCTACTTGAAGATATTGTACAGATGAGTAGGAGTGTGTGGTCAATATGGCGACAGCCTAAAATTGTACACTGCAAAAAAGACACCAAGTTAGTCCTAAACCACCATACAATATAAAGTTAATGTACAGGTACACAGCACCATGGCTCATATGCAAAACTGAGAATGTAGGTTTCCCATCTGAAGAGGTCATCGTCTTCATCAAAATGTGTACTAAGCACCTCAAATTTCTACGTACATGTAAATATAGCAGCAATCCTATTCAAAATGGTCCATATAGTCAATGACTGCCTATTTTAGGCTTATGTCCACATCTCAGGCAAATAACTCTGGTAGTCTGTTATGGCGGAGGAAAAATACTACTGGAGTTAGCATATCTGGTATAGCCAGATGCCACATCACGCCACCGGCACTGCCATATCCCTGTTGACTATAATGGGATTTGACGAGGATCCAGTGGCTTTCTAGCATAAATAACAGCTTTTGAATGGACAAATATTGCTGTATTTGTCCAGCTGAAAGTTGAAATTTATGCTGGAAAGCCACCAAAACCCCATCAGATCCCATTATTTTCAATAGGGATTCGGTGAGTAGTGTCTGCCTTCCTTTGCATATCCATCATGGTATCGTGCACCTGTACAGTTATGTCATTTTTTTTTTTTTTTTTTTTTGGAGCTGCTGGCTATTTTTTTTTTAACAAAGCACCACTATACTGTCAGACACAGATGTGCACCAATAATCCAATGCTTTCAAGTAAAAGTACATAGTAGAATTCAGAATTTATCATGAATGGAAGACATGAGAAATTTCTGCATACCTGAGTTCATACTCTAACTTCAAAGAGAACGTAAACCTTCAGGTGTCTATCCCACTTCCCCATATCACACATGAATCCATGACACTGAGATACTGTATGGAGAGTTATTTGGTAGGGTCTTCATTCTAGCCTACTAGGGTCACTGGTGATTTCCTGCCCCTTAGTCAACTCTGCACAGATTTTTGCAACCCTAAAGGTTATTTTGTTAGACAGGTAAATCAAATAGTTGGTGACCAACAGCTAAATACCATCAATCCCCTCCGCATAGATCAGCTTTATACACTTAGGGGAACATTTATTAAGACCATCGTACCTAAAACAGGCATAGAAAATGGTAAGAGGCTGGCAGGCACATCTCAGTCTCCTTCCCCGCCCATGCCACGCCCACGTTTTTAGACTTGGTGTGAGCGGGTAGAAGTCGTAGATTCCGGCACAGCTAACCATTGCCCAGCAATCTGTGACTTACAGTATAAGTGACACCCTTAGTGCTACACCTTCACTTTAAGCCCTTGGGTGGAGTAAGACATATGGGAAGTATGTAAATCTGGTAATCAAAAAGTAAATTAGGAAAAAAAGTCATGGACACAAGATGTGATGCCGATACGTGTAGATCTATACGAATTGACTTTACTGCTTCCTAGTTCTCTATACTTCCAATAAGTTCTCAGAATAATGAATTTCCATTGCCCTCTGCTGGGGAGATGTTAGTATGACCATTATATATACTTACCTCTCATATTTCTAGTGTTACAGAAGATGGCGAATGACTACAAAATAACCCGGATCTGTGGAGGTCCAATTGGACTTTTCATAAAACATTAATAATAATATTTATTTATATAGCACCAACCTATTCTGCAGTGCTTTAAAATCAGGGGTTTATGTACAAACAAAATGATAAATTAATACATGGCAACAAACCACGATGAATACATGAATAGCTTGCAATCCATTGGGCACAGAGCCGTTTTAATACACTGGTGCGCCCAGTGCAGAAATATAAAGAGTGCTCCCCCTTAATGCCCACTCACAGTAGTTATGCCATTTTAGTGCCCGCTCACAGTAGGTATGTCTCCTTAGTGCCCTCTCACTTTAGGTATGCCTCCTTAATGCCACCTCACAGTAGTTATACCTTCTTAGTTGCCCCTGACATCAGTTATGTCCTCTTGCTGCTCTTCTCACAATAGTTTTCCCCTTTAATGCCCCTCACAACAATGCTGTCCCCAGGGGCGTAGCTAGAACTGACTGGGCCCCACAGCAAAGTTTTGCATGGGGACCCCTCTTCATGTAGAAAATAGATAGTAAGACAGCACTCCTTGCTTCTAATTTTATGAAGCAGGACCATTCAGCGACGGTGCCTACAGTGTTGAACCCCAGCTTGTCGGGTTCCCGTGATATATCCAATACTAAGAAATACTGTGGCACTCGATGTCTTCTAGAAAATGTAGATTTATTTCATCAAAAAAGGCGACGTTTCGCTTGAAAAAGACCTTTCCTGGTTGAAACGTTGCCTTTTTTGATGAAATAAATCTACATTTTCTTGAAGACATCGAGTGCCACCGTATTTCTTAGTAATGGACCCCTCTTCATGACCACCCTGGCATTGTCTGTGTGCATATGTAAGGGTGGGTTCACATCACCTTTTTGCCATCTGTTTAACGTATATGTTGGAAAAAAGGGATACAAAAACGCAGCACACCACGCTTTTATATCCTGCAGAATCCGGCAAAAAAGTGTACTTTCTTTTACAATGGAATCCGATATATGCCACTGTATGACACCAGTCTGAGTCATACATTAAGGTATATTTTATTGTATATTTTAAATGCATGGCAAAAAGGTGATATGAACCCAGCCTAACTGTTCCTAAATAAGCACTAGTACACAGCGGAGCAACATGACAGAAAAGAAAGGCTGCCATGTACTGCAGGCTATAGTACAGAAGGCTGGTCCTGGTGGTCAATGGTGTGGACAAGGCTCATTTACTCTACTGGGAAATACAGGCCACACTACTGCATAATATACTGGAATCTACAGTAAATATATTAGTCCTACAACCAAATAATAACACCGCCATACAGTGACTTGATAACGCCTCCATACAATGACCGCATAACACCTACATACAGTAACTGAATGACACCGCCATACAGTGATTGAATAACACCTAAATAAAGTGACCGGATAACACCACCATTTTGCATAACAACGCCATACAGTGAACGGATAACACCTCCATACAGTGACTAGATAATGCCGCCATACACTGGATAACACATCCATACAGTGACTGAATATAGGGTATAAGGGGGCACAGTATAGAGTATTAGAGGGCACAGTACAGGGTATGGTAAGGGGGCACAATGGAGGGTTTAAGAGGGCATAGTACAGGGTAGGAGGCACATTATAGGGTATAAGGGGGCATAGTAGAGGTTAGGAGGCACAATATAGGTGTATCCCCTTATACCCTTGTATTGTGCTGCCACCAGTGTATGTTTAGGGGGCACAGTCCAGGGTAGGGTGGGGCACAGTCCAGGCTGGGGGGGGGGGCACAGTCCAGGCTGTATACATTGGGGGGGGGCTCCTTACTTCCCCTGTATAACAATGTATCAGGAAGCGGATTCACTTCCCTGGAGTTAGTTGCAGTGTGCGGGTGTAAGGCTCTGCAGGTGGCAGCACATCTCACCTCCACCATCTGAGCCCAGGTGACGGACAGGACGCAGAACAGCAGCTTCAACTCCAGGGTCCGCGCCATCTTCTCGGTTCTCATAGCTGCAGCTTGGTGGGCGGGTATTCAAACGTGCGGTGTGCGGTTGGGTGGAAGGGCTGGCAGCCATTCAATCGTGCAGGGTGGCTGGGCGAGAAGGCGGGCAGCCATAGAAACGTGCGACTGGGACGGATGTATAGAGCAATACAGGGTCAATCTGAACAATTGGTGGAGCAGCAGCTTCCGCCCACTGCTGCTCCACCAATCAGATAACACAGTGCAGCAGCGCAGAGGAGAAATAGGAGAATCCTTCTCTCCCCTCTCCTCTTGTTTCATTAGAGGTCGCAATAGTAGGAACCCCAGCACCAGCGGAATAGCCGAATAAAATAAAAAAATAAAAGAATTTAATAGGGCCCTGAAGGTCACACACCCCCCCTACTGCTGCTCCCGGGCCCCTTCTCAGCTCGGGCCCCAAAGCAGCCGCTTCCCCGATAGCTATGCCACTGGCTGCCCCAGTAGTTTTAATAAAATAAAAAGCTGTACTTACCTTGCTCCAATGATGAATGGAGCACATTCTACACCTGCTCATGCTTATTCCGCTCAGCATACCAGGAGTGATGACTTCACTTCATCTGACCAGCTGCTGGGGAGCGTACGGGCAGGAGAACGATGAAACAGGCAACTGATGGCTCCCTACTTCACAACTGTATTCAACTGTATCTGGAGGACGCAGATAGGTGGACATACTGCATTCTCCCAACTGTCCCTCGATATCCAGGACCGTTGGGAGGAAGGAGTCATGTGAGCTGCCGCTGGCGGGCGTGGTGCAGTTGCACAATTTACACTGTGGATAAAGTGACTCTGATTGGGCAAGGTACTAAACCTGTTGTGTTGGTAGATTCCAGCAAAAAAAAAAGAAAGAAAGAAAAAAAAGCAGCCTTGTAAATATCTTCAACATTTCTACAGACTTGCATATTATCCATTTATGGATAGTCCTGTCCTCCTAAAAGCCATGCATCCTGTGCTACAGTCCTAGATTTCACTTGCTTTGATGGGTTTTACCACTCCTATCTTTATAAGCACTGAAAGTGCCAGCATCTTTTTTTCTTATTTTTCAACCCCTTTAAAAAGTCATATATCTCAAAACCCACGGATCACAACTGAATATTGCAATTGTTTCCTAGCTGCAGTTCTGTGTAATGCCTCATTGACACGTCAATGTTCGGTCAGTTATTTCCATCGGTGATTGTGAGCCAAAACCAGGTGCGGCTCTAAACACAGAACAGGTGCAGATCTTTCCATTATATGTATTTCAAAACTTTGTATAGCCACTGAGTTATTTAGTACAAGCTATCTGTATGGCGCCACCTGCTGGTTCTAGATTGTCATTCTATATGATATCTGATTTTCATTTTTTACAATAACCATGGGATAACCCTTTTAACATGCTGTTCTGAGGTTCAAAGCATATGATTTATTTCTTGTGTCCTTGTGGCTTTTATAGAGAAAAACAATTAGGCACATGTACAGTAGTTTCAGGAAACATAAGAACAGGATGAGGTATCCCTAGACCAGGGGTGCACAACCCACAGCCGTAGTATGCAGCCCCTGTGCTGCTGGAGAAAAACCAAGCTGTTTTTGACCAGATGGATTAGGGCTCGTTCACATCACCGTTAGGGCTTCCGTTCTCCTGCTCCGTTATAGGAACAGGAGAACGGAAAGGACGGATTCGGGGCATAACTGAGCCCAACGGAGCCTAAGGGACCCCATAGACTATAATGGGGTCTGTTAGGTTTCCGCTCAAAAGATGATTTTTGAAGCGGAGACAAAAGTCCTGCATGCACAACTTTTGTCTCCGCTTCAAAAATCATCTTTTGAGCGGAAACCTAACGGACCCCATTATAGTCTATGGGGTCCCTTAGGCTCCGTTGGGCTCAGTTATGCCCCGAATCCGTCCTTTCCGTTCTCCTGCTCCTATAACGGAGAAGGAGAACGGAAGCCCTAACGGTGATGTGAACGAGCCCTTAGCAGGAGCAGGTCAGTTTCACCGCTATCACTAACAGCCTGGGAATCTAAGGGCCTGGCACACAGTGCAGTTCTGACATGCATTCAGGATACAATTTTCAATTTGGCCAGTTTAACAGCCTCATTAGGCCTGGTGTTCTGCATAGTCGGAATGATTTAATTTCGGATAGCTACAATAAAAAACTGTATCCTGAATGCATGTCAAAACAGCGCTGTGGCCAGCACCGTAAGTTGAAGAAAGAAGCAGCTTGTTACTTGCTTGTCTTCTACTTTTTTCTATGCATAGCGCTCAATGAGTGCTTTGCAGTGAACAAAGGAAGCAGAGATCACATGATTGCCGGGTGTCTTAGGTATAGCAGAGCTGCAGGGCCTTAGCAGACCCTAATCAACTCTGCCGATGTCAATGTCCCCACAGGGAGCTGTTTTCACCTGAAAATGGGGCTCCTGTGGATGCCCCAGTTACGGTGGAAACAGTGCAAAATCGAAAATAAAAAGTGTCAGCGTCTTTCAATGACCTCTTGGGGGAAATATTATGTGGCAACAATATATTAAATTAAAGTAAAAAATGATTAAAAAAACAACTAAAATAAAAAATGCCCATGCCAGTCAAAAATTAAAAAGTATCAGTGTTCCCCAGAGGTCTTTTAATGACCTTTTAATGAAGGTGGACATGTTATGTTGCAAAAATATATCTAAAAATAAGTAAAAATAAATTATAAAAAATAATAAAATACAAATAGAAGGGAAAAAAAGCCAACCCAAATAAAATGGTCGTCATTATCACCCTGGTTACAGGAAACTATATATTATATATAGAAATGACTGGAACTCAATAGGGAACTCATGTCAATAATTTATTTTGGTGTCAGTTTGCAAATTTAAAGAATCAAGAGCTATAGTTTGAAAAAAACTCCAGGCAGTAGACATATTAATTGATTTTAAAGTATTTATTCACACATCTTTGTTTATCCCCTGACCGAGGGTCAGAGGAAACACCACGGAGACATACATTACATTGATTCATGATGTGGACCAAACAAGCCCATTGAAAGTCTATGGGTCTGTGAAAACCTCAACACAGATGGCATCTATGTTCTTTTAGTAGTTTTCACCGACCATTGGTAGGAGATGCTCTGGAAATCCCTTTTCAGTCTAGCCATAAACATGGAATACAGATGAAACACAAAAGGCAAAAAATGGACACATGGATCAACAACGGACACTTCATAGACATCTTCACAAATGAAACACTGACCATTTTGTCATAGACATCATCACTGACAGGGATGCGTGAAAGAGGCCTCACTTTGTAACTTTTTGTAGATTGTTAGTCTAGTTTATGTCAATGCTACTAAGGATGTATAAATATATATTCTACCACTAGAGGACACTACAATCAAGATTATTGGGTGTTTATGGAGCTGTATGATCTAACTCCAGAAGGAAATGTTGGTTGTAACACTGCCAGAAAATAGAACATAATTAATAATTAGGCACTGTTACTCGTTTCTCTATATAATCTGATCAATCTGAAAAGGAAACCATGAATGTATCAATATAATTATGGTTCACCATGACGTCTGTATTCACAATCTGCTATTTTTTAGGATTTTCTTGTGGCTTTACTTAGTAAGAGTGGATTCTGATTACCCAGACTTGCTGAACTTAGTGTCGGTGGAGATCCTTTAGACATCTATAAGAACATGGATCTGGAACACAAATACCGCTGTATACCCCTGTTATTATCTTCCCAATCCACAATTAAAGTAAAAGTAAAGAACCATGTAAGAGATACATTAAATGTTTAAGATGTTATTATACATTGATTTCATACATGTAGTATAAAACAACACATGCACCATCAGGGGCAGACTGGGAACTTAAAGAGGCCCTGGAAAAAAGGAAAACATATATGGATTACATGGACAGTGGAAGTCCAAATAATCAGGATAGAGACTAGCCACTAATAATCTGCTATTAGATCATAATGCTGTGCAGCCAGTAAATCTGCAGACAGCCATCCCTTGTGATGTCACAGCCATATAAAACCCTCATCCCGTGCAGTCTCCGCCATTTCACTGTGAGCTGAGCTAAAAGACATGACAAGTACTTATGCGCTAGGTACAGTGTTGTAGAAAGCTATTAATTGAACAATATTGGATTGCAGGGACAATGTAGGGAGATCATAGTGAGAGTTTTTACAGATTGTAGGGACAGCATAGGGAGACAGCAAGGACAGTGTAGGTTGAGTGTAATCGCTGTGTGCATCTGGTTAAACTGCTGCCACATTCCCAGTTAATTTGTTCATTTATAAATAAAATTACTGTGCCTAAGTATTAAAAGGTGGTTTAATATATTGCCGCGTTTAGCTAGTTCAACTGCTGCCACATTTTTAGTTAATCCGCTATATTAATGATACAGTTTCTTTATACTATGGCCAACAGACAGTTGCCTGTGCCCTCAAAAGGAACGGTAAGTAACAGCAGAAGAGGGGATGGTGGCAGCAGCAACCACAGCAACAGGTCAGAGCTGCCACTGTCATCCAGTGATCAGTTTTGACCAACAATCCAACCGTACTTTAATGGTTGTTTCGCTCTTCAACATCATCTCAAGTGACAACAGATACACATAGCCAGGCATCAGTGGGTTCCTCTGACACTACGCTTAGGTGGTATGGCCCAGGAACTGCCTCTGGGCCCTTACCTGTCCTGAACCTGCCTCTTGCTTTTGCTGCTCCTTCTGCTAGCCAAGTAATGTATGCTGTCGGCTCTGCTCCACTTTTCAGCTAGGTTGAGCTTTGTGAGGACATTCAGCAATTATAGGCCAGCCAAAATATGGAGGAAAGGTCCACTGCAGACTCCTCTAGGCATGCAACTACCGATGATGACAGTCGGGTGGGAGCACATGTTGCAAGACGTCAGGGATTGGTGAGGCTGACACAACTGACGACCAAACAGATGTAGATGATGATGTAGCCAATTGCACGTGGCAGCCGGCTGAAGAGGGGGTCATCATCGTCATCAGGTGGTGAGGGTGGCAGCGTGCCTGTGAGACAGCAAGGTGGAAGTTTACCCATGAGACAGCAGGGTGGAAGCAGTGGGAGATCAGCAGCTAAATGCAGGAGGGGTACACTGTCTGCTACTCGGGAGACTACCTGTGAGGAACATACCAGTAGTGCACAAGTTCATAAAAGTAGCAGCAGGCAGGCATCACACAGTGGTGGAGGGAAAATACCATACTCGCCAGTGTGAGAAATTTTCACAATTTCGCTGGAGGACGGATGAGGCTGTTCCTTCCCATCGACCTCAATGTCGACTATTGCTCTTGATGCTTCTCCTTTTCCTTGTCACTTGTTTCGACAGCAATCGAACAGTATGTGTGCACTCATCCAACAGTGCACAAGCTGAACGTGTACCTGGCCAAATTGCTGGTACTACAGTTCATCCATTTCCATGTAGCTGACTATGGAAGTAGTATGTAGTAGAATATGGACATTAGTCTTTTTTTATGCACCCCTTAGGGGGGCCGGGTCTTAATGATGACCATCCTCATCTTTTGCTGACTTTAATTCTTCCAAATCATCTATTGTGGTGTCTGTGGTGTCCGTTACATAGGACTGCAGATAATAATAGTTACAATAATAATTGGTTCTGGGATGACCTTTGTAAGTTGAAACCATTGTAACTATATATATACTTATACTTCTATATTAAGGGCAGGAGCTTCTTCAGGGTCTTGCATAGTACATACACATATAAAAATAAAATGGAGTCAGCGCTTAGCTGGAACAGCTCATCCTGACACAGACAGGTGGCAGTGCAGAAAATGAAGTACTGCAGAGGAGCTACTAGACAACCAATAAAGGTGTTTTACTAGTGAATTGTTGGGTCTGAGTCTAAGGCATTGTATGGTGAGTCTAGGTTCAGCTTACGATGGGTCAGAAAAGACATTGTATGTTGAAAATATTGTATCCTGAGGCCATTGTATCTTGAAGGATCACTGTATATATAATGGCCCCCAAAATTGGTAGTATATATATATAATGTTCCCTCATAGGAGATATAATGCCCCACCCTACTCTAGTGCCTCCAGTAGGACCTACGTATATACATTAAAACAAAAAACAAATACTCACCTGTGTCTCGCTCCCCAACTATGTCATCACGTGTAGGAGGTTGCGGTGATGTCATTACAACCTCCTGTGCCGTCCTACTGCCTCACAGGCTTTAGGTCTAGTGACTTGAGGCCTATGACGCTCAACGGTATGGATGGGAGCCGAAGACTCCAACGCCCCACCGCAAACTACCATCCCCTGCATTGATAGGTCATCCACCTCTTGAGGTGAGATACTCATCTCACCTCATAGCAGAGGTAGGCCTGGGTGCTGTCTTCCTTGTTAAAATGCAGCAGTGCAATTCTGATGTGCAGCTGGCAATTGGCAGTTGTTATAAGCTACCATATGAGTTTGATCCCATTGCGGTGACAATAGCATGTAGTTGAACTGTTGAACTGTAATGTAACTGTTGCTAGAACTTGTCAGCATTGCTATTATGTTATGTTTATGCACACTATTATATCTCCCAGCACTTAACTTGCAAACATGATGATATGCCATGCTGTTATGATATGTAAGATGCCATGCACTGTGCCTTTAAGCTGCTGGAAATATCAGTGTGATATTTGCACTACTGTAGGTGAGATGCCCTGTACGTACTGAGACCATGGTGGGAATGTATACTTATGACATCATAGGCAGACCATGACAGACAAGATCTTTTCACCTCACTGGAATGTATTTACTAACCAACAATAAAATATAAATCTTCAACCATAAAAATTTTTAAGCTAAAGAAGTCCAACTTGTAAACTGATCAACCCTTTCAGCCCCGGAGGGTTTTTTGTTTTTGCGTTTTTGTTTTGTGCTCCCTGCTTTCCTAGAGTCATAACTTTTTTATTTTTCTGTTGACATAGCTGTATGAAAGCTTGTTTTTTGCGGGACAAGTTGTACTTTCCAACACCACCATTTAATATTGCGTATGATGTAGTGGGAAGTGGGAAAAAAATTCCAAATGGGGTGAAATGGCAAAAAAACAACAACAAACAATTCTGTCACAGTTTTACAGGTTTTTTATTTATAACGTTTGATGTGCAATAAAACTGACCAGTTACTTTCATTCTACAGGTCAGTACGAATCCGTCGATATGTGATATGTATAGTTTTTCTTGCATTTTGATAGTGATAAAATAATTATAAAGTTGGAAAAAATCATATTTTGACCCCTACAACTTTTGGGTATTTATGTGTACGGAGCTGTATGGGGGCTCATTTTTTGTAGGGCGATCTGAAATTTTCATTTATACCATTCTGAGGTGTGTATGACTTTTTAATCACTTTTTATTTAATTTTTTTTAGAAAATGAAGCGACCAAAAACAGCAAATCGGCCATTATTATGCTTTTTTCCGTTTCGCTGTTTGCCGTAATGGGAAGAAATTTTTATATTTTTATACTATGGGCGTTATTTTTTTTTTTGTTCTTTTATTATTATTTTGGGGAAAGGAGGATGATTTGAAGTTTTATGTTTTTTTTTAATTTTTAAAAACTTCAATTATTATACACTTTTTTTTATACTTCCCATAGGGAACTGTAACAAGCAATCATTAGATTGCTATTCTCATAGACCCCAGTGCACTTGCATTGGAGTCTATGAGAAAATTGCTAGTTTCCTATGGAGCCCTATTATAGGCAAGGGCTCCATAGGAAATACTATGCAGCAGCCTCCTGCCCTTCACAAAGGCAGGGGCTGCTGCACACATTCTCCAGCTCCTCCGATCGCCGCATGGGGAGCTGGAGCACCCCCGGAAGCACGCACTTCTGGTGTTTCACGCGCTAAGATGCCGTAGTCAGGATTGACCATGGCATCTGAGGAGTTAAATGTCCGCAATCGGCATTACTGCCAGTAGCGGACATCAGCAGGCCACACGGCAGAGCAGGCGCGATCGTTAAAGACCGGTCCAGCGCTGTACTAGTACGGCGCTGGTCGGGAAGGGGTTAAAGGGATATTTCAGGACCAATATGGCCTGTCCATATATCAAATACCATATACTGGGTTTCTGTTATAGTATCTGTGTTTTTTAAAACACAATTTAGATTTAAATCATTATGTTATTTTATATTTAATGTTTTTAACAATACTTAAATTGTATCTTTTCACACAACTGTGCATAAATCAATAATTCAAGTGACAAACTTTGTAATATATCTTATCAGAGAGAAACTGGTTCTCCTAGTTCTCCTTTTATCAGCTGTTTACCTCTCCCCTTTCCCCCTTGCTAAATGCTTTTCTCTTGACACCATCTAGAACAGAGCAGCAGCACTGATGTATAGATATGTGGCACAGGAACTGACAGGCACAGCAAGATAGACTGCTTAGTCAGTTTCTTTCTCAGCCCAAGTGCTAAATTCACATCCATGTAGGTCAGTACCTTTCTGAAATATCTTCTATGATCTTGGGACTGCTTCCGGGTGAGTGTGAGAAAGTTAGGATCCATGTTGTCTGCATAGTGATGCAATTAAGTCACAAGGGCTGGCAATCCCCCTTTGTACATGCTTGATTTAAGAGTGTTAACAGACGTGATTTGATTTTTCTGATCCATGTAGTTGTGGAGGGAGTGCGGTTGGCTCACTGGCGGTACCCACATAATCACCTTGATATAATAATATGTCAAATTTTGCTTACTGCCTTAAAGGGGTTATCCCATGAAAAATATTCTATAGTTTTCAAACCAGCACCTGAATCTGAATACTTTTGTAATTGCATGTAATTGAAAATTTTGTATAGCCACCGATAAAATGTATCTGTATAGCTCCACCTGCCATTTCTTATTGCTCAGTTTCATCTTTCAACTGGCTCCTGAGCTGTGATAGGGAGAACATGGACACGCCCCCTTAGCTGCAGCAGAAAAGACACCTCCCCCTTAGATACAGAAGAAAAGACACTCCCCTTGAGCTGCCAGCTTGATATAAATCTAACAGAGCAATGAATGTGGAGATCTCTGGATCCATGTGAGTTACAGGACTGGTTCTAGCTTTGTTAGAAAGAGATTGTCATGTGCTATATGATGTCTGATTTTCATTTTTTATATTAATCATGGGATAACCCCTTTAAGCCCTAAGTAATACAGTATAGAATCATAAGTGGTAATGCTAGAGATACACTGATTTTAATTATAGTAAAAATAACACACTCATTATATTAAGTCTATATTTATATGTGTACAGTTTCATGAGACTGTTTAGAGTATGTGAAACTAATTTATACCCTGGTTGCCTTTTCCCCAACCATCAAAGCTATTTTATGCTCTAACCAACAGGTTACTAAGAGATGCTTCACAATGCACTTGCCTGGATACAATCCTATTCTGCAGAGTATGTGATTTCGTCTAAATTCTTCATCTGGACAATAAGCAAGTAAAATGAATATTAAAATAAATGTTTGCACTTATTTGTGCATTCATTTTGATTATTATTCTATATAAACTATAAATTGTTGGGTTGGTTTGTCCAAAACATGTAGCTTCAAAACCACTTTAGGGCATATGGACATCACAGAGGGTTCCCCCATGACACCCTTCTATGAGCAAGAGCAACAAACCACTAACGAGCAGCTCATTTAGACCCATTTCATTGGCCACTTGTAAGAATACGTTTTCCCTGTAGTGGTCAGTGCAGTGGGAATGAGTAGCTGGTGGCATAATTAGTTGTTTGCTGAGGAACTTATTTTTGTATTTTTGTTTTTATTTTGTTCCCAGGAAAACATATAAAATTGTAAAAATTGTCTATTTTTATTTATTTTTTTCATTTTTTTCTGCTGTCAATAGCACAACATGCAACTAAAATAGTTTTTTAATTGTGTCTCCTTTCCATAAGGCTTCTTTCACATGACAGTATATTTTGAGGGCTCCGAGCCACATTTTTTGCTGATAAAATGCGGACCCATTCATTTCTATGGGGCCGCAAAAAATACTGACAGCACACTGTCCGCATCCGTATGTCCGTTCCGTAGCCCGCAAAAAAAAAATAGAACAAGTCCTATTCTTGTCCGTTTTGCGGACAAGGATAGGCATTGTTACAATGGATCCGCAAAAAAAATGGATGCCATACGGACGTCATCCCTTTTTTTTTGCGGATTTGCAATTTGCGGACCGCAAAACACAATTGGTCGTGTGAAAGAAGCCTAAAGAGCATATTAATATGTGGGTATAAGGGTTATGGTCGCCAGGGGTGGGGATATCAGCTGTGGTGTGTTGTGGCATTTTTATTTTTTTTATATTGCCTTTATTTTTATTTTACACTTTGTGCCCATAAAGTCATATAGGACCTTTGGTGGATATTTAACATTACAATTTTCTGAAATTGCTAATTTCTTCTGTAATTGGTGATGACATCAGCCCCAGTCAGGCCTCTTTTACACATCAGTGATGCACATACGTGTGCTGTCTGTGTTCTCTAATTTCTCTACTTTAATGTATGCATTTACATATTAGTCATTTTTCACGTGCGTCTATTGTGAAACCACAGAAGCATGCCCTATTGCATCTGTGATTATGGATCCCTCATGCGCATTAAAGTCTATGGGTTTGTGAAAACCATGGACACAAGACAGATGCCATCTCTGTTTGGTCCATGGTCTTCAAAGACAACTGGTGAGTAGATACTCTGAAAATTAATTTTCAGACTAGCAGTGTAAGTGGAATACAGATGACACACGGAGAGCCAAAGAATGTACACAAACATGGACCAAACATGGATTCTTCATATACATACTGTACATCTTCACAGATAGCCATGAAGACTTCTGTCAGCTGTGTCTCGTCTTGGTTTGCCAGACAGATATCTTAGGTTTCCTCACTTTTCTATCATACTCCTCCTCCTCCTGGTGCCCCAACAGTATTATCCTGCTGTTACCCCCAAAACTGTGCTCGCTGTGTTCCTCGGTGCCCCCAAATACTATACAGGAAATAACAGAGCCATAAAGATAGTTTCCAAAGTGCTCCCAAAAGTCCCACCAATAGTAATGTTCTCTCTGTGAGCATCCTCATTAGTAATCTTCCCCCAGCATTGATAATGCTCCCTGAGAGTGCCCCTGTTAGTATTAGTGGCCTACATATTGTGTCTAATAATAATAATGCCCCCACAGAAACCTCAGTAGTAATAATGCCCCATAATGCCCCAGTAGTGTTAAGGCTCCCCAAAGTGCCCCTCTAGTAAACGGTCCCACCATAAGGCCCATTGTAGAACTCCCAGCAGTTATACGGACCCTAGAGTCCCCCCAGTAGTTATAATGCCCCATCTAGTAGCCTCTGTATGTATAATGGCCTTGTGTAGTATCCCAGTAATTATTATGTCCCAGTAGTGTCCCCAGCAGTTGTAGTGTTCCCATTATGCTCCTTTAGGTATAATACCCCATATAGTGCCCCAGTAGTTATCATTTCCCATATACTGCCCCAGTAGTTATAATGCCCCCCTCTAGTACCTCCAGTAGAGCTAATGTTCCCTTGTTGTGCCCTCATTAGTTATAATGCAGCCTGAGGCACTCCTAGCAGTTATAATGCACCCTGTAGTGCCAATAGTAGTTATAATGTTCCCATTATGCCCCTTTAGGTATAATGACCCATATAGTGCCCCCAGTAGTTATCATTTCCCATATACCGCCCCAGTAGTTATAATGCCCCCCTCTATTACCTCCAGTAGTGATAATGGTCCCTTGTTGTGCCCTCATTAGTTATAATGCCCCCTAAAATGCCTCCAGCAACTATAATGCCATCTGTAGTGCCCCCCAATAGTTATAATATTCTGTATAGTGCTCCCAGTAAGTATATTGCTCCATATAATGCCCCAGTACTCCCTAGTAGTACCATCTGTGCCCCAGTACTTCTAGTGACCTTGTTGTGCCCCCAGTACTAATAGTGCTACCCTGTAGTGCCCCTATGTACTCCCTACGGACCCTTCGGGCGCCAAAGGAGCTAGGTGTTGTCAGGAAAGAGGAATGAGGAAAAAGTCAGGAGAAAAAAAAAATAATTAAAAGATTATAAAAAAAGAGAGAAGGCCGCGACCCACTGGAAAAGAATAACGGTTCACCAGTTGTGTACCGCAAGAAAATCAGATAAGAGCGTGTTTGTGGGGCGCCAATTCTTAGCTCAAGCTGGGTAATATTTGTAGGTGATCTGGTAGGTTATAATATTAACCCAGGAATATGTCCCATAAAATAAAAATATAAAAAAATCGATCTAAAGAATCGATATGGAGAGAATGCTTGATGGCGGGATAAAGCCAGCTTTTCAGCTCAGGTGGCTGCTATTATGTCATCGCTTCCCGACCACCTGTGCCATCTTCCAGCCTCATAGGCTTCAGTGGCCTATGACAGTGAATGGTGGAACAAAGAGCCACTGGTTCCTGAAACCCCCGCAGTAATCCCCCACAGTAATTCCACTTTATCGTTGTCCTCAGGTCTAGCCTGTCCCCTCATTTTTTTTAATGACCTCTGCACTCCTCCCATTCAACCCAAGTGTTTTAATTAGCAGGAGAGCCTAAGGGTTAATGAACCCCTGCTAGGTCTCAGTCTGGATTCTAAGACCAAATTGAAAGGTGAGCTTTGGAGATCTGTTCACATTGTGTGGTGCTGTATGGTGGCTGTTTCTCCTGTGATGCTGGCTGGTGGGGCCCAGTGCTGTGGGGGCTTCGTCTGACAGCAGGGGTGTTGTTGGGCTTCTGGGTCTCATCAAGCTGTAGGTGCTTTATTGAAGTAGTGGTGGTTGCCCTGTGGCACTGCACCAAGTTAACGTATACAAAGTGCCTCAATGGAGAGGTTTATAAAGCAATAAATCAATGCATGCCACGTGGATGTTGATCCATGTCTTTTTCTCCACAGCCTCAAATAATATATTGCATTACACAGACACCTGTTACCTGTATATCGAAATAGCTGAGATTATTTCTTCATTTGGTTATTGTGAAAGCCAGAAGCTATGACTCTGTGCAGATGTGTTCCAGACATAAACATTATCTTTATTAAAAATATAATGATTTTAACAAACAAAAACATTCTCAGCATTTACATGGCATCCAATGGAAGCCCCTGTACTGGCAATAGAATTATATAATGTGTTATCCTGAAGGCACACTCACTGTGTAGAGACTTTACAGTTCCCACAAGTCCAGTATTACATTATTGGGCGATCACACTACTATGTTTTCTTCACTTTACAGGACCGCTGGTGGACAAGGAGTCTGTCTGGCAGGAAGGTGCGTCCACAAATATCACATGGAACCAGCTGGCTCTGGGCACTCTGCCAAGCTGCCTCATTTAAAGCAACAAGATCATAGGAACCTTTGGCTGGAAAAAAAGACAGAATATCACTTTTCATTTTGGTTAGGCAAAGTAGGAAAACATTTTCAGGAAATACCTGTAGACTTAGTATTAGCTAAAACCCAGTCATCGTGATTGTACATGATGTTCTGCTTATTGTCCCATGAGTGCACTGACAAAAGTTATACACAGGTCATTATGTCTGACCGAACATTACACCAGAATTAACTGTGTGGTGTTTACTTGATTATATGAATTTATTTTGTAGTGTCAGGTCTACAAAGGTCCTTTCATACAGGTCGACTTTGCAGACAATTATCAAGAACAACCTGTTTGTTCCTGATAATTGACTGCTGGTCAGTGGAAGTGAGAGCTTCACTTACATGCAGCAATCAAATCCACATCATTGATGATTTCATCTGATGACAGAGCTTTTACTCGTTTATTGGGTAATCACTGGTAACTTTTAGAGATGAACAAAGGATTCAAAAATTGGATTGAGCTGCTTAGCTGAATTTTACAAAAAAATTAGCATAGTGGCAAATTACTTAGTCACAAAGCCCATTTCTTTGTAAGTAGTGGGTGCAATGGCATTGAGCGGTGATTGTGTGCTCCGTCTTTGTACCCCTCAGATGCCACGTTCATAGCTGATTGTGGCATCTGACAGTAAAAACACAGTGTGAAATAAAAAAATAAAAATTAAATCATACTTACCTCATCCAATTGCTTGCGAACGAAGAGCTGGTCACCACCATCTTGATTGAAGATTTAGCGTGAAATCTTGCACAGCCCATGATGTCATCACATTGGCTGGCGTGGTGATGTCATATGTCACCGCACATGTGATTTCGTGCAAGATCTTCAATCAAGATGGCGGCGAAACTGTCGCAAGTAAATTGATGAGGTAGCTATGTTTTTTTTACCACCATTCAGGGAAAATCGATTCGCTACAACTAAACACCAGGAAATTAGCTCAACACTAGTAACTTTACATGGGTTAATTATTGGACGGCCCCAGGAACCTCCCAATATAATATTAGGGTTTTATGTTTTATTTAGGCTGGGGGAAGTTCATGAGAGTGAGAATCCATATATCATGCACCGCTTCTGTGCACAAGGCACAAAAACTAGTAACCAAACAGAGCTGCATTCTAATTTCTTAAACTTTCTTGGAATAATAACAGTACACATTACAGCTTTGTAGAAGTATCTGTTGCAAATCTCATGACACAGTTTTCCTCTCAAAGTGCTATTGTGTGTGAACAGCCCTACTTTACATTATAAAATCCATATACATGACATTATAATTTCCCTTGGAAGAAAGAATCCAGCATGTTGAAATCCAATATTCCCATAGCAGGATTGATCTATAGGCACAGTAGACCTCTGCCTATAGGCAGCCCTGAGAAGGCCATCTGCTGTATTCATAATATACCCATGAACAAGATGTGCACATATGTAAATGATAGAGAAAATTTTTAAAAATTAGATTCGGCAACTTTACCGAAGTTGTCCAACAAATTTGATTTGTTTCCGCATTAATTTGTCATGAATCACTATAAATCAGGTATACTCAGGCCATGGCCCGTGCTGCGGTGAAGAAACGTGTGGCTAATTAGCCCGCAGCTGCCTTTCATTTAATAATGTAGACCGCACTGTATAGGCAGCAAAAGATGAGTGTGGTCATCATTAAAACCTGGTCCCCCTAAGGGGTTCAGACTGGATGGTATTGGTTGACACGCTGGCAGTGGAATAATAAAGGCTTCCATCTCATTGGCATTGAATTATATATCTTAGTTTACGGCTGATGTTGGAATAAGTAAATGTAGGAATAAATAAATAAAACTGACACAGAATAAGTCCCTCTGCACTCTCCCTGCAGTTTTCAACACTGTCCCTAGCGCATAAGCACTTGCAACGTCTCTCCCTATGCTCAGCTCACAGGAAAATGGCAGAGACCGCGCAGGATAAGGGCTTTAGGGAGCTGTGACATCACAGGGGATGGATATCTGCGGATTGGCTGGCTGCATGGCATTATGGGTGATCTCACATTCCCGGGATTGTTTCCTTTACACTTAGTTTCGCTTTGTAACTCGGATTCATTGCAAATTGAAGTTTTCCTAAACTTCGGACCGAATTCCACTTTGAATGCTTCGCTTCACTCAACGCTAGTAAATGATATTCATTTATATTGTGGGGGTCAGAAAAAGACATCTAGAGAATCGAAAGTGAAAGGATGAAGAGAATCTTGGACGCTGTGAGAAGAGTATGGCAATGTTCAAAGCAGACAAAAGTTGTGGCTTTCTTCTTTGGTATCAGAAAGTCTGTGCCTACCGGCTCCTGAGATGCAAATCCAGTACTTTTGATCCTTGCTTCCCTTAACTGTAGATGCTGGGCCAATAACTTACTTATGAAAGCCAATCAGGGCCGGACTGGCTGTCTGGCACTTCTGGCAAATGCCAGAAGGGCCGCTGCCCTCTGTGGGCCGGTCCTGTCCTCCCTTGCAGGGCCGCACCGCCAATTAGCCAGGTGCGGCGCGGCCCTGCGCACAGATGGGGGAGGCGGTGGGGCAGAGGGAGATGAGCGCTTCCATTGTGGAAGCGCTCATCTCCATAGTCATCTGTATACAGATGCCTGTATTGTACTGCGGGGCAGGGGAGGGAGAGGCGTTTCCCCTGCCCGTTCCTCTGATAGGCTGCAGGCACTAGGCCTGCAGCCTATCAGAGGCGGTTCAGGTGGCGCGATGACGTCATCGTGCCGCCTGAGCCGTACAGCGCGGGACACAGGCCGGAAGAGGCCTGCATCACATCGCTGCCAGCACCATGGAGGTAAGTATAAGTGTTAATTTTTTTTTTTATTGTAGCATGGACTGGAGCTATATTGGGGGCACTGGGGGCATTTTTACTGGCACATGTGGGGCATTTTCTGGCTGGGGGCATTTTACTGGCACTGGGGGCATTTTTACTGGCACAATGGGGCACTGGGGCATTTTTACTTGCAATGGGGGCATTTTTACTTGCACATGGGGGCACTGGGGGCATTTTTACTGGCACATGGGGGCATTTTTACTGGCACTGGGGGCATTTTTTCCTGGCACATGGGGGCACTGGGGGCATTTTTACTGGCACATCGGGCACTGGGGGCATTTCTTACTGGCACCTGGGGGCACTGGAGGGCATTTCTTACTGGCACTGGGGGCATTTCTTACTGGCACTTGGGGGCATTTATTTATGGCATGGGGGCACTGGGGGCATTTTTACTGGCACATGGGGCATTTTTACTGGCACTGGAGGCATTTTTACTGGCACCTGGGGGCATTTTACTGGCACTGGGGGCATTATTACAGGCACTGGGGCCATTTTTACTGGCACATGGGGCATTTTTCTGGCACATGGGGGCACTGGGGACATTTCTTACTGGCACATGGGGGCACTGGGGGCATTTCTTACTGGCACATGATTTGGGGGGGGAAACTTCTGGCGCATTATTGGGGCATTTCTTACTGGCACATAATTTGGGGGGCATCTATGGGTGGGGAGCACTTCTTACTGGCACATTATTGGGGTGAAATTTTGGGGGCACTTCTTACTGGCACATTGGAAGCATTATTACTTCTGGGGCACAGTGGGGACATTAGTACTGTTGGGAGCACTATTACTAACAAGTGCACTCTGGCAGAGAATTATTAGTTGGGACTTTGGGGGCACTATTACTGTGGGGGTCACTATTACTGTGAGGGGCACTATTACTGTGGGGAGCACTATTACTGTGGGGAGCACTATTACTGTGGGGGTCACTATTACTGTGGGGGCACCTGGCACAGTATCAGCGCAGTTATTTCTGGGGGACATTATGTTTACACTATTACTGTCAGGGACACTATTTGCTGGGCGCAGTTATTTTAGGACACTGTGCCAATAATTATTGAAGGGCACTATCTGTGTGGTACTAGTGGCACAATACTGGGGGTGGTAGGATGATTTGTCCAGAAGACGGGAGGATGATGGAAAAGTACTAAACTAATACTTTTTTCTGTCAAACTGCAGAGATGAGAAATGGCTGAAAAATGGCGTTTGGTCTGAAAGGAGAAGATGAGGAAAGAAAAAATCTACATCAGAGGAGACGTCACTGGATGTACGAGGTACGGGGCGCTGTATTATCCTGGATGTACGAGGTATGGGGCGCTGTATTATACTGGATGTAAGAGGTATGGTGCTGTATTAGGCTACATTCACACGAACATTGTGTTTTGCAGTCTGCAAATTGCGGATCTGCAAAAAAAGGATGATGCTCCTTATGGCATCCGTTCTTTTGCAGATCCACTGTAACGATGCCTATCCTTGTCCGCAAATGGACAAAAATAGGAATGGACATACAAATGCGGACAGCACACAGTGCTCATTGAAGTGAATGGGTCCGCATCTGAGGATGCAAAGAAAACTGTGGTGTGAATGTAGCCTTACCCTGTATGTTCTGTAGTGATATACGTAATGTTAGGAGGGAAAAGATTAGGGTGAGAATTTGGCATGGGGGAGGTTAAATTTTTGACTTGGCCGGCAGAAAAGCTAGGTGCACCAGCGCTGAGGGAAGGGGGGGGGGGCCCAAGCTGAACTCTTGCACCAGGGCCCATGAGCCTTTAGCTATGCCCCTGATCTTCCACCTGAAGCTGCAGCTGCACGCCGCACTTTAATCCTATTGCCGCCCGCAGCGGCCGACCGCAGGGCCGCCTGTACCCCTCCCTGCTGCGTGGCGCATCTTTACCTCCTCACGGTGGCCACAGCAGCCAATGGAGAAGCAGCTTCTCACTGCTAGAGGCTCCTTCCTGGCTGTGCAGGTCTCGCCCCGCCGCCGTGCTCACAGCTGCAGTCAGTGAGTCAACGCAGCGGCGGGTCAGGCTCTCACAGCAGGAAGAGGAGCAGCTAGTGAGACGGACAGACATTAAAGAAACCTGAAAAACCAGCAGGGAGGCTGGGAAGGTTGGTTCACTGTCTGTAGTGTAAAAAATAAAGTTATTAAACGCGCCCTCTCCCCCCTGGTGACCTGCAACTCCCAGCATGCACTGACAATCATAAACTTTCAGGACCTGCTGGGAGTTGTAGTCCTCCAGAAACATATAATAAACATACATTGAACATCTAAGGGCACTATTAAGGCCCTTTTAGATGGGCCGATGTGTCTCCCTGCCTGAGCGCCGATCAGCGACATCGGCGCTCATGCAGGGAGCCTTTACACGGCCCGATGATTCGAGTGCCGGGCCGCACAAGTGATCGCTGATTAGGGCCACTTTTACACGGGCCGATTATCGGCACTAGCGTTCCTGGGAACGATTTTTCGGCCGATAATCGGCCCGTGTAAAAGGACCTTTACATATCAATCTGTGTAATAGGGCCACTGATGAACTGAAAGACTATTGACATGTCACAGAGACATATCAAAAGTTTTGATCAGTCCGGGTCTGAGTCCTAGACCCGTACCCTATCGGGAGATATAGCATTTCCATCTCTCTCTGCAGGGAGCGGTTTATTTACCTTGTTTGGTGTGGTTTACGTTTATTAAATTATTATATTTTAATAATTTTTAGGGCCTCTAAAAGGGTTGGCTGTGACTTTAAAAAGTGGAGGCATGTGGGCCTCTTTGATTTCAAAATGCCAGGGCTGAATTTCAGTCCCAGTCCGGCCCTGAAGCCAATCATGCTAAAATAAGTAAGGCAGGCCATTGTTAATGACCAGGGGTTAGAAAATATTAGTCACAATACTACTAGTAATTGTAATGTATGCAGTACACTAAATTTGCTCTGTTTAACAAGCTGGAGATGCTTAGGGGAATGCATTTTCTCCATAGCTTCTAAGTAATGCTGCAAAGCAGACTACTGAAAGGGAGTCTGGCAGCAGTTTTACCTTTCAAAACTGGCTGACAGCACTATATAGGTGATAGGGTAGGAGTATAAGCATGCCTGGTGTAATGTAATGCAGGTTATATGATCATGAAATCCAAATTTCAATTACCCAGGTGCTGCAAGTGCCATGGAATTAGTCCCTTTGTGTCCAGTGTCCTCGGCTGTAGTGTCCAATAAGGGGTATGGTAAAATTATTTCTCAGAGCAAATAACCCGAGTTATGTTAACACTGCATCCCTATCAATTTTATAGTGCTGACAGCAGTTTTGAGGAGTCAAAACTGCTGACAGACTCCCTTTAACAGAGCAATGGTGGGTAATCTGCAACATCCAACAGCTCTGCACTTTCTCCCGGAATGCAAGATATAGCATTATACTCAAAACATATGCTGTGAACCTTCACTGCTAAAGGGTTAATACCAGGTTCACTGCTAAAAACTTAATGCTATGGTTCATTGCTAAAATAGTTAAAGTGGTAACTGTGATGCTGAATAGGATCTATACACATATCTATATGTGATTCAAAGAGGCTATGTATATAGGTAGGAAACAGTTAAACTAGCAGCCTTAGTTACAGTTGCCAGGTTTAAGGACTGGTCCCATTTTCCCCTGGCTAGCAATAGGGAGTTCCTAGCAAAACAAACTAGAGAAAATACCTATTTTGGCATGCTCTGCCAAATGGGCCCTGAAAGAACTCTTCAGGAAAAAAACATTCCTGACAGTAGGAAGATGCCACAAAAAACAACTTTGCTGAGAACTGAGAACATTGTCATTTTGCAGATGGTTGAGGACCACGCAGGCCGTGCTGGGACTGAGTCAGTCAAGATAACTTATGGTTGTGGACTTTATTGCCAGTGGTCTAGATTTATTGTTTCTGGTGCTCACCAGAGACAGACTGCCCATCTGATCAAGGACCTGCAGACTGGACATTGCAGATACAATTTTAGAATTGCAAGTCTGAGATTATTTGGGAAAATTGCTGTTTTTTCTAAACAAAGAGACTTTGGGAGAATAAACATCATCATTGCTACAATATACAGGATTTTGGGAACACAGACTAAACTGTGAAGTACTTCAGGGTTGTGCCTGCTGCATGTATTTGTATTATTACCCCTTTCATCTATTCAGTAAAGGAGAGACTTTATTTTGCCATAATGAAGCCGGCCTGGTCTGTGGTCTCTGTACCTGATATCATCTTCCTCTTGCTCTCCTGCCTTGCACTCCACTGTTCATTCTGACATCAACGTTACCTCAGCCCCACCAGACAGGAGAATCCTACCAGTCCAGGGTGTGCCCAGAAAAGAAAAAGGACTGAACTAATCCATTCCCTGCCCATTCGTGGCCCAGAGGAGAGTTAGAGTAGGATCATCATCTGTGATGACTATTATTATTATTTATTTGAAAGCTCCATTAAGTCCATGGCGCTGTACAACAAGAGAAGGTTATACATACATAATATAAAAAATGCTAATACGATAAATATGAAAATATTGCAAACTGGTTCAGAGGGGGAAAGGACCCTGCCCGCAAGAGCTTACAATCTACAATGGAAGGGGAAGGACACAGTAGTTGAAGGTAAAAGCTGCTCATCTGGTTGTATGGAGGCAGTGTACTCATTGTAATTGGCAGGCTTTCCCGAATTTCCTGAAGAGGTGGATTTTTAGGTTGCTTCTGAAGTTTTGGATGTTGGAGGAGAGTCTGATGTGCTGGAGTATTGAGTTCCAGAGTATGGGGGATGCACATAACCATTCTTGTAGATGATTGTGTGAAGGACAGATGAGAGGAGAACAAAGAAGGAGGTCCTGTGAGGAGATTACGTGTGGCAATGTATCAGGAAAGCAGGCGAGGGATCTAAGGGGGGGAAAGTTGTCAACAGCCTTATATGTAGTTGTTAGTATTTTAAACTGAATTTGCTGGGCAATGGGGAGCCAGTGAAGGGATCAGCAGAGGGAAGCTGCAAAGGAGAAACGAGGGGAGAGGTGATCAGAGTTGAGGAGAGATTGGAAGGATGCGACAGTGCAAGATGGGAGGCCACAGACTAGGATGTGGCAGTAGTCTAGGTGGTAGATTAGTTGAATACGAGAGATGCTCTTGAGTTGAACGTGGCAGGTGGACGTAAGGGTTTGGATGTGTGGCTTGAAGGACAGGGCAGGATCAAATGTTATCCCCAGGCAGCGGGCCTGTGAGAGTGGAAAAAGCATCATGCTACTAACTAATGATTAGGTCAGGTAGGGCGTGGAACTATGATTAATTCTGATGTAGTGGACACACATACTGGGGTTCTGGATGCAGGGAGATGATATCTGGGCCAGAGACGTAGAATTGAGTGTGTTCAGCATAGAGGTGGTATTTGAAGCCCTGGGACTCTATGAGCTGTCCAAGGTTGAATGTATAAATGGAGAAATGTAGTGGACCCAGGAAAAAGCCTTGAGTGACATCATTCGAGAGATGGCATGATGAGTAGCTGGTGTATGAATAGAAATGCTGAAGGTTCTGTTGGTGAAGTAAGAGGAGATTCAGGAGAGGGCCAGGTCTCTGATCCCGAGGGATGAGAGGGTTTGTAACAGGAGAGTGGTTGACTGTGTCAAAAGCAAAGGAAAGGTCGAGAAAGAGGAAAGCAGAGTATTGACATTTAGCTTTGGCAGCAAGGAGATCATTCACAACTTTGGTTAGGGCGGTTTCAGTGGACTGATTGGGTCCGAATCTGGATTGTAGTGGATCAAAGAGTGAGTGGGACGAGAGGTGGGAAGATGGAGATGGAGTTCAAGATGGACATGTTGTTTTAGGAGTTTTGATGTGAATAGGAGGAGGACTATAACTACCCTCATGGCCTTAGCCACCACTCCCATCCCCTACAGCCCAGCGCCTCCTTCTCTTCCTGGCTGGCACATGGCACATAGTGCCTGGTCAATAACCATTTTCCCTGACCTCTCATTAACATGCATTGCTAACAGTATAAATAAACTACAACAGAGGGTTCTGTTTTAGGTGCAGGGGACTATGTTGTCCCATGCTCAATGATGTTATCCTTGTCTACATATGCTCTGCTTCTACTAAGCTCTTTGTAAACTGTTTGTTTCTTTATTGCCAGCATATATTCTTGACACAAAAGACAATTAAATGTTTTTTGCTCAATTTCAAATTATTTTTCAGAGCAAGGCGAGCAGACACTCTTTCATTTTAAGCAGGGTCCCTGCATTTTTACCATATTACAATGTCTCCAGAGTTGGCACAGCAACAATATGTGTTCTGCCCAGTATTAATCTGATTCGTATTTCACAGCTTATGTTGTAATAAGAAGAAATAATTGCAGGATCTGTTAGAAACATTTTTTTTTATTTTGAGCGCAAACTTTTGCCAGGTATTTTTGTGCTTTTCATAGTTCATTGTGTTAGAACGTGATTTTTGAGGCATAATCTGCTTTTTGAGACATTAGTAATACACACTGGTGGAGATTTATTAAAACTTATGCAAAGGAAAACTGGTTTAGTTGCCCCTAGGAACCAATCACATATACACAGGGAAGCACCCAGAAATTTTGCTTAGGGGGGGCCTGAGGAGAAAAAAGATGGTGTGCGTAGCGCGCAGCACATCTTTTTTAGACCCAGCCCATTATTATAAGTCCTACATATAATAGGCCACTCCCAACAACACCATACAGCTGAAATTATATTGTTGAGGATGAAGTTAAGAGTCCCCCCATCATCCTACATAGACACACTATACTTTATATTCAGGGTCCCAACATAAAGCTACTGTACTCAGATAAGCTATTCTTTTTTCCCTCCCTGTGACAGGACTCACCAATTAGCTTCACAAAATGCCCACCATGTGGCTAGATCTGGCAGGAGCTGTTGCATCTTTGCTTTCTCCCTCCTAGTCCCGAAGGAGCCAAAAGAGTACTGGAGGAGGGGCTGCATGATATTTAAGGTGTGTATGTCTGGGTGGAGGAGCCTGGCTGTACACATAATACTGTACAAAGAGGGGCCTGCACTGTCTGCTTTACCTTATACAGTAGACCACAGCAGGCTACAGCCAGGAAGCTCCTCCCCCTTTCCTCCTTCCCCTGGATCCTGTTTGAGGCCTGTCATCCACCAATCCCCCACCCACGGCCTGCCTCCCTCCATTGGTCCATCCTCATCAGTCTGAAGCCCCCCTGCCCCATTTGAAACAGCGAGCCCCCCAAATTCTCAACCCAACCCCTTCCCTAATGCCCCCTAATAATGTGAAATAGTACAAAATGCCCCTGTTCTGTGTACCAGTACAAAAAATACGCCTTCTTACTGCCCTCAGTTGAATAAATGTCCCTATAGTACCCCCTATTATGTGTGCCAGTAAAAAAAATACCCTATAGTGCTCCTCTCCCCCCTTTCCCATAGTGCCTCCCTTAATGTGCCAGTATAAAATGCCCTATATGGTGCCCCCAGTAGATGCCCTCATATTGTCCCCAATAATATGTGCCAGTATAAAATGCCCCCATATAGTGCCCCTTGCAGATGCCCCCATAGTGCTCCTCTTTCTCCCTTCCCCATAGTACCTCTATAATGTGTATAGAGTGCCCCCAGTAGATAACCTCATAGGGTCCCCCATAATGTGCCAATATAAAATACCCCTTCTTAGTGCCACCAGTAGATGCTCCCATAGTGCTTCTGTCCTCCTCTTCCCCATAGTGCCCCATAATGTGCCAGTAAGAAATGCCCCTTTATAATGCCCCCATTTGGCCAACTGCATTGTTCCAAATAATAATAATAAAAAGAAAAAACACTAATACTTACCTTCATGCTTCTGGCAGCAATGTGATGCAGACCTCTTCCAGCCTGTGTCCCGTGCTGTACATGCCTGGCTCAGGCCTCCCAAAGATGATGACATCATTGCACCGCCTTCGCCGGCTTCTGATGGGTTTCAAGCCTAGTACCTGCATCCTGTCAGAGGAACAGGAAAGAGTGAAGCCTCCCCTGCCCTGCCGCAGCAATCAACTGTATCATGTCCTGAGGATGGCGATTCAGAATAATGTAGAGAGTTGAGCACTTCCACAATGGAAGCACTCATTTCCCTTGGCCCTGTTGCCGCCAATGCCCTACACTTATCTCCAGGGCAGGATGGCCCAAGGTTATCGCCTCAACTGTGCCTCAATTGGCAGTGCGGCACTGGAAAAGAAAGTAGCACAGGGATAAAAAAACGAATAAAACATTGGACTGCTTCTTGGGACGGTCTAGACCCACTGAACCCCCCTGTGAGTGGTCTAATTACTTTTTTTTTGAAACATTGGGGCAGATTAACTGTTCCTATCTAACATTTAGACAGTGTAAATTTAGACTAGACCATCTAAAGTAGCACAAGGTTTATCACATACCAGATTATCTTGTCTAACTTTATGTTACCTATTAGTTGGCTTACCATTTGCTAGAATTTTGGAGAATATTAGCGTATCTTAAGCCTCACCCACTTTTTACCAAGCCAAGCCCCTTGTCAAACACAGCAGAAACAGTGTCTAATCCTTTAATATATGCATAGTGAGAATTCTGGTGCATCTTGATTAGGAAATCAGCCCTATAGTATCCATGATATACAACTTTTTTTTAATTTTTAGAGGTTCAGAGCCAGTTATCCTATGCGCCTACACACACATCCAAGGTTGAACATATCATATATGAAACCTGGGCAGCATCACAGGCTATCATGAGATACGAGAAGCCCAATGCCACCCTGAAAGCTGATAGAAGCCATAGATGAAGAGCTATGGGAGAACAGGGTGCCCATACACTGTTCTTGTACAGGGGCCCCTGTCTGTCTGTGTCTGTCCCTGCACAAAATCAATCCTTTCAACCCTGCTGAATGCATCTTACATTGTACTCACTCCCCCAAACTGCACAGTTTCTGTAATCAAGCCATCAACATGTCAAGTCGTTAAACACATTCCCATTAATCTGGCCCTGAGACACGTTAAGCACCTTTTGCTGTTTAGTCTACATTTCACTACTTTAGATTAATATGTATACAATTCTTTTTATCATAGTTGTAGTAGTGAAAGACATTTAACTGGGGGAATCTTTGCTGTCAAACCATGTGATATTTTTTTCTGTTAGGGAACTATAAGATTTTTTATTACTTTTTAAACTGCAATACATCTTTAATTTATATGTGGGTTGGTTTTACAGAATTTATCTGTTTATTAAAGGTCCCCGCTCAGTGGTACAATAGATTATCAATGATAGCCTGTATTGTGAGTGCATGGGTGATGAGGGTTCCAGCATGTATAAAAGGCCCCTCACACTGCCTGATGTTCAGTCAGATTATCGCTAATGAGCATTCAGATGAACACTTGTTAGCGTTAATCTGCTAGTGTAAAGGTGCTGCCAATTGCCCAATGAATGAGCATGTGGACACCTAAATTATTGTTTGCCAGCAGCAGGATTGTGTTGTCTAATCATACTCTGTTACCCACAAAAAATGAATCTGCATGAGGAGGAACGTTTCTTTCCCAATAATCATTAGCCTCATCTGTCAGTATAAAATGGTCCTTAAAGGGATTGTCTCATCTGAGACAATGGGGGCATATCGCTAGGCTATGCCCCATTTTCTTGTAGGTTCATGTCCCACCGCTGGGACCCCGCACCTATATCAGGAACAGAGCCCTGCAAAGTGGTGGCTGGAGGACTCCAGTCCGGCCACCACCAAGCCCTTTCCCCATAGAAGTGAATGGGAGCGCACCATGCATGACCAGCCACCGCTCCCATTCACTTCTACGGGCCTCGACGGAAATGGCCAAGCCAGCACTCGGCTATTTTGGGTGGCCCTATAGAAAATGAATGGAGGGTGGCTGCACATGCACAGTATGCCCTCCACCACTTTTGAGGCTTCGTTCTTGATATAGGTGCTGACCTATCAAACAATGGGGGCATATCCTAGCGATATGCCCCCATTGCTTGAGATGAGACAACCCCTTTAAGGCTTCATGCAACTTACTGCCATTCAAGTAAGTGCCAAGAACTAAACAACCACACTAATCTGCTATGGATGATGTATCATAAGGAAGGCCATCAACATTGTAGACCTGGAAAGCCCCTTTAATTCAGCAGTAGATAAATAATTTGTTGCCCAGTTTTGCCATGTCATACCTCCAATAGGCCTGACTTCTGGCTTCTTTGGTTCAGGTCTTTGCATGTTCTTTGGTAGCTTGTCATTTTCCAGATGCCATTTCTTCAAGCACTGAGGTTCATGGATGCTGATAGATTTTGATCCAAACTCCCTGCCACAAATGTAGCATACAACTGTTGGGGGTGGCTTAACAACAGGTGGCTGTGAAGAGAATGGTTTGAGTAGAGATCTAAGAACTAGGAATACAAAGACAATTTGTTTACTAAGGACTGTGTACACAATCTTATCTTTCTTCAGTATGCAATTTTTAAAACGTTTTAAAAAAGTTTTAGCACACAGACCATGAATATGCCATAAATGTCCAAATGTCCTAGATCGGAATAACTCTTTAATGTATATTGGTCATAGTTTACAGTCATCATTACAGTTTATTTAAGGTTATGTTACATACATTATCTCCTTACAGAATAGTTCAGATAGACACTTCATTGCTAATAATAATGATTGTATATACTGTATTTGCCTTTTCAACAATTTTCTGAAGTTTTCTTCCCTAAAAGCTGCATTTCTCAGCCTGGGGGGAGGGTCTGCTTGCTTTTCTACCTGTGTCTAACTCATTGCAATCTGTCATCTTAATATCTTAAATTACAGATTGTTGCTATGATCAATTTTATGAAGATTTATTATTGCTGAATAACAGGTAAATCAAGCACAGTGGCTCAGTGGTTGTCACTAGTGCTTTGTACAGCTGGGTCCTGAGTTCAAATCTTACCAGGGTCAACATCTACATGGAGTTTGTATGCTCTGCCTGTTTGCAAAGATTTCCTCCAGGTACTCCGGTTACCTTTCACACTCCAAAAATAGGCAAATTGGCTTCATATGAAACTGAGACTGATTATATCTGATCTGGAGGTCTGATCAGAGTCTGATGGGGGTTGGGGAGTCAATCTGAGGCTGATTGGGGCTGGGGGGGTCTGATCTGAGTCTTAAGGAGGTTTGGTGGGTCTGATGTGAGGCTGAGGGGGGTCTGATCTGAGGCTGATGGAGCTTGGGGTTCTGATCTAATTGTTTGACCAAATATAGCAGTCTAAAGGCCCTTTTAGACGGGCCGATGTGTCTCCCTGCCCGAGCGCCGATCAGCGATATCGGTGCTCGGGCAGGGAGCCTTTACACGGCCCGATGAATTGAGCGCCGGGCCGCACGAGTGATCGCTGTATGACTCGTGCGGCCGGGAAGCTCCATACTGTCAGGCGCACATCGCCTGTTTACACAGGCCGATGTGCGCCCGACAGATTGGATCTTTTGTAGAAACCAAAAGATCCAATCAGCCGACGAACGAGCGTTTTGCTCGTTCGTCGGCTGATTAGGGCCACTTTTACACGGGCCCGATTATCGGCACTAGCGTTCCTAGGAAAGATTTTTCGGCCTATAATCGGCCCGTGTAAAAGGACCTTTATTTTAAGTTGAGAATTTTGTATGGCCCACAATTTTGCCATGGGGATTAACTGCCAGTGATCAAAGTTATCTCCAATTAAGAACACTGCCAGTTGGTTCCAGCTTCATAACACAGCTTTCACCTACCAGCTAAGGTGCCGGCCAAAGGGTTAAATGCGCTTTTCTTTCTTTTGCTTGAAATATACATTAAATATTATATACATATATATATATATATATAGTATATTTGTATTGCTTCCACTTTACTGAAGCAAGAACCATATTTGTCTTAATTTAGTTCATGGCGTCTTGGTCCCCTAAAGCAGTAGATCAGATTTCTTAGGTATCTAGTTACATGAACATAGGCATCAGCCAGAATGAGGACTAACACTTTCAGAATTTATGAATTGCTAAAAGTAACATCAAGAGTTGTAGACAGGTCATGTATGAGGAACATTCAGCCCACAATATTAGAAAGCAAATCACCAGAATAAAAAGAGAGAAAGACATCAAGATCTGTTTGATCCTTTATATCAAATAATCATTTTTGCATTTCTGTACCAACAATTTCTTCAGCTCATTTGGGAATTATAGATTTCTCTCGTTTAACAGCCTCATACAAAGGTCCATGTTTGCACTTTCACCTAAATTTCTCAAGTAATTTGAGTAAAGCAGTAAGAAATCCTTGAATTTTTCCACCAATTATCAAAGTACATTATGTAGCTTTTCTGACTTTTAAAGTGTAACTTCATATTTAGGAACTTTGCATAGGAGGCCCATGTGAGTAGATGCTAGAAGGGCTGCATGAAGCTGTTTGCAGCGATCTTACCAAGTACAGTATGTTGCCCATGTTGACACACCAAGTCACACATCATACAGTATAGTACATGACAATGTCTTTCTAACAAAGCTAGACCCAGCCATGTACTTCACATAGATCCTGAGATCTCCACATTTACTGTTCTAATTCCTCTGATAGATAATCTTCAGCCTGGCATCTCAGGGAGGGGCATTTCTGCTGTAGCTCTTTTCCTGTAACTGCCACAGCTTCTTATAGAACATATGGCTAACTTGAATGGGTCCACAATCCGGAAGGTCTGGTGCAGAACGGCACGGAACCCCACCGAAGCACTACGGAGCGCTTCCATGTGGTTTCTCTCCGTGCCTCTGCAGTGTAAAAAATATAACTTGTTCTATTTTTTCGTGGTGCGGACGGATCACAGACCCATTCAAGTTGAATGGGTTTGAATGTGTCTGAGGCAGCCTGACGGATGTTACCCTTGTATTGGGGAATAGAAACTGCGGTCCACAATGCATGGAACAGCTGAGCAACGGCCATGTGCGTGAGGCCTTATAGGGGTACTTTTGGCAGCCTACTGCAGAACACTGTAGTTGACCCTATTACAGGGGAACCATAGTTTAGACTTTTGAAAAAGCCCTGAGGCTAGCATAAGTATAAGGTACAGTTTTATTGTAACTTCAGGTTACATTTTATGTATAAAAGCAGCCCAGAAAGTTCATCTGAAGTCATCTCAATGTCCTTATACAGTAGTTGGCAGATTGCTGTACCGTTATGTTTTCTTCTGATATAGATGTCATGTTGCCAGTCCTCCAGACCCAACCTGTGAATGTCTACTTGGGTTTTTAAAACAGAACTTTTGGCTGAATGATGAGGTCAGTCCAACCATTTTATGTTTATAGCCCAGTGTACAAAGGTTGACTTTCAGTCACAGCCATATAGAGGACATCTATAGATAACACAGGTATCATACATCTATAACTGTCTTATATTTGTACCTGTTTTAAAAATATTGGATCATGTTGAATCAGAAGTGAAGTGGAACAGTCATGGAGATATTTCTTTCTTGCATTCTCTGTCTTTCCATTCGACTTGTGGGTCCTTTTTTCTGAACTAGACTATGGCCATTGATTGAAAACTGTCTACAGAAACTTGCAGTCTACAATGCCTGAGCCAGATATGAGTCGGCTATTTAATCTTCGACATTTCTCAAATGAGTAGGAGAATGAGCTAAACATTCAGTTCTCACTAATGTCAACACCCCATTGTCTTGTTAATGTGGCTTTTCCAAATGTGTGAAGATTCAGAAGAATTTGATTAAGTTACTCACACACTCAAGACTTCCACCTTTACAAAAAGAATGAATCTCTGTAGCTCAAACAGATGCAATAACTATATGGCAGTTATCTGCATATTTGGGTGACATGTCCTAAAATAACTCCCTTCTGGTATGCGTAATGATCAAGGTCTCAGAGGGTTCGACCAGGCCTAGAGGGGAATGGGACCTTCTGATGTCTAATGCTACTTTCAACTGAATCTACATCCTCAGGACGCAGGTCCAGTTGAAAAATGCAGAGTCATTGGCTCCCTGCTTACTAGAGGCAGAGAGCACTCTGTTGACTCGTACCAGCACAGGAGGCGCAAAGCAATGAAGTCATTGCATCACCTGCACCAAGACAGTTGTATGAAGGGAAAAAACAAACAGAAAAAAGTGCCTCATGTGTGATATCGTCAGGAGGTTTTAGGATAAATAATAGAGGGTCTGCATACCAGATACTGTTGTGATGAGTCACAACAGCTACATGTGCCTTGCTGGTATTTTCCCCACCAGCGATAGGGATTGCTGTACTGCTGCCTTGGCTCCTTCCTTAACCCTCCAGGGGTATATGGACGATACGAAGTTGAAATCAAACAATATTTGGAGACCACAGTTACGGCGCTGCCAGCATGAAGTGGAGTAGATAGAATGTAAAATCCTCTTTATTCTTTGTCTATGCGTTTCAAGGGCGAACAGCCCTCTACCTCAGGACAATAACAATATGATTATTGGTTATTGTTATAATTATCCTGAGGAAGAGGGCTGTTCGCTCTTGAAACGCATAGAAAAAGAATGAAGAGGATTTTACATTCTATCTACTTCACTTCATGCTGGCAGCGCCGTAACTGTGGTCTCCAAATATTGTTTGATTTCAACTTCTGAACCAAGACAGTGACATTAGCCACCAAGATCAGGCATCTTATCATTGGGAGAGAGGTGAGTTTGTCTTTTTTCGTTTTCATTGCCACAAATGAAGACAATATAAGTATGTGAGGGCACAGAAAAGGAACAATATATTGGGGGCACAAAGAGAGGCATTGTTATATTGTGGGGCACACAGGGGGACATTATATTATGGGGGCACAAAAGGGATCATTATAACAGTGTGGGGTCACAAAATGGAAACATTATTACAATGTGCGGAACAAAAGAGGGCACAAAGGAGGCATTATTATATAGTGGGGCACAAATGGAGGACATCATTCTATTGTGCCCCCAATAGTGGGGACATGAAAAGTGGGCATTATTACAATGTGGTGGCACCAAATGGGACATTATATTGTGAAGCACAAAGGGGGATAGTTATATTGTGGGGGCACAAATGTGATACATTATTATAGTCGGTTGGAACAAAAGGGAGAAATTATTACAATGTTGGGCACAAAAGGGGGGGGGTTGCATTATATTTAAGAGCACAAAAGGGGAACATTGTTATTTTGTGGGTGTATAATAATGTAGGGGCATAAAAGTGAGCTATTAGAACCATGTGGGAGCACAAAAGGGGGACATAATATTGTTTGGGCTTTACCGTTTAAAGGGGTTGTCCGAGTTATGACAAAAAATATATAGCACTGTAAATCTGATGGGCAGCAATATATAACTAAGTTCAGCAAGTTTTAGGCAAAAAAAATCCATATTTCCTAATTTCCCTGGTTCTCTTCTGGTCTTTGTTTACATGCAATAACAACAATCTCAGCCCTCCCCTTTCCCCCCCTCTCTGCAAAGGGAATGAATACAAGTGCTGAGTGACATGTCTGCCTGCTGGAATACTCAGCAGCATGTTGTATGTGTAGGACTACAAGTCCCAGCTGTACAATGACACTGCTAATACATACAGGAATTTCTCCCTACCTGTTCTTGTACAATCCAATTCCTCTACAGCTCTTGTGCCCAGCATTTGTCTCCTCTCACTGCTGCAGCTACTGTTTGTTGTAAAGCCTTGAGCCCTCAGTGTGTTCTGGCTGAAGGGGTTAATGTTTTATCTGAAGGAAACCAGGGAGAGCAGATAGCAGCCCGGCAAAGAAAGGGGGCATGGCCAGTGATGTCTCGTGTACAGACTGTTATCTGAACTCTGAGGCTTGTGAACTAAACATCACAGAGCAGAGAGATAAGGTGACATCACAGGTCATGTGACCCTCAGTCAACTCTGAGAAACCAGCAGCTTTAGAAACACAAAGTATATGGGAAAGTTGTTATACCTGACAAGTTAGAAACATATAAAGAACAAAAAAATAACTTGGACAACCCCTTTAAAGAACACTCAGAGGACATCATCACTATGTACGGTATGTAGGGAGTCTGGTAACTACTACTACTTGGGGAGCACTATGACTATGTGGGCCACAAAATGGAGTACATTTACTTTCTGGAGCTCAAAGGGGTTAATACTTCCACGTGAGGCACTAGATCTGGCAGGGGGCAGTTAATAAATTTGACCTGAGGTCCATAGGACACTAGTTATGCCTCTGGACATGTTGGAGTGAAATAAAATGGATTTGTGGCAAAAATATCTCCCCTAGACCAGAAGCTATACCACTCTCACTCTCAGGATGGCAAATCACTATCTAATCACATGGTGCCTTTAATCTGCCAAATTACTTATTTCATTAAAATGAAGAGCAATGGTGGAAAAGAGTTAAGCAACCCTATAAATTCAAAGTCTTTATACTGAGTCCAATACCAGACAGTGCTTTTTTAAAACATGGAGTCCTTGGACCAAAGATATTGTCACTAGAAGAGATGAACAATGAGTTACCATACTTACTGGCCGGCGTTCTGTATATTGTATTGTATCATACATTATTATATTGCTATGTATAATTTTATTTACCCGATTGCAATGGTATCTGCATCTGAATGATTGTTTCCTTATGAATTTTTTTGTTATGGCATCCTCCTGCTTTTTCTGTACTTGTTATTTAATTTTATATGTTTTACCTGAAAGTTTTTACTGGTGAGTATATTGAACTAAACATGTACCAGGGCTGTTTTCAGAGATAGCATTTTGCTTTCTCTTGTTTTTGTACTTTTGTACCAGTGTACTGTATGTGAAATCATGCAGCTATAGTAGACAAATTGAGCTGTTTTAATGAAAAACTATTAAGAAAATTATTTTAACCAATATGCGCAATGCAATTATTTAAAAATAAAATTCTCTTGAAAGTGTCCATAGCCTTTAAACCTATACAACTCTACTGTTGCTTTGAAAACTCATTAATTGTGGTCCCTCTTCAAATTCTCATAATATAATGAAAAGGATGAAGAAAGAGGAGCCATAGTAGTCAGGATTCATACTAAACAATTCATCAGGTTTTGGTTAGGACAGCGCTGATGGTAGATCATTAAGCCAAAAAATTAGAAGGCTTCCAAAAATGTAAAACATTTCAAGCTATTGAAATTCCATACTTTTGCTAATAAGAGGGTTTTTTTTTTTTAGATCTTCCCCTTTTTATCTCCCCTCCAAGAGCTTATATTCTTATGAAATTAGAGCATACTTGACTCAAGAGATGCATGTTAGATCCATATGTCATCCTGGTACACATCAGCTTCAAAGAGACTAAAAAGTTTCCAGAGATATATAAAAGATTAAAGTGTAAAGTGAGCCTAAAGACAACAGAAAGAAATAAAACACAGCAGAAGAGCTGAAAAGAGCAGATGTTTATTGTGATCAAGATGGGAAGAAGTTCACACAACATTTGCAAATTGGTCTTCAACAATGTTTAAAATGCATTAGTACTGTATGTATAATCAATAATTTCAGAAATGAAACCAGGTGTGAATGCAGGTTTTAAAGGGGGCGTCCAGGAACATTGGAAGATGGCATTATGCAGACTGTCGAGGGATTTACAGGAGGTTGCCCATGCTTAAAACATAATATTTCTGATGGCACAGGGATGAGAGAATGGATTCTACGGATTCATCCCAAGTTTCCAAAAAAATTGCATTCTAGCAAACACAATTTTTTTGTGATTTGTTTTGGGCAAAACACACAGCAAGACCCATGCGTAATACTCTATTGGAAAAGAGATGTACAAGACAGTTCTCCTTCTTAAAGGAAAAGAGCACATCATTTTCCTGTATTATGCTTTTCTACATGAAACATGGAAGCCAGTTCACCTTTCAAAAGAAAAATAAAACCAAGTGCTTCAAGAGAAAATTGCCCTGGTGAGTGACCTTTGCCGTAATCTTGGTGATATGCTTTCTCACTAAGGAGACCACCTAGTATGCAGGAGGAGTACTATAGTCCAGCCAATGCTGCTCTGCATATTTGAGCTAAATATATGCAAATTGGCATATTTTCTGCTGGCATCAGATAGCCGTAGTGTTCTTTTTTTTTTTTTTAAGAAAAGCTACCTCATGCCAGCAGAAGTAAGATATGCTAATTGTCATATATTTTTCACAACCATGTAGCGCAACATTGGCTGGACTGCAATACTCCTCATGCATACTAGGTGGTAACTATAATGAGAAAGAGTACCCTTAAGATTACCACAAAGGCCACTCAGCTCACTGGACAATTTTCTTGTGTGACTCTTTTAGAGAAGTATAATACTGAGACATTCAGTACGCTTTTGCTTTTGGAAGAACTGCCTTACTTATTTCATTATAGTGGAATCAATTTGGACCTGAATTGAATTTTTTGAAAAATTCACTGAATCTGAGATTAAATTAGTTTCAAGAAATTTGCTTATCTCTAACAGGGATTACTGTAGGTGATTTAGGGCAGAAACATGTACTCTTATTTAATTATATTGTATTTAAATAGGTCCAAAGTTCTTTATAGGGGTCTGAGTTCTGATCCACAGCTTAAAGTTCCCAGCTTCCCTTCATAAAGCTGTAGTAACATAATAAAATTCTGCTTGCACACATTACTAGAGGAAGCGCAATAAGGCACTATAATAAATCCATATGAAGAGAGCTCCCCTACTGGCAGCCGACATTTTTTGCTTTTTATTTAACTCAACCAGGTACATGATTTCCTTTTTTGTTACAGTACTTTAAGGAAAAGTTTTTACATGTGACATAAGTTATATACAGTAACCTATAAGGATACTCAGTTTACATTAAATGTTTAGGTTATCTGAATTCTTAAAAATATTAGGTATACTAAAAAAAAATTACCATGTTACCTTTTGATTTGGAATATCAGAATCTTCATTTTTGAGCATCAATTTAGTACTTTGCATATTTATATTTTTCTTGTTTGAAGCTCCAGCCTTAGGTTTACAGCTTCTCTGATGGATTATGAGGCGGTCACTTGCAAAGGTTCTGCCACAGTTTGAACATGGCAACAGCTGATCCTTAAAACTCTGCCAAGAAGCTTCATTTTGTAATTCTAGACTTGCTCCTTTAGACAAATCCACTTGAGGCTTCAGAGGAATAGGCCTTCGTTGCCCTTTAGGTAACCTATCATTTTCTATTTTCCATTTCTCAAGGCACTTTGGTTCATGTATTGGGAGAGATTTAGTTCCAAACTCTCGTCCGCATATGTAACAAATTAATGTCCTTGGCTTTACTGAGTTGTGAGGATTCATTGCATTGGAAAACCCACTGCCCATTTTAGATTCTGGCATTGAATTTTGATTTGTTAATGTCTGGTTAGAAGTGGAATGCTGAGATCCTAAACTCTTACCACTTGATTTGCAACTTCTTTGGTGCACAAGAAGCCGATCTGGAAGAAATGTACGGCCACAGTTCCCACATTGTAAAAGTTGTGATTGGGAACTTTGCCAGGCGGCCACATTTATAGCCTCATCTGAGCCATCTATGCAGACCTGAGGTTTTATTGGAGCTGCTCGTCTGAGATGTTTTGGGAGACTTTCATTCTCCATGTGCCATTTTTCTAAGCATTTGGGTTCATGGATGGCAACTGACTTTGAGCCAAATTCTCTACCACAAATGTAGCAGACTTTAAAACCTGGTCTTCGAGGAGGAATTACAGGCCTTTTTTCTTCCCTCTTTGACATGCTTTCTGTAGATCTTCTCACTAATATAGCTGTTTCTGGTCGGACAATTTTACTCATATGAGATACTGACTTAACATCTGTTTCTTTACAAATCTTACTTGTTTCTTTGCTATTGGTGATTAGCTAATTTAATTCAGTTTTATTTAAACCAAGTGTCTTGAAGATTTCTTTTACGGGCAACATCTGTCACCATTTTAGTGTTTTTGTGGCTTCTCACAATTTCACTGATGTTCCCACTTTAGTTTTAATCTGAAATGTGATGAATAAAATTATTACTCATTTATATCATGTTATCAACCTTGTATCATTGACATAATACTCTAAATACTACCTATACATATACTGTATAACACAAAGTTAACCACAAGTGGTGCTATCTCCTTTGAGATTACTTAAAGGGGTTCTCCAGGAATTAAGAATATGAAAATACTTAAATATTACTTCATTATAAATATATTCCCAAATACCTTACATTAGTTATAATGGCTCATTTTTTCTAGGGAACAATGATTAGGAGAAACAAAATGGCCGCCGTCCCATTGCTACACACAAAACCTGTCCTAATCACACAGGAGGACAAGTTACTTCACAACACTGAGCTAAAGAACTGCCTCATCCTCCGCTCTGATCTACTTTTCAGGTATTATGATCCTGAATACAGTTTAATATGATATTTAGCTGAATCTCTGGGGAATTTCGTTCATCAGGTGACATGAAGTACAGAGAGGACGAACAGGACAGACTGTGGTAATGGAGACTGCATACAAGAGCTGCTGCTCATAAGTCACATCTACTCATACTCCATTCCTACAGAGATTCAGCTAAAGATCGTATCATCTGTATTCAGGATCATAATCCCTGACAAGCAGAGTAGAGAGGAGGATGAGGCAGATCTTTATCTCAGTGTTGTGAAGTAACTTGTCCTCATGTGTGATCAGGACAGGTTTTGTGTGCACTAATAGGACAGCGGCCATTTTGTTTCTCCTAATCATTGCTCCCTAGAAAAAATGAGCCATTATAACTAATGTAAGGTATATAGGGAATATATTTATAATGAAGTAATATTTAAAGTATTTTCATTTTCTTAATTCCCAGAGAACCCCTTTAATAAAACCAATTAATGACTTCAGTGGGCATTGAATAAAATTGAATATTGAATATTAGGGAGGGTATCTCACTTTTTTTGCCATGGATTTCGGCACATTTTAAAACATGGCTAACATGAGCTGCCCATTGATTATAATGGGAATCCATGCTGTAGTTCATATGGCAGAAATGCGAGGAACAGTCCTGGAATTCTAACAATCCTGGACAGTCCTGGATTCTGTGGCAAATACACCTTGGATTTTTTCCGATGTGTATTTTCAGCCAATCCTTTAGGCCTCGTTCCCACAACGTTTCTGAATATTTGAAAAACAGGAATCTTTAAAATAGGATGCAAAAGGATGCTTGTCTGTTTGCATTCTGATGCCTATTTCTTCTATTTCATAAAAAAAAAATACAATCTATCTGCTTGCACCATCTTTATGTACTGTTGCATCTTGTTTTAATGTTAAATTTGCCCCCCCCAAAAAAAACAACAACAAAAAACTGTGTGTATATAACAGTAGGGCCTTGTTCACATCACATTTTTGTCTACATTTAACGTTCTGAATAAATTATACATAGAGGCTGTGACATATGGCCAACAGTGGAATCCATCGCCCATATTATGTAATGGTATCCATAGTCACGAGTTTTTCAATAGCTATTCATGAGGTATCCCCTAAACAGATGCCATTATAGCCTGTGGGTGACAGATGCCACTGTTATGTCTCCATTTAATAGATGCATCATGATAAAAAGCTATGGAAAAGCTCATGACATATGTATGGTTAATGGACACCTGCGATGGATGCAATATAGTAACATCCATTACTCGTAGGCTATAATTTTAAAAAGAATGTATACTGTACAGTTATACAAATGTCAGAGCTTGGACTAATCTTATGGTGACATAATAGCTTGTATTTTAAAATTTGAATATACAATTTTAAATACTATGGCCCTGATTTATCACACCTTCACTCCAGAATTCTGTCTTCAAAAAGTCGCACGATAGGGCTTTTGCGACTTTTTTGCACATTTTTTTGCGACTTTTTGCATGTGTACACAACTCACTCCAGTTTGTAATATGGGTGGAAAAGTGGGTGTGGTTAGCCATGTTAATGAGTTTTTTTTAAAAAAAGTCGCAATCTCACTCCAGGAGGAGGGTGGAGTAGGAAAAGTGGAGTAGCTTCTCTAGACAGAAGTGTTAGGTTTAAGGACAAGCCACATTTACCAAAAACCTGTGACGTTTGATAAATGTGGCAGAAAGTACTCCAACACAGACTGAAGCAAAACTGACTTCAAATATTTTCCTAATGATAAATTCCCCCCTATATCTCCAGTTTTACATAAATCACATTTAAAGTATAGTAAATATAACAAAAATACAATACAAATAATACAATACAAATAATATTATGCATACTAACCACTGAAGAAGGAGTAAAGAGTACTCTGAAACACGTCTGGTGTATCTTCTGTCCACTAAGACCACCAGCTGGGACTACCGATTCTGTCCCGACTACTTACTATTATATAGTGCTCCAGGTGAAGCGACCTCTGCCTCTATACGACACCCACTCCAGCTACAAGCTGCGACAATATCAAAGCAGAGGAGACGCACATGGAAGCTTGGACAACAGACCAGACTGAGAAAAGCAGAGCAACGGAGTGACATAAGGTGGAGAGACCAGCAGGATCGTTATGCCGATCCAACTGAATGAGAAGAATGGTAAGACATGGCAATTGTCTGCTGTTAACCACACAATATATATATATAATTGTGACTATGTATATCACTATATAGCAACAGCGTGTCGATCTTCAATAACAAACCACAATTGCCTCATGAGGATCTATCTACATGAATGAACTGAGAATTAGGGTGCACAGATGCAGTCGATACGATATGGCCTTATTAATATGAACTGTTTTTAACCCTTTACATAATCCACTTTTATGTTGTATTACATTATATTTTCTATTTGTATTGATATTATTTTATTTTTTCGGTACAGCAAGGACACATTTACTCATTGTAGTGATTAATAAATATACTGTTTGTAATAATCTACTGGTGACTGGACCCGTTTTTTTCAGGTGGAGGGAGTGCCTACTACCTGTTATATTTCTTTACACAGTTTTCGGCATTGGGTTGGTCATTAGTAGAGCACCTCCAATTGCATGTTGTAGGTTGGGGGAGCCACTGTATATTGCTATATCTTAATATTATGCATATTCATTTTATGCACCCCAATAGCCAATTGTTTTCAAGTATAATTGAGTGGAAACAAGGCCAAGTAACTCAACTATGCACAAAAACATAGGAACTGGGGTGCAGACAAATGTCAGCAGGTGCTCTGGACTGATGACTCAAAATTTGAAGTATTTGGCAATAAAATAAGGCAGTTTGTCTACAGAAGGGCTGGATATCAGTGCAATGCTGAGCGTCTATAGGCAAGAGTAAAGCAGGGTGGAGGTTCCTTGCAAATTTAGGGCTGCATTTCAGCAAGTGGAGTTAGGGATTTGGTCAAGATTAATGGTGTCTTCAATGCTAGGAAATACAGGCAGATACATATCCATCATGCAATACCATGAGGGAGACGTCTGACTGACTCCAAATTTATCCTCTAGCAGGACAATGACCCCAAATACACAACCAATATCATTAAGAGCTATCTCCAACATAAGGAAGAACAAGGTGTAAGTGATGATATGACGGTCACAGAACCCTAATCCCAACGTCCCTGAGTCTGTCTGGGATTACATGAAGAGACAGAAGGATTTGAGATGTTTGGAACAACCTCTCTACTGAGTTTCTTCAAAAAGTGTACCAAGAAGAGCTTATGCAATTTTGAAGGTAAAAGACAGTCACACAAAATATACATTTGGTTTAGATTTCTCTCGTTTATTCATTTTGCATTTGATAGATAGATATGTACTATGTAGACCAACAGGTAGCTAGAAGATACGCACCAAGATGGATGGATGGATGGGCAGACAAGACAGAATAGATGGTCGGATGGATGGGCAGACCAAAGATATTAGACAGATTGATACCTACTAGACAGATAGATACAGTGTATGATTCTATCTATCTATCTATCTATCTATCTAATTTGAAGAAATTCCACGGCACTCCAGAAAGTGATTTAAAAATGGTGTTTATTCTCCATTTTTAAATCACTTTCTGGAGTGCTGTGGAATTTCTTCAAATCAGCTAATACGGATACTGGATCGTTTCCTCAGCCGCTGGCACCCAGCCATTACTTTTTTCTTGTGCCTGTGCGGTCCATTATTTTTGTTTTTGGAATCTATCTATCTATCTATCTATCTATCTATCTATCTATCTATCTATCTATTATTTATCTATGTATCTGTCTGTCTATCTCATTATCTATCATCTATCTATCCATCTCATTATCTATTTATCTATCTGAAGCTGTAATTCATACATATTTTATAAATTCATACTCACTGTATGGGGAGATTGCTGTAAAGGAAAACTGGCTTAGTTGCCGATAGCAACCAATCAGATTCTAGCTTATATTTTTCAGAGCTGCTTTGGAAAATGAAAGGTGGAATCTGATTGGTTGCTATGGGCAACTAAGCCAGTTTTCCTTTATACCAGTTTTGATAACTCTCCCCCACTGTCAGAGCAGTAATTATCTATCTATTTATCTATAACAGAAAGCAGGTTATAGATATTGCATTCTATCAATGTGTCAGACATCTGCATATGAAAGTCTAGGGTTAATTACAGACACCTTACAACAGAAAGTAGGAAAAATAAAAATGCTAGACAGACTTCATTTTAGATAATCTTGGTTCATCTGTATTGAGAGGGTGAACCCTTTGTAAGCATGTTCTGTTTTGGAAATGAAGACCCCCAAGGCTACACAAATAACAAGTACTGCAGATCAATACATTGCCAGGTTTATCATATTGTATAGAGGGCCAGGAGTAATGCAGCCATAGCTCATATCTTACCAGTGAGATGTAAGCTCCGGGGCTCGCTTGGTGTCTGCTCCTCTGTAGTAGAGGAATGTTAGCTCTGTGGTTGCTGCAGTAACTATAATGAAGCTGCTATCTCTCGTGTCCAAGCAACATGTCAACAAACCTGAGAAACTGCACCAGGACCTAATAGCTTCTCTAGTTCAGCAAACAGGGCAGGGACACAAGTGCCAGGATGTCTTCCTATAAGGCCACAACCTGTATGGACTTGTACTAGATAAAGAAACAACAAGTGGCCATGTAATCATAAGGTGATCTCCAAGTCTACTCCTCTGACCCAACACTGAAAACAATGCACAGGGTGTATCATGCAGGTATCACACTGAGCTCAGGCACCTAGCTATTGCCTTAGATTATAAACATACAGACATATAGTGAACCCTTTGGAATTGCCTGGATTTCTGCATTGATTACTAATAAAATATGTGGCCTGATTGTTGTCTAAGTCTACAGTCCATCATAAGTAATTTTATATGTCTACTGTATATCAGAATACAGTGAGAAGCAATCTGTTTCCCATTATAATCACAAAGTAGCTTTACAATATGAGGGATCTTTCTTTGACAGTTTCCCAAACATGATGGATCTTCTTTAATTTATTACTGGTCCTCAAGAAAGTGCTAAAGATTGCTACTTAAAGGGGTTATTCCATGATTAAAGCTAAACCTGAAAATCAGTCATCATGTAGCACATGACAATCTCTTTCTTCAACCATCCCGGTACCGGATCCAGAGATCCCACCTTTCATTGCTGCACTTACCATTGCTAGATTTATTTCAAGCTGCCAGTTCAGGGGGTATATCCTTTCTCAGGGTGTGTGTCCTTTTTCAGGGGGCATGTCCTTTCTTCGACACCTCTCTCGATCTAATTGTCACAGTTTCTAACAGTTGATATGGCCATCGGCAGTTTAAGAATGAACTGAGCATGTGCGTTCACCTCAGCAATGTTACTGAAATGGACAGAGAAATAAACAAATAACAAACACCAAATGGCGCTAAACAGAACACATTTTATTGAATATCTTAGTGGTAATATTACATTTTTAATTACATGTAATTACAAAAGTATTCAGATCCATCTGCTATTCCCCAAACTAATTCTATCAATCATATTTCATCACATAATTTATTATACTCACTTAAATAACGCTACTATATCCAGCAGCGCTTCACAGATATTAGCATCAAGCTGCTCCCCATGGGGCTCACAGTGTAAGTGCTACCTGTCACCAGCAGCAGCAGCTTTCATGCTTGTTATTCATCAAGCCCCTAAAAATCCTATTTTATGCTCTGCTTACCTTGTTTTCCCCCAACTGTCACTAATGTCCTTACAGTATATAACACTGTGCATTTGCGGCACATCTACATCTGATCTAGTTTTGAGGCCCCCTTGGTCTACTAGTGTGTCATGTATGCAGGGTCATAGCAATAGGGGAAGCGGCTGCTTTGAGGCCTGAACTCAGAAGGCGCCCACCCGGGAGGAGCACTAAAAGATTTTATTAACAGGGCCCCTCAACACTATTATAAAATATTATATACAGAGACACTGTAGGAAATGGATGGAGCAGATGCTGGGCCTGGTCTGAGAGAGCAATCTTCACTAGCCACAAGAGTGGTGGTTGCACGGGAGGAGGGGGTTGCGAAGAAGTTGCTGGGGGGGGGGGGGGGGGGCGAGGGGACCCATTAAAATATTTGCTGTGGGGCCCACTCATTTCTAACTCCGCTACTGCATGTATGCTATTCAGGCTTCACGCTTTAGACCTACTTTGGTTTTGTCACTCTAATACAAGTCATACAAAGAAAATCACACTAAAATGAATGCAAGTACAGTTCTATGGAACTCCATACACAGTGTCGGACTGGGGTGCCTAGTGCCCACCAGTAAAATACATTCTTGGGGCCCACTGTCCACTACAAACAAATATTATCTAGCCTTCATTTGCAAATCCCTAAGACTACAGTATGCCAACTCTCATTATTCTCAGTAGTGGCCTGCTGCCTTGCCTGTGCCTTAGACTTTTCTGTCCTGGAGACCCTGTCAGTATCATGGTGACTGGATCATGCCTTGGACTAGCTCCCTCTTAGTCATGTGAGATGGGAACACATACAGTGGCAGGGAGCAGCAAGACACTGCAAGGTGATTGATTAAGGGTTACTGTTCGTCACTTGTTTTGACAGCAGTTGATCACCGAGGCGATTACAAAAAGACAACAGTATGCATGCACTCATCCAACTGTGCAGAAGTTGAACGTGCACCTGGCCATGTTGCTGGTACTACTGGAGGGGATGCTGACAAATTGGATTGGTGAGGGGACAGAAGACTTGGCACCTACATTTCATGGCCAGCTGAGACCTGAGGAGGATGAACTGGAAGAGGACATAAACGCCCAGGAATTTTATACACAACTAGGTCTTTTATCTGCCCAAGCAACAGGAGTGGAGCAGGAGGACCATGAGAAGCTGGAGGGAGACGACGAGGATGACGCAGATGACCCTGACAGACTGTGACAGTATGCAGTGGAAATGGAGGTAAGGAGTCCCTCTGAGTCCCTTGCGCAAATGGCCAGATGAATGCGGTCATGTTTGTGTAGTGACAGGGGGCATTTTTTAGACCTACTGAGGTAGATGCAAAAATAGACTACTATAAAGACATGCTGTGTAGTCGGTTAGTCGCTACCTATGAGCACCATCGCCCATTCTCAGGAAGGTCTGACTAGTGGAACTCCCTGCACTCTCCACTGCCATGACTGGGGAAGAGGGGGGAGGGGGGGCAGAGAAGTAGCACCATCTCAAGCTATTTCAATCTGGAGTCTATGATGAGCAGTTTTTTTCAGCCGCCTACTGAAGAAATCACCCAGCATCAGGTCATACAGTAGAACCTCAACCAGCAGGTGGTGGCATGCTGGGACTGAATCCTGTCACCCATGCTCCAAGCTCTCCTGGACTACTGGCCATGCAAACTTGTAGTGTGGCCACAATTGGCCGAGTTCGCTATGGGTATACTTTCCTGCCCAGCCAGTAGTGTGGCATCAGTGCGGGTGTTCAGGGCAGAGGGGGGCATAATTACCCCTAAGACTACTCGCCATTCCTCCCTAAATGTTGAGAGAATAGGACGACATGTTCTATATTTTCTTGTGAAGCCGCGGCTCGGCAAGATCCAGTGCCGGCCATTGAAGTGAACGGGCACCTATTCCGCAATTTTCTTCTATAAGTCTTCTTTGATTTTATACTCCAAATCCTCTAATGAGCCCCTATACTGGGATGAAACATGTCATGTTGGGACAAGAGTAAGGGTCATTTATTAGGGATAAGGGACAGGTTCCAGACGGGGTCGCCCCTATCAGGGCAGGTGCTCCGATGTGGTCAGACAGGGCTTAATAGCTCCCTTCCCTTAAATCTTATAGGCCTTTTTGCAATAGGGACAGATAGAAGTGGTCCCCACAGTTTACTGCCTGGACTCCGGCACCCATCATCCCGAGTTTTTCCTCTGACAGAAGGACATCACCAACCGTAGGAAATAGACCAGGACGTTGTCACCTTAAGTGGTCACCTTGAGTTTTGTATAAGCTTTGTTTATTTGCATTGTGTGTATTTTTTACAAACTTTTTGGGTATATTATTATTATAAATTTTTTAACAAATATATAGTAAAAGTTATGTTTTAATTGTCCATATCCTCTTGTTAGAGATTTATAAGGGTCGAGGATTCTGTTACAGCTGGTTTATTGGCTGTCTAGATTATCTATTTCTTGCTCTGGAGAGGGAAGTCTTGCCCAGGGTCTCACCAAACATGGATGGGATATGGCTAGCCAATACCAAGCCTTTTCCCTACAAGGGCCCCATTAAACAGGAGTCTGGAGAAGATGTGTTGCATGATGTGTAGGGGTATTTAAATGGATATTCCCATCTTAAAGGGAACCTGTTAGCTGCACAAGCAATCTCACGCCACCAGCAATACCTTCAAGTAGCCGGCAGCGAGTTTCTAATGATGTTTTTCTTAGTGAATTCAGAGGAGGCAGAAGTATGGAAAACGATCCTCCGTCTGCGCTACTTCCCAGTCAGGCTTGAAGTCAAGGGGGCAGCGGCCTCCTTGCTTCAAGTCAAGGAAATCACGGCCCCTTCCCTGCCCCTTCGCTGTGACTGACAGTGCCTATGCCCGACAGCTCGCTGGCTTTGCAGAACAGCCGGCTGTCAGTCACATCCAAGGGGCAGAGAAGGGGGTGCGGTTTCCTTGACTTGAAGCAAGGAGGCCGCTGCCACCTTGACTTCAAGCCTGACTGGGAAGTAGCGCGGACGGAGTATAAAGAATTGTTTTCCATACTTCTGCCTCCTCTGAATTCACTAAGAAAAACATCATTAGAAACTCGCTGCCGGCTACTTGAAAATATTGCTGGCAGCGTGAGAAGGCTTCTGCAGCTGACATGTTCCCTTTAAACATGTATGGTGTATGCAGGGGTGGGGTGGGGGTATTTTAGGTTGAAATACATTACAATGGCATGTCTAAGGTCTCTTTCACACGAACAATATGGATGCGTTCAGGAAAACTCGCACCATTTTGCATGCAAGTTCAGTCACTTGTCTGCGAACAGTTGTTCAGTTTTTTTTGTGCGGGTGCAATGCGTTTTGATGCATTTTTCACACGTGTGATAAAAAACTGAATATTTACAAACAACATCTCTTAGCAACTATCAGTGAAAAATGCATTGCATTGCATGGGAAAAGGAGAGCAGCAAAGGCCAGACAGATGCTGGTGGTAGGGGACTCTATTATTAGGGGGACAGACAGGGTCATCTGTCGCCGAGACCGTGAATGCCGAACAGTGTGTTGTCTCGCGGGTGCTCGGGTTCGGCATATCGCGGATCGGATTAACAGATTGCTGGGTGGGGCTGGGGAAGACCCGGCGATCATGGTACACATTGGCACCAATGACAAAGTCAGGGGGAGATGGAAGGTCCTTAAAAATCATTTTAGGGAACTAGGAGAGAAGCTCAAGTCCAGGACCTCCAAGGTAGTGTTTTCAGAAATACTACCAGTGCCACGAGCGTCACTAAAGAGACAACGGGAGATTAGAGAGTTAAATAAGTGGCTCAGAGGCTGGTGCAGGAAGGAAGGGTTTGGGTTCATGGAGAACTGGACTGACTTCTCTGTCGGCTACAGACTCTACAGTAGGGACGGGCTGCACCTTAATGGGGAGGGTGCAACTGCCCTGGGGGAAAAAATGGTTAGACGGCTGGAGGAGCTTTTAAACTAGGATCTGGGGGGAGGGTGGGGGGTAATACTAATAAGGGGGTAGATAGTGTAGATAGAGAGTGGGTCATAGTCGGGGAGAGTGGGGGGTTAGTGGGGGTTGGGATTAGTGAGGAATGTAGGGAGAATATTGGGCAAAACATCAACCAAAGTAACCCAAAAACCCCGGATATTCACTTCACAGGTAATAGTAATTTAAAAAGGGGGGTAAAAAATATACATAGACCTCTTAAGTGTATGTCCACTAATGTCAGAAGCCTGACTAATAAAATTGGTGAACTGGAATTAGTGATGTGTGAGGAGGACTATGACATAGTGGGAGTAACTGAGACATGGCTGGATGATAGCTATGACTGGGCAGTTAACCTACAGGGTAACAGTCTGTTTAGAAAGGATCGCCAAAACCGGAGAGGGGGAGGGGTCTGCCTTTATGTAAAGTCCTGTCTAAAGCCCACACTCCAGGAAGATATAAGTGAGGGACATGAAGATGTGTAGTCACTGTGGCTAGAAATAAATGGAGCCAAAAACAATAATAAAATACTAATAGGAGTTTATTATAAACCCCCTAGTATACCAGAGCCCATAGAAAATCTACTTCTAAACAAAATAGATGAGGTGGCAAATCATAATGAGGTCGTTATTATGGGGGCATTTCAACTACCCAGATATAGACTGGAAAACTGAGACCTGTATATCTCATAAAGGAAACAGGTTCTTGGAAATAACCAAAGACAATTACCTTTCCCAACTGGTTCAGGACCCGGACCAGGACGGCCATACTGGACTTAGTATTAACCAATAGACCTGACAGAACAACAGATGTGCAGGTTGGGGGACACCTGGGAAATAGTGACCATAATATAATAACCTTCCAACTGTCATTCAAAAGAGGGTTTCTTCAGGGAGGAACAAAAATACCAAGCTTCAAAAAAGCAAAATTTAGCCAACTAAGAGAGGCCATAGACCGAACTAACTGGGACAAAGTCCTCAAAAATAAAAATACAGCCACAAAATGGGATATTTTTAAAAGCATCCTAATATCTAATTGTGAGAGGTACATACCTTATGGGAATAAAAGGTTAAGGAACAAGAAAAAAACAATGTGGATAAACAGAACTGTAAAGAAAGCAATAAATGACAAACAGAAAGCATTTAACCCCTTCCCGACCAGCGCCATACATGTACGGTGCTGGTGCGGTGCGGGGACATGACGCCCGCTCGCGGGTGCGGCGGGCGTCATGGCCGGTAAGTCTCTGCTGTTTCTAACAGCAGAGACTTGCCGCTACTTACTGCCATCGGCGGCGTCTTCTAGGCCCTTCTGATGCTGTGATCACACGTGATCAAGGCATTAGGATGCGTCTGAACCTGGAAGCGTACGCTTCCGGGTGGTGTACAGACGCCCCGAGTGGCCAATCGGGGTGTCTGTACACCATATGAAAACTGTAATCCTCGTTGGTGAGGTTTACAGTTTTCAAAGTGCAATTCTTATTCTGGCCACTAGATGGCAGGCTAGGATAAGAAATGAGCAATTCATGGATTTATCTCAGTCTAGTAAATCCTTGATTGCTCATAAAGAAAAAAAAACACACAATATATCAGCTCATATTTGAGCTTAAAAATAGTAAAAAAAAAGTTAAAAAATATATAAAAGTTCAAATCACCCCCCTTTCCGTATAATGAAAAAATCAATACCTAAATAACAATAAATATAGACATCATGGGTATCACCGTGACCGAAAACGCCCGTACTTTTAAAATATAAAAAAAATTCCAATACGGCGAATTGTGTGGCGGAAAAAAGCGTCCAAATGGCGATTCGCTGTTTTTTGTCGCTTTTTTTTTCTAAAAAAAATTAAATAAAAAGTGATCAAAAAGTCACACACCCCAGAATGGTATCAATAAAAACTTCAGATCGCCCCGCAAAAATTGAGCCCCCATACAGCTCCGTACACATAAATACCAAAAAGTTATAGGGGTCAAGATATGACAAGGAAAAAAAAAAAAAGGGCAACTTTCTAATTATTTTATCACTAGCAAAACGCAGGAAAAACTATACATATTAGGTATCGCCGGATTCATACTGACCAGTAGAATGAAAGTAACTAGTCAGTTTTAATGCACATCGAACGCTGTAAATAAGAAACCGGTAGAACTGTAGCGGAACAGCGTTTTTTTGCAATTTCACCCGATTTGGAATTTTTTTCCCGCTTCCCACTACACCATATGCAATATTAAATGGTGGCGTTGGAAAGTACAACTTGTCCCGCAAAAAACAAGCCCTCATACAGCTATCTGGACAGAAAAATAAAACAGTTATGGCTGTTTGAAGGCAGGGAGCACAAAACGAAAATGCATAACCGAAAAAACCTCCGGGGGTGAAGGGGTTAAATCACTAAAACAGGAGAGGAGGGGAACGAGGAAGCATTGAAAAACTATAAGGAAAAAATAGAATATGTAAAAGACAAATAAAAACAGCCAAACTAGAGACCGAGAGATTAATCGCCAAAGAGAGTAAAACTAACCCTAAAATGTTCTTTAATTATATAAATGGTAAAAAGTATAAACCTGAAGGTGTCGGCCCCTTACAGAGTAATGAGGGGGGAGTTGCAAAGAGCGATGAGGAGAAAGCAAAGCTACTAAATATCTTTTTCTCCACGGTATTCACTGAGGAAAATAAACTGTCAGATGAAATGCAGAATATAAATGTAAATTCCCCATTAAAAGTGCCCTGTCTGACCCAGGAAGAAGTAGAACTGCATCTTAAAAAGATTAAAATAGACAAATCGCCAGGACCGGATGGCATACACCCCCGTATCCTAAGAGAATTAAGTAATGTCATCGCCAGACCCTTATTTCTGATATTTAAGGACTCTATACTAACAGGGAGTGTTCCACGGGATTGGCACATAGCAAATGTGGTGCCAATATTCAAAAAGGGTCCAAAAACAGAGCCCGGGAACTATAGGCCGGTAAGTTTAACATCTGTTGTGGGTTAACTGTTTGAGGGTTTTCTAAGAGATGCTGTCTTGGAGTACCTCAATGAAAATAAGCAAATTACTCCATATCAGCATGGCTTCATGAGGGATCGGTCATGTCAAGCCAATTTAATCAGTTTCTATGAGGAGATAAGTTCTAGACTGGACCACGGAGAATCAATGGATGTCGTATATCTGGACTTCTCCAAAGCATTTGACATGGTACCACATAAAAGTTTAGTATATAAAATGAGAATGCTTGGCCTGGGAGAAAATGTCTGTATGTGGGTAAGTAACTGGCTCAGTAATAGAAAACAGAGGGTGGTTATTAATGGTACATACTCAGATTGGGTCACTGTCACTAGTGGGGTACCACAGGGGTCAGTATTGGGCCCTATTCTCTTCAATATATTTATTAATGATCTTGTAGAAGGCTTGCACAGTAAAATATCAATTTTTGCAGATGACACTAAACTGTGTAAAGTAATTAACACAGAAGAGGACAGTACACTGCTACAGATAGATCTGGATAGACTGGAGGCTTGGGCAGAGAAGTGGCAGATGAGGTTTAACACTGACAAATGTAAGGTTATGCATATGGGAAGGAATAATGCAAGTCACCAGTACATACTAAATGGTAAAATATTGGGTAACTCTGACATGGAAAAGGACCTAGGAATTTTAGTGAACAGCAAACTAAGCTGTAGAAACCAGTGTCAGACAGCTGCCGGCAAGGCCAATAAGATAATGGGTTGCATCAAAAGAGGCATAGATGCCCGTGATGAGAACATAGTCCTGCCACTTTACAAGTCACTAGTCAGACCACACATGGAGTACTGTGTACAGTTCTGGGCTCCTGTGAAAAAGGCAGACATAGCAGAGCTGGAGAGGGTTCAGAGGAGGGCAACTACAGTAATAACTGGAATGGGTGGACTACACTACCCGGAAAGATTATCAAAATTAGGGTTATTCACTTTAGAAAAAAGACGACTGAGGGGAGATCTAATAACTATGTATAAATACATCAGGGGTCAGTACAGAGATCTCTCCCATGATCTATTTATCCCCAGGACTGTGACGAGGGGACACCCTCTGCGTCTGGAGAAAAGAAGGTTTGTACACAAACATAGAAGAGGATTCTTTACGGTAAGAGCAGTGAGACTATGGAACTCTCTGCCTGAGGAGGTGGTGATGGTAAGTTCACTAAAAGAGTTCAAGAGAGGCCTGGATGTATTTTTGGAGGGTAATAATATTACAGGTTATAGTTACTAGAGATAGTTCGTTGATCCAGGGAGTAATTCTGATTGCCTGATTGGAGTCGGGAAGGAATTTTTTTCCCTAAAGTGGGGAAAATTGGCTTCTACCTCACAGGGTTTTTTTTGCCTTCCTCTGGATCAACTTATAGGAAAACAGGCCGAACTGGATGGACAGATGTCTTTTTTCGGCCTTATAAACTATGTTACTATGTTACTTGCTTGCGGATGCAATGCGATTTTCACTGAAGCCCCATTCACTTCTATGGGGCCAGGGCTGTGTGAAAAACGCAGAATATAGAACATGCTGAGATTTTCACACAATGGCGAACTGATGCATGAAAAAATACGCTCATGTACACAGACCCATTGAAATGAATGGGTCAGGACTGAGTGCAGGTGCTATGCGTTCACGTCACGTATTGCACCAATTCGCTCATGTGAAAGGGGCCTAATACCCAAATGGAAGGCAAATATATTTGTTAGATCAATCAAATGGAAACTGCAATCCCACTTCTTTACTAAAACTAAAAAACAAGCTCAGACTTGTTTTTTAGTACAGTACAGACCAAAAGTTTGGACACACCTTCTCATTCAAAGACTTTTCTGTATTTTCATGACTATAAAAATTGTAGATTCACACTGAAGGCATCAAAACTATGAGTTAACACATGTGGAATTATATACTTAACAAAAAAGTGTGAAACTACTGTAAATATGTCTTATATTCTAGGATCTTCAAAGTAGCCACTTTTTGCTTTGATTACTGCTTTGCACACTCTTGGCATTTTCTTGATGAGCTTCAAGAGGTAGTCACCTGAAATGGTATTCCAACAGTCTTGAAGGAGTTCCCAGAGATGCTTAGCACTTGTTTGCCCTTTTGCCTTCACTCTGCGGTCCAGCTCACCCCAAACCATCTCGATTGGGTTCAGGTCTGGTGACTGTGGAGGCCAGGTCATCTGGCGCAGCACCCCATCACTCTCCTTCTTGGTCAAATAGCCCTAGCACAGCCTGGAGGTTTTTGGGGGTCATTGTCCTGTTGATAAATAAATGATAGTCCAACTAAACGCAAACCGGATGGAATAGCATGCCGCAGCAAGATGCTGTGGTAGCCATGCTGGTTCAGTATGCCTTCAATTTTGAATAAATCCCCAACAGTGTCGCCAGCAAAGCATCCCCCACACCATCACACCTCCTCCTCCATGCTTCACGGTGGGAACCAGGCATGTAGAGTCCATCCGTTCACCTTTTCTGCGTCGCACAAAGACACGGTGGTTGGAACCAAAGATCTCAAATTTGGACTCATCAGACCAAAGCACAGATTTCCACTGGTCTAATGTCCATTCCTTGTGTTCTTTAGCCCAAACAAGTCTCCTCTGCTTGTTGCCTGTCCTTAGCAGTGGTTTCCTAGCAGCTATTTTACCATGAAGGCCTGCTGCACACAGTCTCCTCTTAACAGTTGTTGTAGAGATGTGTCTGCTGCTAGAACTCTGTGTGGCATTGACCTGGTCTCTAATCTGAGCTGCTGTTAACCTGCGATTTCTGAGGCTGGTGACTCGGATGAACTTATCCTCCGCAGCAGAGGGGACTCTTGGTCTTCCTTTCCTGGGGCGGTCCTCATGTCAGCCAGTTTCTTTGTAGCGCTTGATGGTTTTTGCGACTGCACTTGGGGACACTTTCAAAGTTTTCCCAATTTTTCAGACTGACTGACCTTCATTTCTTAAAGTAATGATGGCCACTTGTTTTTCTTTACTTAGCTGCTTTTTTCTTGCCATAATACAAATTCTAACAGTCTATTCAGTAGGACTATCAGCTGTGTATCCACCTGACTTCTGCCCAACACAACTGATGGTCCCAACCCCATTTATAAGGCAAGAAATACCACTTATTAAACCTGACAGGGCACACCTGTGAAGTGAAAACCATTTCAGGTGACTACCTCTTGAAGCTCATCAAGAGAATGCCAAGTGTGCAAAGCAGTAATCAAAGCAAAAGGTGGCTACTTTGAAGAACCTAGAATATAAGACATATTTACAGCTTTTTTGTTAAAAGTATATAATTCCACATGTGTTAATTTATACTGTAGTTTTGATGCCTTCAGTGTGAATCTACAATTTTTCATAGTCATGAAAATACAGAAAACTCTTTGAATCAGAAGGTGTGTCCAAACTTTTGGTCTGTCACTATATTTCACCATCCATATAATTCAAATCCTTTAATAGCATCTAAATCTGCTGTTATTTTGGAATGATTCTCAAAATGCAAAAAACAGACAAGTCGATCGTGCTGCTCATTTTTACATGCTGTATAGTCATATGTTGGAAATGTTATTGTACTTACCTACAGTAAGTGCCCACAACAGATATCCCGATTATGAATTCATCCACCATTTGCATGGGGTCACTTCCAAGACCAAGGCCTTTAGAATATTCATAGCATCTTGGATTTTGGAATGCTACATTTTAAGGGTGATTTTTTCTCTTTTACGTTTTAGCCATTATTTTTCTGTAGGGGAAAGAGAAGCGGTGTTAACTGCTCCTCATCACTCCATAGCCTTTTTACATCCTATTCACTCTACGTAGATAGATGCATAACTTAAAACTAACCTCTGTTACATATCAAATAATGGAATACAAGTTATACAAATAATAGGACAGGGTGCAGTATATACTACAGACATGTGTACCTCTCTTACACTTGAGAAAGGTTGTTAAATCTACTGTCAAAGAGACTTTGTGACATATAAAAATATTAAATTAGATGTGGCATATGTACATTTTGACTTGGATAAGCTTATTTCTTGTAGATGACAATGGTGTATTTACAGTGCCTTGCGGAAGTATTCGGCCCCCTGGAACTTTTGCCACATTTCAGGCTTCAAACAAAAAGATATAACATTTTAAATTTTTGGTGAAGAATCAACAACAAGTGGGTCACAATTGTGAAGTGGAATGAAATTTATTGGATCATTTAAACTTTTTTGTAATAATAAAACTGAAAAGTGGGGCGTGCAAAATTATTCAGCCCCCTTGCATTAATACTTTGCTGCGCCACCTTTTGCTGTGATTACAGCTGCAAGTCACTTGGGGTATGTCTATCAGTTTTGCACATCTAGAGACTGAAATTCTTGCCCATTCTTCCTTGCAAAACGGCTTGAGCTCTTTGAGGTTGGATAGAGAGCATTTGTGAATAGCAGTTTTCAGCTCTTTCCACATATTCTCAATTGGATTCAGGTCTGGACTTTTGCTTGGCCATTCTGAGACCTGGATACATTTATTTGTGAACCATTCCATTGTAGATTTTGCTTTATGTTTGGGATCATTGTCTTGTTGGAAGATAAATCTCCGTCCTAGTCTCAGGTCTTTTGCAGACTCCAACTCCAGACTCCAAGGTTTTCATCCAGAATGGTCCTGTATTTGGGTCCATCCATCTTCCCATCAATTTTAACCATCTTCCCTGTCCCTGCTGATGAAAAGCAGGCCCAAACCATGATGCTGCCACCACCGTGTTTGACAGTGGGGATGGTGTGTTCAGGGTGATGAGCTGTGTTGCTTTTACGCCAAACATATCGTTTTGCATTGTTTCCACAAAGTTGGATTTTGGTTTCATCTGACCAGAGCACCTTCTTCCACATGTTTGGTGTGTCTCCCAGGTGGCTTGTGGCAAACTGTAAACGAGACTTTTTATGGATATCTTTGAGAAATGGCTTTCTTCTTGCCACTCTTCCATAAAGGCCAGATTTGTGAAGTGTTCGACTGATTGTTGTCCTATGGACAGACTCTCCCACCTCAGCTGCAGATCTCTGCAGTTCATCCAGAGTGATCATGGGCCAGTCTTCTCCTTGTTTGAGATAAAAAATTTAGAGGGACGGCTGGGTCTGGGTAGATTTGCAGTGGTCTGATACTCCTTCCATTTCAATATGATCGCTTGCACAGTGCTCCTTGGGATGTTTAAAGCTTGGGAAATCTTTTGGTATCCAAATCCGGCTTTAAACTTCTCCACAACAGTATCACGGACCTGCCTGGTGTGTTCCTTGGTCTTCATGATGCAGAACCCTGAGACTATCACAGAGCAGGTGCATTTATACAGAGACTTGATTACACACAGGTGGATTCTATTTATCTTCATCAGTCATTTAGGACAACATTGGATCATTCAGAGATCCTCAATGAACTTCTGGAGTGAGTTTTCTGAACTTAAAGTAAATGGGCCGAATAATTTTGCACGCCCCACTTTTCAGTTTTATTATTACAAAAAAAGTTTAAATGATCAAATAAATTTTGTTCCACTTCACAATTGTGACCCACTTGTTGTTGATTCTTCACCAAAAATTTTAAATGTTATATCTTTTTGTTTGAAGCCTGAAATGTGGCAAAAGATTAAAAAGTTCCAGGGGGCCGAATACTTTCGCAAGGCACTGTATGTCCCATTTTGTCAATGAGTCTGACTCTCCATCTGACGCAGCATCCTATGCGTGTATAGGGAGTCCGTTTCTCTATTTATTCCTATGGTAGCCTCCATGTCAGTCTTATCGAACAGAATGGGGAAACTGACTTCCTGTCCACACACAAGACGCTATGTCAGAGTGTGGGTCACATGACACAGCTGAGGATCAGAAGGGTGAGGATAACTCACAAATACAGTTAATGGTAAGAAGATTACCATCACTACAATTTACATCATCTACTTTTTAAATGAACAAGCGAATAACATTTTTGTTTAGGAGTACGTCTTTGATATAGTAGTGTCTCTCGTGTATAGTACTATCACAAATACAATCACCTTCATCTCAAAAATCAAATATAATTAAATAAAAATCATCAAAAAGAAATCAAATATAAAAACATGATTCAAAATATCCCAAAATAATTAAGACTTATGATTACACATTAATAGGATGAATTGTTTGGAACTTTGAATGAATTTGAAGATATTTTAATTATGTGCTGTTTTATTAATTTATTTGATTTTAAATGCTACTATTCGCATTATATATAACAGTTGAGAATTAGTTGGTTATATTCTGGATATTACATGATAGAGAACATAAGGGTGCGTTCACATCACTGTTTAGCTTTTCGTTCTTCTGATTCTTCCAAAGAACAGAATTTTAAAAAAAAACACAGATTCATAATTTTGATCAAGTTGTGTGAGTTCTGTCAGAGATCAGTTATTTTTGAAAAAAATAGCACAGCAAGTATTTTTATCCCATCAAGAATAATTAATCTCTGATAGAAGTGACACAAATTGATCATAACTGTTGCTCAAAATAATGGATATTTTTTCTTTTCTGTTCTTCTGATGGATCAGAAGAACAAAAAGCTAAACGGTTATGCGAACGTACCTTTTTATTAACTACATACAGTATTGGTAATAATAGATATATATTTTTATATATATATTAGGCTGACTTCACACTTCAGTTATTTCCATCAGTTATTGTGAGCCTAAGAACGCATTCACATGACCGCACCGTGTTTTGCAGTTCGCAAATTGTGGATCCGCAAAACACGGATGCCGCAGAACAGAATAGGTGGCCCATTATAGAACTGCCTATTCTTGCCCAGACAAGAATAGGACATGCTCTATATTTTTTGCAGGGCTGCAGAACGGAACTACGGATGCAGACAACGCACAGTGTGCTTTCCACATCTTTTGCGGCCCCATTGAAATGATGCAGATGTGTACTCATTCATATGGTCATGTGAATGAGCCCTAGGCCAGTAGTGAAGCCTACTCAAAGATCAGGTATAAAGGAAAGATTTCCTCCTGTTCTGTGTTTTTGACCTACACCTAGTTTTGGCTCACAATAACTGATGGAAATAAATGACCAAATATAACTGAAGTGTGAACTCGGCCTTAAGAGAGCCTGGAAAGCCAGTTTATTTTATCTTAGATGGCTGCCTTCAATTCACTATTATTCACAGCAGAGGGCGCTCAGATCACATATAACAATTTTGATGCTGCAAATGGTTTTTCCCTTACTAGCATAAGGACGTAAATGGAAAGTAAGCAAACATATACACTTATCCATTACTTAGAATATCCATTAACAGCACATTTTATCTGAATTACTGTTATTTACAGCATTTGCACTTTTTCAGCACTACCTATGTTTATATAATGGTAATAGCATAATGGTTACTGGATAGCTCCCAGCAATTACAGGACACTTAAGGACTTCTAAGACAATCTCTACTGTAAGAGAGAACACACAGCTTACACAAATATATTTTATTTTTCAGGAATCACAGATGGATGCATAGATGTGATGAATACTACTTGGCTCCTCCACTGTGCTCCAACCTCTGGATGAACTCTACAGAAGAAATCTATCCACATTTGACTCCAGGAGACATACTGGTCTTTCCCTGAAAACAGTTTTGAGTTGACCATTCAATGTTTTTAGAACCAAGTTAGACATAAACAGTAATAAAGTCTCATTGCCTTCCCCACAACCATATAATTGTATTCCTTCCTAAGCTGGAAACTCCCTTGTAAAACAGGAGCAAGTCCTATGTAGCTGCAAGGTCTACATAACACACCGTCTGAGCACCAAAGCAGGAAACACATTCCTCCATCAGCAAGGGAGGCTATTGTTTTTTATAAATATCATTAAGATGTTGTTTCTTCTTTAATCATATTTTCTTTTTGAAACCGCACACTTGGAAATGAACAGTTTTCCAAAATTAAGGTAAAACAAACTCACCGGCTTGAACCTGCTTGTTGATTTTCCGGGCCAGGTTTCTCCTTTTAGCACATCAGTGTCGCTTTGAGAAAATAATATGAAAGGCACGTTCACATAAATATAGGACCAAAGCTCAAGTAAATATTTATAGGTGTGTGCTTAGATGTCTGGATTTCAAATATTTTAGGCACTACCTGCTGCTAAATAGGGAAGCCACAAAGAGACTAGGACCAATTTGTGTTTGTCAAAGAAATGACCAGCTTGGAAAGTAATTTTATTGAACTTCAAAAATGTTAATAAACGTCAAATGTCAATGTAAATGTCAGTGGAAATTGGTGTACAGAGTAGTAAATTTCTTGAACCTTTTTCAGGTCCTATTTTCACAAATCGATCGTCAGATTTGATTCAGGCCTGTATAAATTTGACCAAAATAAAAAATGCCCAAATTGCCCTGAAAAGTCATGTATGATACTTTTTAGGTTCTCCTAGGACTGTATCCACCCCTTTCAAGCCAAGACAGCTTTAGTAATGTCAAAGTGACGGCAACATATATGGCTATGGGTAAACAGATGGTAACCGGTGATAACGAACAGCCTGTTTAATATTTCAACCCTGCACTAAAATGGTCCACAAATCATCCCTTTTTAGTGACTGAAATTTTTTTTCTGTCTGACCTGTAAAATGGGGGCCACCATTTTCAGCGATTCATCTAAATCTTATTGCAAAAATTTCGGATTCAGTAGAATCCACATTTTTTGGGAAGTCAGTATTGAATTTGATTTGATTAGAATTGATTCCCTCAGACATATTGTTGTGTAATTAAAGCAGTTATACTCCGTATTAACAGTATATCCATGTTCAACCTTTAGGTATCTGGAAGGCTCTGAGGCTTGTGACAAAAACTATAAGCTGGCCAACCTACCTACCTTATGTCACACAGTATATAACACATAGTATTCAGTATAATTACAGTATAATCTATGCCATTGTGCCAGTTTAGACAGGGCTCATTGTTCCCGTTGCTTAAATATCCTTAGTTGCAATGCTCCATAACTAGGTGGCTTGCTACCTCCAGCTTTGTGGCTTGCCATAATGTGTCAAATTACCAACTAAAATTTGTGCAAATTATTTATTCTGTGTTTTAAATATTTCTTCTTGATTTTTTTTATTTAGTGTGATTCAGGACTACCACTCAAAGCTGAATTGGTTGAGGGCCTCTGCTCTATTGGACTTTGATTATATATTTATATCAAAACCATGGTATCCTTTACATACAGTCCCCAAATACACTGACATTTGGTAAATCTCCCCCTGTTATCTGATCACAAGTAATACTGCTGTGAAGCAAGGAAACTGTTAGGAATTCAATTCCATGTGGTTACCCTCAGAGCCACTACATACCAATGTACTCTGTCTATAGGCCGCAAGCTATGGCTGACATAAAACACACTGTGTCCTGTTGATGCGCTAAAACTATTTTATGTACAGCCTGTTAATGACAGTATCATTAGGAAACTGCACAAAAAGCAATTCTTTGATATTTTAGGCAGGCTATCTACAAACAGGAAGAACCTTTGAACTGCTTAGGGTGGTATGTTCCAACTAACAAATACATTTAGAAGTTGGAGCATGCCTTGCAGTTAGGTTTTCTGTTCTGTGCCAATGTTACCCCATATCAATTAGAAACATGAAAACAATTTACATTCATATAGTAAAATAGACTTTTCCTTGCCTTCAATATAGGAGTAAACGCCACACTCCAGGTTTCTCTCAGTTATAGATAAATGTATTCTTGCTGAATTTCATGTTTGCTTATCATACTGATGCCTACAGAATGCATGTGGGTGTAAGAATTTCCAATATCAGTAAAAATTTTATGTACTTAAAGAGACACTAAACAAGAATCCAAACAAATAAAAGGAACAACACATAAATTATATAATTGCCTTATTTTTCTTGCTCCTCTCCTGTCCTATATTACATAGTTACATAGTTAATACGGTTGAAAAAAGACACATGTCCATCAAGTTCAACCAAGGGTGGGGGTAGGAGTGACGAAGGGGAGCTGCATTGTTTCTCCACCTCTCTCTTCCCCCTTTGTCTAAAATGGGGCCTCCATTACAGCTCTACAGCTTTCCACATGTGTGGCCAACCCTCCATTCACTGCCATATGACTTCTGAAAATAGCTAAGCGCTGTAAGATCCGAACTAGAGATGAGCGAACTTCCTGAAATTTGTTTTGTGTCTGTTTTGTCAAATTTTTCAAAAAAGTTGATTGCTCCAAATGGCCTGAAAATTGGTATATAGGACTCATTATGTATTGTTGATTTCTCTCTTCACCTCTTTTAAGCTCTTAAATGGAATGACAGAAATAGCAGCAACAGTGGTATAACAGAGGCTGTAGCAGCAGCCATATGGTATAGAACATGATGGTAGGCAGACACACATCGGCAGTGGCCTAAAAGGGGCAATGTCAGCAATGGCAGATCTATTAATTGGTCATCTTCTGGAGTCTGGATAGGGCTGCAAGGCTCTAAAAGCATGGCTATCCATTAATCATCAGATTGCTTCATGTGAATGATACACTTGTCATTACGTAAGCAAGCACACAGCTTGACATTCTAACAACTCCTCCACCTGCTCCTACTCCAGTGATAGCTCCTTATCCTCATTCTTCACTTCCTCCTCCATGGGACTTTCCCAGTGGACAGCAAAATGTGTGAGGTGTTATTTTTCTGCTGTCCCTTGTTGCATAAGTGTGAGAGTCTGCTCTAAGAGAAATTGTTGATGCCAAAGTTGTACCTACTTACAAATCTGCTGGCTTCTGCTAAGGGTCTGAATGTGCCACAGGTGTCCCTGACCTTGTAACAAAACATGCTCCCTGCTGAGGTGGTCTGTCGCATGACAAAATCATTTGCCACTTTACTCTACTTGTACATGTGCTCTAGCATATGCAAGGTGGAAGTCCAGAGAGTTGGAATGTTACAGATCAGGCGGTGCAATAGAAGACTGTAGCTACTAATCCAGGAGGGCATTCATTGCCACATAGGAATGGCTGAAATTCGAGGACAGTCTACTGGACTGCACTTTGAAAAATTGTTTCAAAACAAAATTTACCATATGGGATATGCAGGGAGCATGTGTTATTTCCTCCAATTGCAGCACAGCCACAATGTTCCTGCCATTGTCGCTGACCACCTTGCCCAATTGGAGTTGGCTGGGAGACAGCTAGCGAGCGCTTGCTGCACTTTAGCAAGTGATCGACTGTGTGGCTATTCTCGCCAAGGTCAATCAGTTATAACACTGCATGGCAGCGCTTCACTTTACACATATGATAGGAGGGAGTGGGAGCATTGTTCTGCTCTGCTTCTTTTGGGGATGGGTGGATGTCCATGGAGGAAGATGTGGAGGAGGTGGATAAGTGCCTGGTGTGGTGGTGTGGAAACCGGACCAACACAAACATGGAGGGGTCAATAGCTCCTGGCTTTGTTGCTGCATAGCTGCTTCGCCACTGCCAAGCAGTGGTGGTCCTCTTCACTGAGTGCCAATGCTGCCCCATGCCCTGACAGTGTACTGCTTCTATGACCAGTTTCTAGGTGCAAACTATGACCTGATGCTGTGCAACACCTGGATGTAGTGCAGCTCTGGCTCCAGGACATAGTGCTGCGCTGCAGAACAGCCAGAGTAGAGGTGGGGGAGGAGGTGGGTATTTTTTTTTTGTCTGCTCAGAGGTCTGCATTTAGGGGATGGAGGAGTTGTATTTGCGCCATAGGGGGGCAGCACAGTCCAAGCTGTGGTCTGTATAAACTGGGGTTCTGATGTGAGGTCTATGTAAAATTAGAGTTTGATTTAGAGTCTGATCTGAGGTCTGTATAAATTTCAGGGTCTGATCTTGGATCAGTATTAATTTGGGGGCTGATTTGGGGTATAATCTGGATTCTGTATAAATGTGCAGTCTGTTCTGAGGTCTGTATTAATTTTGAGGCTTATTTGGGGTTCAATCTGCGGTTGTATACATTTTGGGTCTGATGTTGGATCTATATGAATTTTTGGTCTGATTTGGGGTCTATGTAAATTTGCTGTCTGATTTGGGTTCTGTATAAATTGAGGGTCCAATCTGAGGTCTGTATAAACTTAGGTTCTGATCTCAGTTCTGTATAAACTTTGGGACTGATCTGGGGTCTGTATGAACTTGGGGGCTGATTTGGGTTCTAATTTGGGGTCTGTATAAATTGATGGGTTGATCTGCAGTCTGCATTTATTTTGAGTTCTGGTCTGGAGGTCTGTGGAGGTATATATGAATATTAATTTTAGGGTCTAGTCTAGGGGTTTGTATTAAATATAGAGGTCTCATCTGGGGTCTCTATAAAGAAAGGGCTGTCCTACTTTTGAAAACTGATTAGAATGCAACAAAAAGTAGTGAAACCTCTCTCACCCTGCTGTTCTTAGTACTAGGGGAGCTCTTGGTGTCATTCCCAGGCATGGCCAGCTGAGTTGTGTGTGGTGAGTGTGACACACATATGTGATGAATATGTGACATATGTGAATGTTGCAGGCTGTCAACTGGAATTTTTTTCCAGGTGTGGCCCATATATCGGCTGAGTTTGAGACCTCTGTATAGGTTACCAGGGTGATTGATTAAGTCTGCCCCCTGTTTAGTTAGCTGTGATGTCTAGTTTGATCAGGGCACAGCAGAAGACCTACATGTCCATAGAACCTTATCTCTGAGGCTACTAGAGAGGTTGCTTTGCTATCAGAGTAACCCTGAGAGAAAGAGACCAGACATCTTAGAAGGACTAGAACAACTGGCCATGGCATTGAGACTTGGAAGGATATATTGTTTCGGCACCTACTACATTTTGAGATGGACTGGCCACCTGGATCTAAACTCTACACCCTGCAGTGAGAACTACAGAAAGGGAACAGAATAGCACATCTGTGGTTGTTTAGAGAAAATGCAAAGTGTTCCCTAGATGGAGAATTAGGGACTACTACTACCATCATTGTTTCTGCCAATATATAGCTATTGGGGAGAAGACTACAATGTTATATATTTATGAACTGTGCATTTTGCTACTATTTGTACTACTGCTCTCATTATCCATCCCGCAAACAAAGACGTTATTTATTGCAACCAAATTGCCTGGTTATTGTCTCAACGTGTCACCAACTTTGTATCTGTTCTCCTGCCTAGTACCCTGACAATTACCCACCATCAAGGATGCCCCAACTTTCACCAGGAGGGGCCCCAATACCAGGGTGTGTCCCAAAGGGGGAAAGAGTGCACCCTCCAGTCACTGCACAGCCCTGTGTGCATCAAATGGAAGATGGCCATGGTGAACTGTACTATTACTACCCTCAGGGCCACAACCACCACTGCCATCCTCTCTGCCCTGTACCTCCTCTGCAGCTCATTGCGCATGCTTTTGCACACAGTCGATCTTCAGCCAAAAGATTGAGGAGACAGGTAGAAAAGGGTTCTCTCTACCTGTAAGATTTCAGCAAAACTGCTTGCTGTTGCAGCTTGCTAACAGTCTTGAAAGCATATTGAAGAGGGGCATTTTATACATATATTTAAATATTTTTAATGTATTTAGAGGTTTAGTGTCCGTTTAATACTGAAATTCTCCTCTACTCCAAATCTACCAACACATTTATAAGATTTCTTCTTGAACTCATTTGCAATTTCAAAAAAAATCTAGGTTAGGGTGGAAGTCAGCCAAACTTCAGATACTTGGCTTTAATATTCCGACAGACTGGACAGAATTTGCACTTTTAAACATTTTTCCAATAAATACAATTTTCAATATTTAATCCATATCACACAGCAAGGGCGGACTGGGAACTTAAAGTGGCCCTGGCAAAAAAACTAAAAGTGGCCACGGTTTGTAGTCGGGTCCAAATTGATGGAAGGCAGGGCCAGCAGTATCATATTATGCCACATTATACCATCCAACAGAGCCAAATACCACAGTCCATCACAAAATACTGCCAGCAGCACAAAATATATCCCCAAAAACTTCCACTGGCCAGCCATGAGGAAGGCCCAGGCAGCCCCCTTGCTATCGGCCCATGGGGAAATTCCCCTCTAAGGTCTATGGCCAATCCACCCCTGTCACACAGACACAATACTGTACATGCAAAAATATTTAGATTACAGCTGAAATACCTTTCCATGGAGGATAATTCTAGTCAGGATTGCCCAACTAGAGGACCACGTGATTCTCCAGTGGAACAAGGATCTGCCTTGATTGGGGTTAGTTTATAGGGGAAAAGCCTGCAGTCTGTTGGGCATGTCACTTGTCATTATGGAATGGGAGGGGGCACTGGTTCTAGAGCTTACAAACTTAGTGTCATGCTTGGTGCCTGAATCACGATGCAGTTTCTTAGGCTACTTTCACAATTGCAGTAGCAGGCTCTGGCAGGCTGTTCCGACAGGGGTAACAGTCTCAGTCTGCAAGATCCGTGTTAATGCTATCCTACCATGCACATGCGTTCACTTTAATGGGGGTGGGCCGGAGGTCTGGCTGCAACACAGCAAACATGCCGAAAGGTGGCCGGACAAAAACTACAGCATGGACCCCATTGACTTCTATGTGAGAGTTTTCTGGGCATGCTCTGTAACCTGTGCAGAGGTCATTGTACAAGGAAAGAATAGATACATTTTGACAATCACCTATTGTGAATGGTGTATTCTGTCATTGTAATTCTGCCTGTAATGATATCACCTCTGTGTATAGATAAGCAGAAAAATGCAGTAAAGTGATCTGTACAGACCAAGAAGTGGGGCCTATTATTGTGCTTAGTGGCCAGTGTAAAAACTGCAGGATTTTATGGTTTTTGTTTAAATATAGATATTGACATGGAAAATTAAAAATAAACCACCAAATATTCTTTAAAAATATGTTTTAAAATGTGATTTAAACAATAGGTTCTTTTCTGATACATTTCTTTTAAGGCAGGGCACTCTGGTGGAAAAGCCAAGTCTCTCATTAGCTAGACAGCCAAGCTCCATGACTGGCCACGCAGCTCAGCTTTATGATTGAGCAACTGTTCGTTCTGTTTACCCATCTAACCTCTCTATCAGTCTCACTTCAATTCTCACAGTGGCAGCATCTGACAGAAGAGAACAGCACAGAAGCATGGCCAGGTGAGTATATTACAGCCATATAGCATCCAGGCAAATAGTATTACACAGCATACAAGCACAGCCAAGATATCTGTGTGGAAAATGAAACTGTATAGCAGTGAAAACAATCAGGTCATTATCAAGTGTGGAGGTCTAAAATCCTTTCATGCCTTGTGTGGCTCTTAATCATAGCATAAAACAAACATGATTGGAGCTTTTTATCTACATCCCCGGGGTTTAAAGTAGTCTAGGGCAGTAAAAGGGTTACTGTCAACAATCACTGGTGATCTAGGGAAGTGATGGGATTAATTTCAATATATTTTCTGTAATAGTGTTTATATCATTAGTACTCATGGTGGTCTAGCGCAGTGAATGAGTTAAAGCCAGTATAACTAGCAGCCTAGGGGCAGTGAATGGGTTAATGACAGTGTTATTAGGGTGCAGTGAAGGGGTGAATGTCAGCATACCGGGTGGTCCAGGGATTAATACCAGTATCCCTAGTGGTGTAGAGCAGTGAATGGTTTAATGTCCATATAGCTGGTGGTCTAGGGCAGTGAGCGACGTAGTTCTAGTATCCCTGGTTATCTAGGGAAGGGGGTTGTAAGGTGAGACTTGAGAGATACTGGTGACTTCTTAATTAGGGTTGAAGATGTTGATAACTGAGATTTCTTTTTTATGCAGTTTTGATATTAGCAGTTTATATACAAACATTCCTTCTGTTGCGGGTATGACAGCTTTAAGGGAAAATTATGTGAATAATCACTTATCAGGAATGAGAACATTAGATTTGTGATGGAATTGTTGGATATTATTGACTAACATGATTTAATTATTAGTTTTGGTGAAGATTCTTTTCTGCATCTACAGTGATTCTCAGTGGGGTCTCCTGTAGCACCAAGTTGCTCCAACATCTTCATGTCATTGTGGATTTAGTAATTAGATTTTGTCATGGTTATAATATGTGGATAATGTGTTTCTGCTGTGTGAGGAGTATCACTTGATCAGTTTGCTAGCTATCTTAGCGTGTCAAGTTTTTATTAAGTACACATTAGAAAAACATCCGGTATGTATACACTACTTGGATATAGAGGTGAAGGCTGAACATTAATAAGAACTATATTGGTGTTGAGTGGCTCACTAATCCACAATTATGAATTGAGGTGCTACAGTCCAAGGATCTTACCCAATGGATCCCAGCAGAAAGAAGATTAGCGATAAATAAATATGGGCTATGCACACTCTTATCTTCGTGTCTTTGGCATTGTATTTCACAGATTGATGGAAATAATAAAAAGTAGTGAAAATAAAATTAGAATGATAGTTAGATAAAGAATGATAATAAGATAATCAATGAATGAGAAGGCTGCACAACATATGGTCACAAAAAGTGTGTATTAAATATATGTTCAAAGTTGTGACACACAATCAAAGTATTTCAGTTTTAACTCTCTATGGATCAAAAATTAGTACAGATATCCAGCAATAGTCCTTAAAAATAATATATGTCTCCAACAGTCTTGTGGGAAAAAACATAAACTTATAGGGAAGAGGTAGCTGTGGAATCACTAACAAGCGGCATAAGTTAATATGTTGAAGGCTTAACTACGATGTTAGGGTTTTTTTACGTTACCCTTCCTTGTGTGGATGTTCTCCCTTGCTTCCTTCGGTAGCGTTGTATGCTGTATGGCGTTTGTGTGCTCCGGCAGCACGAGGTTCTGCAGAGTGCGCGCTTTTACAGCGGAAAGTGCGGGAACCCCGTGTAGCGTCCCACGTGGTCCCGTTCGTCCTGCGATGTACGCTATGAATGGATAGAAGGGGATTTATGTTAATCCAAACAGCTGTTAGTGAAACTGGATTGATGGTTTCACTTGTATCTGTGTCTTTGTCTTTTATATTTATATTTATATTTATAGATCTTTCTGGCAGCGCTGCCTTTGATAGAGACACGGGTATCCAATACACTAATTAGTGTATTGGATACCCGTGTCTCTATCAAAGGCAGCGCTGCCAGAAAGATCTATAAATATAAATATAAAAGACAAAGACACAGATACAAGTGAAACCATCAATCCAGTTTCACTAACAGCTGTTTGGATTAACATAAATCCCCTTCTATCCATTCATAGCGTACATCGCAGGACGAACGGGACCCACGTGGGACGCCACACGGGTTCCCGCACTTTCCGCTGTAAAAGCGCGCACTCTGCAGAACCTCGTGCTGCCGGAGCACACCAACGCCATACAGCATACAACGCTACCGAAGGAAGCAAGGGAGAACAGCCACACAAGGAAGGGTAACGTAAAAAAACCCTAACATCGTAGTTAAGCCTTCAACATATTAACTTATGCCGCTTGTTAGTGATTCCACAGCTACCTCTTCCCTATAAGTTTATGTTTTTTCCCACAAGACTGTTGGAGACATATATTATTTTTAAGGACTATTGCTGGATATCTGTACTAATTTTTGATCCATAGAGAGTTAAAACTGAAATACTTTGATTGTGTGTCACAACTTTGAACATATATTTAATACACACTTTTTGTGACCATATGTTGTGCAGCCTTCTCATTCATTGATTATCTTATTATCATTCTTTATCTAACTATCATTCTAATTTTATTTTCACTACTTTTTATTATTTCCATCAATCTGTGAAATACAATGCCAAAGACACGAAGATAAGAGTGTGCATAGCCCATATTTATTTATCATTAATAAGAACTACTTTGTTTTTTAAACTGTCAGATAGGAACAACTTGTTAAGACATGACATTATATCATGCCCTTCAGGTTTTCAATGGAATTCCTAAGGGATGATTCACACGTGTGAGGAGGATCGACAGTAATGGATATGAAAATAAAATCCAGGCAGATAAGATGGTGGAAAATTTGTAGAAAGATGATACTCTAGAAAGGAGGTTACAAATAAGAAATGTGCCCCTAAGTCTTCATGTGTGGTGTTAAGAAGTACAGTAAAACAGAAGGAAAGATGACAGATGTACAGGGGCGGATTGGCAATGTACCCCACCGGGACACTTCCCGGTGGGCCGATGGCTTGAAGCATGCTGTGGGCCGGCATGACATTTACGTGGGGGTAATAGATTACAGCAGGGCGGGCGGCGGCCGTCACTGTCAGGACAATACACATTACAATCCACACTACAATACACTTTACAGGCCGCAGTCAGCCCTGCTGCGGTCTCATTATCATACCATTGTCATGATAATGAGATCGCAGCAGGGCTGTTGGCTACCACATTGTGTATTGTAGTGTGGATTGTAAGTGTATTGTCCTGAGAGCGACGCCTGCCCTGCAGTAAGCTAATCATTGTGCTGCCTGCCCTTCCCTCTTATGGTGTGCTGCGGCCCGCCCCTGTACCTCCCGCTGCCAAGTCCTTTGACACTGGACACCAGGAGAGAAAGCACTGCTCTGCCATCCAGATGTCAAAGGACCTTTGGCTCCTCCCACTCCCAGGCAGGGAGCATTACTGGGAGCACTATAAGGACCTTACTGGGGGCAGGGAGCATTGCTGGGGCACTAAAAGGACCTTACTGGGGTTAGGGAGCATTACTGGCAGCACTATAGGGACATTACTGGGGGCAGGGAGAATTACTGGGGGCACTATAAGGACCTTACTGGGGGCAGGGAGCATTACTGGGAGCACTATAAGGACCTTACTGCAGGCAGGGAGGCATTACTGGGGGCACTATAAGGACCTTACTGGGGCAGGAAGCATTACTGGGAGCACTATAAGGACCTTACTGGGGGCAAGGAGCATTACTGGGAGCAGTATAAAGACCTTACTGGGGGCAGGGAGCATTACTGGCAGCACTATAGGGACCTTACTGGGGGCAGGGAGCTTTACTGGGGGGCACTATAAGGACTTTACTGGGGGCAGGGAGTGCAATATTGGCGGCTCTATAGGTACATTACTGGGGGCAGGGGGCATTACTGGGGACACTAAGGACTTTACTGGGGGCAGGGAGGGCAATACTGGCGTCTCTATAGTGACATTACTGGGGGTGGGGTGCATTGCTGTGACCAGGGATATTACTGGGGGGCAGCGGGGTATTGGTGTGGCTGCTATAGGGACATTAATGGGGGCATTACTCGGGGCTCTATAGTTACATTACTAGTGGGAGGGGGATATTATTGTGACCATTATAGGGACATTACTGGGGGCAGGGGGCATTACTGGGGGTATTATTATTACTGAGAGCACTATTATTACTGGGGGAATTATAGGCAGTTTGTTTTTGATGGGGGCAGGCATTATTGCCACTGGGGACACTATAGGAGGCATTATTATTTTTACAGTATATTGGGGTAGCAGCAGGATGACAATGTTGGGCACCATGGTGGGGAGGATGATGGAAATTTGAGGACTCTAAGATGTCTGTGTGTGATACTCTGCAGAGATGGAACACGGCTAGAAGATGTCATCATGTGTTGTCTGGTTTAAATATTGAGGAGAATGCACTCCTATATCATAATATGAGGTGCAGTGACAGACGAGAAATTAATCTCATGTAACAACTTTAAACCTGGAAAATCACGCACTCTCTTACAGAATCAGATGCAATTTAGGTTTATTTAGAACAAGGTCCTCCTGGACATATTTGTCATAATAGGTTACAGCTCATAAGCATTCATATGAAATATTGATTAACACGTGATGCGTTGCAGAGTTGAAACGTTTCGGTCTATTGAGACCTTTATCAATCAGAACGCTGTAAGTAGAAGGAGAGTGGTTAGTGGGCTAATCCTTCGGTAGTAGACAATATATTAGAGAGCTATAGAACAAGTCAATACAAATATTCTAGAATGTAAAATACAGCTAGGGGGAAAGGTATAGAAAAGCTGAGCAATATATGTTGAACAATAAACTGGTAACTAAGGTCATAATGACCCAGGAGGCTGGTCACGCCGGGTGGAGCAAGGTACAGTAATAAAGCAATATGACTGAACAGGAAATATAGATAGAGTATATGCAGAGTATAATGTATACATGTACTGCGGAATAATGCTGATAACGGGAGAACTTACCAGGTAGTAGTTAAGATATGGTGAGGTTGAATTATGCAGAGCTGTAGTGGCAGTGCAGCGGAAGCGTTCTTAAATAGAGCGCCGCACTCTCAAGGGCAGCCGCCGCGTCCGGAAAGCCGGAAACACGGCGGCGGCCATCTTGGAAGTGGGCGCGCATGCGTGGAATGGACATTGTGAGTCGGCGCCATCTTAACTAAGGTGGCGCATGCGCTGTGCTTAATAGGAGGTGTGGGGGCCATATTGGAAAAGGCATGATGTGAATGTAATGCAGATATAAAGAATAATGAATTTAAAAACAGCGTGTAATGTTGATTGATGTATAAGAAGTGTATGTATAGGTGTGGATGTGTATATGTATATGTGTAAATGTCGCCTATAGGTGAGGTCTATGTATATGGGGGAGAAAGGAAGGAAAAAGAAAGGAGAAAGGAAGAGGGGATGAACAAAGATAAAGAGAAGGAAGCAAAAGGGGAAAGAAAGAATAGGGCATGACCAGTAACCTGATACTACCTGATGTGCTTGTAGTTGTCAGCGAGTCTGAGAATAATAGACAAGAAAACTCATGAATATCTTCTCAATCCTCATCCTATCACCCCTGTCTTTTACATCCTCCCCAAAATCCACAAATCACTTACCAACCCACCAGGCAGACCTATCGTTGCATCAACGGATTCTATTTTATCTCCCTTATCAAAATTTCTAGAGAAAATTCTCACACCAATTACAAGACGCACCAAATCCTTCATCCTTGACACTGGTCATTTTCTTCACATCCTCAAATCACTACCCACCATTCCACCTAATAGCCTCTTGGTCACACTAGATGTCAACAGCCTTTATACCTCCATCACACACACCCTAGGCATCGAAGCAGTTAAACAGAATCTTCTTTCTGACAACACATTATCACGCAACTCCATAGATTTCTGCATCAAACTACTTACCATTGTACTTACTAAAAAATTTTTTCTATTTGAGGACACATTCTATGCTCAAAAGTGTGGGACCTAGATGGGGGCCATACATGGACCGATTTGAAACCGATTATATTTACACTAACAATCTTTTCCAACAGTATGCCTTATGTTGGCATCGCTACACAGACGATATTTTTTGTATTTGGACTGGCCCAATTCCCACACTCACATCATTTGTTGATCACATTAATCAAATTCGCCTGGAACTCCAATTTACTGTACAACATGATCACCATTCCATCAGTTTTCTTGATACTTTGGTACAATTAGACTCAGACTACACCCTATCTACTGACCTGTTTTCTAAACCCACTGACAAAAACAGCCTATTACACTTCACCAGCTGCCACCCGAACAACACCAAGAAGGCATTACCAAAGTCACAATTCACTCGGATTCAACGCATAGTTTTCTGACCCACACAGAAAAGAGGAACAGTTATCAAAAATGAGAGACAAATTTCGGAGGAGAGGCTACCCCGAACGAGTTCTGGTTTCTGAAATGAGCCCCAAGACTTCACCTACTACTAACCCGAATAGGGTAGCTTTCGTACATACATACCACCCGGTAATATACAAAATTCAACATATCATACGTAGACACTGGCCCTTACTCAATAAAACCTACCCACAAATCACAGAATTTCAAAATCCCGTCTTAATGTGCCTCAAGAGACCTAAGAATCTCCGGGATCATCTCATTAAGGCTGACATAGGTAGTCAGACTAAAATACCACATCAAACATTCCTTACTTCCAGACGCACAGGTACATTCCCCTGTTTACATTGTTCATGCTGCAACAATGTCACAAAAGGCAACACTATATATCACCCTCATTCTGGCAAACCATACCAGATCAAAGATTTTTTTTACCTGTGATTCTAAATTTGTGGTATTCCTCATAAAATGCCCCTGCGGACTGCTTTATGTGGGAGAAACCACACAGACGATTCGGGACCGAATCATCCATCATAAGTCTACAATACGATGTGGAAAAGTGTGGTTACCCCTTCCTGAACACTTTAAAAGAACTGGACACAATCTTGCCCAGCTAGAGTTCGAAATAATTGAACAGATCGAACGACCACGCAGAGGCGGCAACCACATGGGATTTCTCAAAAAAAGAGAATCTTACTGGATTCACACACTGGGCACTCTTCATCCAAACGGACTTAACCGAGAATACGATGTTTTTCCTACTTGAGATTCGTTGTACTATTACTTATGTGGTTCTATAACCTTGTTCTATATTTCTTCTGCTAGATGGTATTAACACAATATTGTTTTCCTTTTCCTTTCAGACTCGCTGACAACTACAAGCACATCAGGTAGTATCAGGTTACTGGTCATGCCCTATTCTTTCTTTCCCCTTTTGCTTCCTTCTCTTTATCTTTGTTTCTCCTTCCTTTCTCCTTTCTTTTTTCCTTCCTTTCTCCCCCATATACATAGACCTCACCTATAGGCGACATTTACACATATACACATCCACACCTATACATACACTTCTTATACATCAATCAACATTACACGCTGTTTTTAAATTCATTATTCTTTATATCTGCATTACATTCACATCATGCCTTTTCCAATATGGCCCCCACACCTCCTATTAAGCACAGCGCATGCGCCACCTTAGTTAAGATGGCGCCGACTCACAATGTCCATTCCACGCATGCGCGCCCACTTCCAAGATGGCCGCCGCCGTGTTTCCGGCTTTCCGGACGCGGCGGCTGCCCTTGAGAGTGCGGCGCTCTATTTAAGAACGCTTCCGCTGCACTGCCACTACAGCTCTGCATAATTCAACCTCACCATATCTTAACTACTACCTGGTAAGTTCTCCCGTTATCAGCATTATTCCGCAGTACATGTATACATTATACTCTGCATATACTCTATCTATATTTCCTGTTCAGTCATATTGCTTTATTACTGTACCTTGCTCCACCCGGCGTGACCAGCCTCCTGGGTCATTATGACCTTAGTTACCAGTTTATTGTTCAACATATATTGCTCAGCTTTTCTATACCTTTTCCCCCTAGCTGTATTTTACATTCTAGAATATTTGTATTGACTTGTTCTATAGCTCTCTAATATATTATCTACTACCGAAGGATTAGCCCACTAACCACTCTCCTTCTACTTACAGCGTTCTGATTGATAAAGGTCTCAATAGACCGAAACGTTTCAACTCTGCAACGCATCACGTGTTAATCAATATTTCATATGAATGCTTATGAGCTGTAACCTATTATGACAAATATGTCCAGGAGGACCTTGTTCTAAATAAACCTAAATTGCATCTGATTCTGTAAGAGAGTGCGTGATTTTCCAGGTTTAAAATCATGTGTTGTCTGGTCCTAACGGCGAAGATGAGGAAAGAAAAGATCAGAGGAAACGTCACCGGATGTGAGAGGTAAGTGACGCTGCACTCCCCTGTATGTATGGTAACTCTGAAAGACCGTCAGAATACTGATTGTAGGGCTGCCTCTCTGCTGTTGCCTGTGTTTTAACTCTTCATCCCCTTTCTCTATATCTTAGAGAAAAGTGGAGGAGGGGAACAGGACATGGCAGTTGGTACTGGGCACCTCAGAGGGGCAGCTTTTAGAGAGGTTTCGGCCTGTTCTGGAGCAGTATATTGTGCTGCACTGAGCCAAATAAATTACAGCATGATATACTGCTCGCTGTATGGTATTTCTGGCCCCACCTACCCATGTTGGCCCCACCTTCTCTCAATCTGGGCCTGCCCACAACATAGGGCCACTTTTATTTATTTTTTTTCCAGGGCCACTTTTAATTCCCAATCCGCCCCTGCAGATGTATCTTCAGATCTACCTATGACCACCATTCACAGATGATTAAAAGTGTAATTTATAAATGTTGAGGAATGTTACTTAGAAACAGTAAATACGGGCATCTGTTTAAGGATTTCCCAGATTTATAGGAACAACTCAATATACGGTATCAGGGCAGATTTAAAACAAAAAAAAACTATTGAAACATACCTTTCTACATACATCCAAACAAGGGACATTTGCTTTTTTGTCTTTTCAAAATTAGATTATTTAGGGAGAAAATGTATGTCAGCCTAGAAACAGTGAAATAAAATTGAGTTTTGTTTTTTTTTTGTTTTAAATGTAAGCAGCACTCACAGCCATTTCCCGCCATGTCGGGACAGTAGCAGGAAGTGAGGTACAGCGGGGACAAGGCATCCTCATAACTGCAGCAGATGGGGAACTACAGTTCGTTCCACAAAAAACAAGCCCTCATACAGCTCTGTAGACAGAAATATAAAAAAGCTAGGGCTGTCAGAAAATTTTTTTTTTTCAATGGTTTTTATTTTTAAAAAGTAATAAAACAAAATACTGTAAAAATGCATTGACCCACAGAATAAGGGCCTCATTCGATTTTTATCGCACAGTGAATGTTGTAATATTAAAACCATTGGCAGAATTGTGGGTTTTTTTTTCAATTTTACCCTACAAAGAATTTTTTTCCCTTTTCCAATACAAGACATGGTAAATGAAATGGTGCAGTTAAAAAAAAATCATCTTGTCCAGCAAAAAATAAACCTTCATATGGCTATGTGAATGGAAAATTTAAAAAGTTATGGCTATTGCATATGGGGAGGAAAAATTAAAAATGCAAAAACAAAAATAGGCCCAATCCTTAAGGGTTGAGGAGGGACAGAGGCACTTGGGTTCAGATGAGGGAAGTATGCAATTAGACTAGTTCTGTGAGGAGATCTGTTTATGAGATTTAAGGTGTTGACTATTTAAATCTACTGAAAAGGTACCCCTCATGCTTGAGAAACGGGACGTGGTCACAAAATAGCCAAGCATGTAGACATGCTGACTCTCCTCCTCTGAATGAACTGTTGACTTTTATTGACCTTGGTCACTCCAATTTTTCATATATGATAAAATGGAATCAATGCTGTGAATATCGACATCCATTGAATTGATGCGTTTATTTTAAGGTATCTGAGATCCATATTAAAGCATTTTAGCGTTTTTAATTAAATAAAAATTGTAATTTTACTTACCTCATCCATTTGATCGTGAAGAGGCTGCTGCAGCCTTCTTGCTTGAAGATCCAGAGTGAAATATCAGCGGCATGTGGTGACGTCATACGTCACCACGCACAAGATTTCGCGCTCAAATTGATCAGGTCAGTATGATTTTTTTTTAAATTTTACCGCCATTTCAGGGAAAATCGATTCGTTACCATAAAGCACAAGGAAATTCAGCTTCAAGGCAAATCAAAATTTTCCTGAAATTTGGATCGACGTCCACTAGAGATGAGCGAAGCGATTCGTAGATTCGTATCAAATCTTGGGATTTTTCAGCTGCGAAGCGAATCCGAATATTAGGTGATTCGCTTCGCTTTTGTACGCATAGCTACGTAGTTTGTCCGCTAAATTATACGCTATTCTACGTATAATTTAGTTACTCTATACGCTGTTGCGCAGACTCCGCCCTGGAAGTTACTCTACATGCTGTTGCGTACGAATTCTATTCAGCGATGCAGACTCCTCCCTGGTAGTTCCGCCCCCTTCTCCTGCGCGCGAGGAAGACGTGGCAAGTCAGCAGAGTAAGATGGCGGCGAGACAGCGAGGTCCTGACTGGGGAAGCATGTTGTGGGAAGACGACCCCTATGAGAAGGAACCGGAGGAGATCTCTCTCTCACAGCTCAACAGGAAGTCAGATGAGGCAGGAGTTCCCGCTCCGCAGCGCAAGGCCTACTCCTTACGCCAGAATTTGATGGTCCCTGAGGCTGTCACCCGGAACGACCAGACCCTCTGGGAATATAAAAAGCTGTGGAGGGGTGGGTGGTGCAAGTTTTGGAGCACCCACGGTCTGGTGACCCTAAGCTGGAGCGCAGAAGGGGAGCTGTTATTTGGTTCAACGTGGAGCGGGGAGTCGGTTTCATCGGCGATGAGGAGACAGCGGAGGAATTGTATGTTAACCGCCTGTATCTTCCGCCCATACGCCACAATCTACATGCAGGGGATTACGTGGAGTATACCCCCCATGAAGAGCCTCCAAGGCCCCTTTGCTACTGGGGTGAAAGTCTTAAAGCGACCACCTACTCCTGCAGCGCCCCCAGAAGACTGGAGTGAGGAGGCCCAGGCCGCAGAAGAGGCTTGTGACCTTCAGACCTGAAGAGAAATCCCAAGGTCAGGTTCAGCCGGAACCCCTGATTCCTGATTTGCCGCCACGATACTTCATGTGGGACAGATGACCACGAACACTTTCGTGTACCATCCAACTGTGGTACAGTACCACTACCAACTGCAATGCCCATGGCAGTTGCAGGCCGCACAGTCCGACGCTCGTGGAAGAGCGTTACCATTACCGTTACAGCCGGAGATTCTGTCACCTGGTATGCCAGCAGGAGGATCTGGCCACTAGAGTGATAGGCAGGGCCCAAGTTACCACTGCCTTTACCAGTGTGACAGCCCAGTCACCAAGAAGACCATCCTTGAGAGGTTGGCGGGGGGTCTGCTGCCGCAGCCAGGGCCGCTTTCATGATGAGGCAGGAGCGCCCTCATGTCCTTTAGCTCCAGCAGCAGTGAGGAGGACCTGCTGGCCTTTAAGTAATTCCTGCACTTTTTATGGGAGCCACAACATAGACTTATCCTGAAGGGTGGGCACTAGTTTGCCCTTGTTTTTAGTTTTGTTGGCCCGCGTTTGTCCTCAGACAATGGCCATGGATTGTTAGGACTCCCCCCATCAAAAAAAAGTTTTTTTTATCCAAGTTACACATACGCGCGCCTCATCCTTTTTTCCCCCTTTTCAGGTTATTTGGGGAGCCCCTCGAAAGAGGGTTTTTTAAAAGGGAACCTTTGCTGCAATTTTTTTACCCATTTGGATTACAATTTTGCCTATGTGGATTACAAATTGTGACTGAGTTTGGGATACCAGGGGCTCCAGTTCTATGAAAAGCGTCAGAAGAAAAGAGACTTAAACATGTCCGTGAGCATACTAGGTAGGTGATATTTAAAATGTTTATATTATACTTATAATAATGTATTTGCACTATTTACCATATATGTCTCAAATATTCGCTCTGCCTCTGAGGAGTGCACGCCACGACCTCTCCTCGTACGTGCCTGCGTATTACGTAATCGCTTAGACAATAGTACGCTGAGATTCGTAAGCTATTTGTACGCTCATGCGTACGTCTTCTAAGAAGTTGCGTACAATTTGTAAATTAACGTTCGTTATTAGTGAGCGAATGTTCGCTAATAGCACATATTAACGTATATTTTGTACGCAAATACAACAAATCTATTCGTCGAATATACAAATTTTAGGAAAAGTTTGGCGAATAATTTTTTGAATGATTCGCTCATCTCTAATATCCACTTCGTGAACTTTGATTCACGCAACACTAGTGGTCTACAATGAAAATCAGTGAGAAATGAATAATCTTTTTAGCAGAAGTACTCCATTATCAAATAGCTAAAAAAGGAAGAAATAGAAAAGTCATTTATTGTGTATGCGCATACTGTATGTCAGGTACATTGCTTGTATTTTACTAGTGAAGGTATACAGGTACTATATGAGGGCTTTTGCACAAAATGATTCAAATGTGTGCCTAGTCTGACTTAAAAGGAAGCTGTCACCATGAAAATGCAGTATAATCTGCAGGCACCACGTTATAGAGCAGAAGAAGCCGAGCAGATTGATATATAGTCTTATGGGGAAAATTTTAGTAAAATTTTTAATTTATACATTTAAGCCCCTGCTCTTTGTATGTTTTGGAGTCATGTGGGCAGTCCTACATCCAGCACTGCAGAACTAAACATTGTAAGGGATCGTACACGCTCAGGGGGTCACTTCACACAATTCCTTCATAAATACGAGGTTTTCCAGGTCCACCTCTGTTTTATTGGTACCAGCACTCAACACAAAACAAATCATAAACCAAAATACCTGCCCGGCTAGACATAGGTTTCCCTACCTCACCTTTAATAAGACACTGTTCACAAGCAGCTTTTGTTGCGGCTTCCCTCAGCCATCTGGGTCAGCCGCTTCCGGGCCTTGACCTCCACACAAATTCAGAGTCTTGGGAGAGATCCGGCTATACATATCCTGTGGTCCCCTTCAGCCCACCTGGCTGAGACCACACCAAGCCTCACTGCATTCACCCTCTCTCAGGGTCAGTGCCTCTCCCCAGACTGACACACTGGAGGATTACTTATCCCTCCCAGATTACACCAGCTGGCCTCACCTGGGATCTCCTCAGGCCAGAGAAAAGACATGCCCTGGAATTGGGTGGGTTGGAAAGGTCCCACTGCCGACCTACCTTCCCAACCCAAATAAAATCCAGCCCAGCTATTACTATGAAAATAGCTCCAGCATCTAAGTTTGCTGAAGCCAGCACCGTCTACCTGGATTTTATTCATCTCACCCAGTTGAGGAACCTGAGTGAGATACACACCCCTTCCAGCTTTCCAGTACACATCACCACAACATATAAAGAGCAGAGGTTTAAATGAATGAAATACAAGTTTTACTAAATCCTTCCCTATAAAACTATACATTAATCTGCTCACCTCTGCCTGCTCCATAATATGGTGCCTGCAGATAACTTTGCATTTTCATGGTAGCAGGTTCCCTTTAAGAATGTCCTGCGGAAAATCCTGTAGATATCCTAGAGAAAATAAAATTATAACCAGTTTTGATGTCTCTGCTCAGATTTGTTTTTCTCTGCTTCTTTAGCTGAAATAGGAAAGTACTAGGAGTGGAAAAATACAAATATTCTCTTCTGATCGTCACCATAATGACTGTAATAGGCTTGGTCTAATAGCTTAATGGACATCCTGATGGTGAAAACAAGATTTCAGCGAGACTGAATTACATCTGTGGTAATATATTGTACACAGCTTTCATGAATATTTATACTTTATTACATGATAATGAAAAATAAGTAAGAAGATGTCATATATAATTGCAGAAGGGAGCATACCTAGCAAACACTCATTTCTGTCAAACATCACCAATTACAAGGGTCACCTTGAATTTCAAATTAATTTCTCATATTTTGCTGCATGACCAGTTTGCCTAGTCGAAATAACCAAACTTTTTAAACAATTTCTGCAACATATTTTTTGTTTTGCACAGCTCCTGATAAATGTCTGTAAACCAAGGATCCCCAACCTATGGCTATAAGGCACAACAGCTGGAGAACTACAAGTTGGAGATCACTGCTCTAAAGGCTCATGCGCACAGAAGATGCCATATGAAATATTCCATAGAATACATATATGATACAAATCTACAAGATGGGCGGTAATCAGAGTATTATGGATCAGCACCACATGGATGAGGCTTGATTCTAATCATCTAATCTAATCTGACATACAATGATCAGCCAAAGCATCAAAATTATAATTAAGTAGGCCCTCCTTGTGCAGAGAAAACAGCTCTGACCCATTGGGGGTTTAAGTCATTTAAGTTGCCAGGAAAGACCTCTATGTAACAGAACTGTTTTTTCAGTACATACCACAAATACTTGATTGGATTGATATCTGGGAAATTTGGAGGCTTTGTACTCTTTGTCATGTTCCTTAAACCATTCCTGAACAATATTTGCAGTGTGAGAGGGCATAATATCTTGATGAATGAGGCCACTGCCATTAGAGATTATTGCCGTGAAGAGATGTATTTGGTCTGCAGCAATATTTAGGTAGGTGGTACAGTACTTGTCAAGCACCATCTGTATGGATGAATGTAAAGCCCCATGGTTTCCTAGCAGAACACTGCTTCTGCTGACTTGACTACTTCTCATGGTGCAACTTGGTGCCATCTCTTTCCCAGGTAATAAAAATATCAATAATCGTATTAGGGTAGGTTTGCATCAGCGTTCGTAATTCTGTTATACTGTTCCGTTACAACAGGGTTATAACCGAATATAACAGAATTTAAGGACGGAATGCAAAACAGAAGCCTTTAGAGTAATTTTGCTCTGTCCTAATACATTTCTATGAGCACAAATAACGGTTCCGTTTTGTTCCATTATGTATGATGGAAAAAAAGTCCTGTCAACTGTAAAAAAGGGGCGAGGACATTTTCAAATTTCTTACAAGTAGTCCAAGGAAGGAGAACTGGTGAACCAACAACAGAGCTTTGGCCACCCAAGGCTCTTTGATTATGCATAGGGACTAAAGGTTAACTCATTCGGTCCTATACTACAGAATAGCTACACAACTTGCAGTGCAATGCAGTGTGTAAACCCCTGTCCACTACTGAAAGTGCATACAATGGGTACGTGAGCATCAGAACTGGACCACTGAGCAATGGTAGAAGGTGAACTTTTTATGGTGAATCATATTTTCTTTTATATCATGTGGATGGCCAGATGCATGTGTGTCACAAGCTCTATTTTGGTGAATAAACTACAACGTTCTACTGAAGACTTGAGTGTGCTGTGGTCCTCTTCTATTTTCTGTATGGGAATGAGTGATGGCATTAGTGATCACTCCACACTGTGGAGGGGATCACTGAATGTAAATGCAGTGGTCTCCTTCATTGAGGAGCAGGTGATTAGAAGAAATGCTTCCTTCCTGACAAGAGTCTGCTCCATTAAGCAGTGTATAAGGGCCTTGTAAACTACATTGTGGAATGCACTGTAAATCTAGAGGAAACTGTACTGTTGATGAGAAAATACCTGGCAGGAAGGGGTTAATGGCCTAGCACATGGTAAGGCTGGTCTGAGTTAGAGGTTAATGGAGAGGTCTTGTCTGGAGGTCTTCACGCTAGAGAACATGTAGCTGTGGAATGATAAATAGCAGCACATAGAAGGAAGAAAAGGCTGGAAGACTGAGATGGAGTGAGAGAAAAAACTAGCTTAACCCTTTATGCAGGGGCGTAGCGATAGGGGGTGCAGAGGTAGCGGTCTCTACCGGGCCCAGGAGCCTGAGCGGGCCCAGAGACCCTTGTGCCACATATGAAGACACTGGTATTATAGAAAGTGCCTCCACTTCTGGCTGGAGGGAAGGGATTAGGTCAAGAATTTGGCATGGGGAGGGGGATAGGCATTTCAGTTTTTACCACAGGCTGCAGGAAGGTTATGTGCTAACTTGACCCTGGCCACAAAGCATGAGGGAAGGGGGGCCCAAACAGAACTGTTGCACCAGGGCCCATGAGCTTTTAGCTATGCCCCTGCCTGTATGCTAGTTAGCAACCAAATAGAAGTGGGTGTTGCTTGTCAATTGACACACCACCTCAGGGCCTAGATGAGGCAGAGAGCAGTTGAATACGCACAACATAGTAGCGTAGTCAGTTTGCACCTTAGAACATTAGTAGACCTGTGGAGAAGCCAGGTCTGGTGTAAGAACCAGGCAATCTTCTGCATGCTAATACATCTGCATAGAAAATGGTGTGCAACACGAGGAAGAGGAGTACCACATCCTGAAGAGATGCCTGTGCAGTTTGATGGGGAGTGCACCATGAGAGGAATTGATGTGGCCTACGTAGAGGAAAATCCTTCTTCTTGCTTCCAAACAGAGGGAGGTTCAGAGATAGTGCCATCATCCAGTGAAATTGAGTGCAATGCCTGAACAGTGAGAAGAGTAAGCCTGTTGCCACTTAAAGCGAACCTGTCATCAACTATATGCTGACCTCACTGAGAGCAGCATAAAATAGTGACAGAAATGTTGATTTCAGTGGTGTGCCATTCATGAGCTAAAAGTAAGTGGTTGCCGACAACCAGCATCATAATCATTGCAGCCCAGGCATTGAAAAGAGTCAAATCTACCTGAGAAGAGTCATGGTTATTCATAATTTCCTGCTCTCCCCACCCATCTGCTGATGATTGGCAGGTCTCTCCTAGACAGAAAGGGAGAAAACTAGGTAGAAGACTGTCAGTCATCAGCAGGTGGGCAGGAAGAGCAAGAATTCATAATAACCTTGACTCTTCTCAGGTGGCCGTGACTCTTTTCCAGGCCTAGTCTGCAATGATTGTGATGATGGTTCTCAGCAACCACTTACTTTTAACTTTTAAATGACAAACCGCTGAAATCAACTCACCTCTCTATACTTTATTCTTTATTCTGCCTTTAGTATGGGCAGCATAAAGTATGGGCAGCATAAAGTTGATGACAGGTTCCTTTTAAAGACTCATTACATTTACTAAACCAATTTCCTCTGAATAAGCCTGTTGCCACATTGAGAGACTGCAAGCATGGTAACTGCCAAGCCAAATGTCATCTAGCCATCACTATTTGACCCTTGTCAATGTCCCTGAGATCCTTATGCTTGGCTATTTCCTCCCTTCAACATATCAACTTAGATCTTATGGCTGATCGGGCAGGTTGTAGATTTGCTACACTTTTGTACAAGTAAAGCCAGGTTCACATTTGTGTTGTGGTTGCCACTCATAACAGAAACCATAACACATTGCTGGATCATACTAACTGCAGCAGATGGACCACAATGGAGTATTATGGATACCGCACCGTCACTATGAGGTAAAAAGTCTTCCCATTATAACAGACAGATTCTGTGAAAGATACTAAAAACAGAGCCTCTAATTTGTAAGAAAACAGTCACATGGGACGTTAAATTTTGGTTTTACTTTTTATTAAAAGGGTTATCCCATGACAAATGTAAAAAATGAAAATCAGATATCACATAGTAAATAAAAATCTCTAACAAAGATAAAACCAGCGGTGTACCTCACATGGGTCCAGAGATCTCCCCACTTATTCTTCTGCCAGCTTTATAACTTTTCTGCTGCAGCTCAAGAGGCGTGTCCATGCTCTCCCTATCACAGGTCAGGAGGTAGCTGATGGATGAAACTGAGCATGTGAGCAGGACAAAGAAATAAGAAAAAAAACGAACAACAGGTGGCGCTATACAGATACATTTTATTGAATAACTCAGGGGCTATGCAAACTTTTTAATTACATGCAATTACAAAAGTATTCAGATCCAGGTGCTGGTTTGAATAGTGTAGAATATTTTTTTGTGGGACAAACCCTTTAAGCATGGCAAAGTTTACCTGAATTTTCTGGACTTTTATGCACGTTTCTTGTTTTTATTTCATTTATCAAAATTCTCTTATGGAAAAACTGTCATTGAAGCCAACAGCAACCAATCACAGTGCAGATTTAATTTATTCACAGCAGTTTAAAGCTGTGCTCCGATTGGTTGCTATGGGTAACAAAGGCAGGTCTCTGACAGTTTAAAAAAAAAGTGAGTCTCCTTGTCCTGATTGTTTTTGGTTACATGCTGGGTTCATATTTGGAAAGCCTTGTCATTCCGAGTCAAGCTGTGCACAAAACTTTTCACGTGTGACCAAAAACATTCTGCTCTCTGCGATAAAGCTTGAGAGGTCCCTTCAGTGGGGAACATGACTCACTGCCTGGGAATGAAAGCAAAAACAAAATATGATACGGGTCTGTTTATCACAGAATTTACATTAATAAACCGGATTAGCAAATGTTATCATCTAGCTAAACAGTGCAACCAGAGCTGCTGATTTACAAAACATTTAGTATCTTTTTCTCAGGAAGCGAGGCGGCCCTGGTCCCCAAATATTCTCTGTTCTACCATCAATCATTGTTAGAAAAAAAATCAATAGTACTTATGAATAGTTCACAGGTTGTCGGAAAGAGATTTGAAAGCTTTTCCCAGACATTAGCCCAGATTTATCACTCCTTTCCAGAATTCTAGCTTCAAAAAGTCACCAAATGAGGATTTTGCAACAAAAAATTTTGCGACTTTTTGCACTTTTATACCACTCACTCTAGTTTTGAAATGAGCATGGTTAGCTATGTTAAAGGGGTTCTCCAGGAATTAAGAAAATGAAAATACACAAATATTACTTTATTATAAATATATTCCCAAATACCTTTCATTAGTTATAAAGGCTCGTTTTGTCAGGGGAGCAATCATTAGGGGAAACAAAATGGCCGCCATCCTATAGGTTCACACAAAACCTGTCCTAATCACACAGGAGGACAAGTTACTTCAGAGCACTGAGGTAACGAACTGCCTCATCCTCCTCTCTGCCCTACTGGTCAGGGATTATCATCCTGAATACAGTTTAATATGATCTTCAGCTGAGTCTCTGTAGGAATGGAGTTCATCAGGAGACATGAAGTACAGAAAGGACAGACAGGACAGACTGTGGTAATGGAGACTGCATACAAGTCCTGCTGCTTATTAGCCATTATGTCCTCATGAACTCCATTCCTACAGAGATTCACTTGTATTCAGGATCATAACCCCTGACAAGCAGAGCAGAGAGGAGGATGAGGCAGCTCTTTACCTCACTGTTGTGAAGTAACTTGTCCTGCTGTGTGATTAGGACAGGTTTTGTGTGCACTAATAGGATGGCGGCCATTTTGTTTCTTCTAATGATTGCTCCCTAGACAAAAGGAGCCAGTATAACTAATGGAAGGTATGTGGGAATATATTTATAATGAAGTAATATTTAAGTATTTTCATTTTCTTAATTCCCGGAGAACCCCTTTAAAGAGTCTCACTCCAGATAAAAGTGTTAGATGTAAGGATAACACACATTTATCAAACATGTGACAAGAAATGTGAAAACAAGTATGGCTAGCTCACAGTAAATCATTGCATTTAATATCCGCTCACAAACATAATACATATACAATACCAATTGTACATTAACCTTAATAAATTCTGTCACAGTCCCTTATTTATTGTCAGCTGGGACTTGTACTACTTTGATATCGAGGGGTTTGGTGGAATTGAATTGCTGTAAACAGCAGTCAGGTTATATCTCTCACCACTCTGCTTGCCTTGCTGCACTGTGTTCGGTATGCTGGCTTGCGTGTCTTCGCACATGCGCTCTTCTCTCTTACCAACGCCGGGCTTCTGTCAATAAATCAAGTACGCTGGCACTGTAGTCAATATATATTCAGGACATCTGCTTTGTATGCTCATGTTGATATTGCCGTCAATATCAGACGCGTTTCGGAATTGCTATTCCTTCCTCAGTGGTAAAAATATTTTATTTGATAAATGTGGCATAAAGTGCGTCAATGCAGACTCAAGCACAACTGACATCAAACATTTCCCTCATGATAAATTCCCCCTCCTTTATTTTTTCTGGAAGTCACCAATGAATTACTGGCAGTTTGCAATAAAGGTGCAAATGGGTGTTATCAGTTGGGGGTGTATCCCTGCACAGTCTGACACTATCCAATCGGTTCTGCCGGTGTCACACTGCGCAGGAACTCACTCTCAATTGGTAAACATCCATCTGGACCTTCATTGCAAACTGCTAGAAATGTATCCATAACTTCTAGCAGGAATAATAAAGGAATGGCACAACATAGAGTCAAAGGAATAGATGCTACAGAATTGTCATTACTGGGGAAATGCAAGTCATCTGTAAAATAGACATGTAGGTTAGAGGTTAGAGATCCTTTTTACATGGGCCAATTATGATGAACGAATGTTCATACAAACCCTCCCTCGAGATTATTGACCGGTGTAAATCTGTATTTGTTATTTGAGTGAAAACATTGTTGATGTGGCAAAAATCATTTGGGGTCATTTATCAAGCTGATGTAAAGTAGACCTGGCTTAGTTGCCCATAACAACCAATCAGACTCCACCTTTCATTTTCCAAAGGAGCTGTCAACAATGAACAGATGTATCTGATTGGTTGCTATGGGCAACTAAGCCAGATTTACTTTACACCAGTTTGATAAATGACCCGAATTGTTTCTGGGTGGCAGAGTGTCTTCTGTAAACAGGTAACCACTGTCCAGGAACAATGAATGTATTTGGGGACTACTGATTGCAGTAGTGATCACTCTTTCCCATACAGAAGAGATGGTTGCTGCATGTAAATACAGTTCTGACTTCTGCTCAAGATCAGGCAATGATCGGGAGTGAACAGTTTGTCTGCCCCATAGGCTGATTTTAATCAGAGTAAGTATAAAGCTGTGGCCTGCTCTCAGTATATGCATTGGAGGCTGTGAGGCACCAGGAGAGGTATAGAGTGGGCTCAGCATGTATGTTGGTACCTGCATCCCTGGATGTAATGAAGGTCTTTAAGGCACCAAAAATGGCAAAGGCAGAGTGGACCCAGCATACATGTGGAACACTCCCTGAATTTAATGGTGGCCATGATGGCACATAACAGGTAGGTATTAGTGTTAGGTTCCCGTCTTAAAGAGATCGCCTTGATGTTTTGCAGACAGGCCCAAATAATTTTGTACAAAATGTATTTGCCAAGAATCTCAATTTTGCAAAATAAGTGAAGCGCTAGCACCAGAATGTTTTCTATGACTATGGCAATGTTGTATGTTATTTGTGTTGTACAGTGCTGCTGTATTGTGTTTTTTTCCTGAGTGATTCTAGCCATGGCAGCGTGCACCTGCACATTGGATGTGCTGACTGACCCCTTTTTTTTGCAGTTGCACTAAATTCCCAACAGCACAAGTGCAGGTGGCCAGTGAAGTATTTTAGAATGGAGCAGACATCACACGGAAGTGACATGACCCTCCATCAGCTGACATTTTATGGACAGGACTAGGGATGAGCGAACCGAACCGTAACGAACCAGATTCGTTACGAACTTTACCGAACGTTCGGTTCGTCCCCGAACCGAACTTTCGTCAAGTTCGTATGAATCAGGTTCGTAAATAAAGTTTACTTTTTCCACAGAATAGACCAGGATACAAGGGATTATTTATTACTCCTACAATCCCTTGTATCCTGGTGTGACCCTCGTGTCAACCACCCTTTTGGGAGGAGAATGGCCGAGATGGGTTATTATTTTCGTTCGTCCGAACGTTCGTTCGGACGAGCGAACAGAACCGTAACGAACCAGATTCGTTTAAGAACTTTTAAGACGAATCTGTTAAAATAAAAACGGCACATCAAAAACTGTACCGTTTTCACAGAATAGACCAGGATACAAGGGATTATTTATTACTCCTACAATCCCTTGTATCCTGGTGTGACCCTCGTGTCAAACCACCCTTTGGGAGGAGAATGGCCGAGATGGGTTATTATTTTCGTTCGTCCGAACGTTCGTTCGGACGAGCGAACAGAGCCGTAACGAACCAGATTCGTTTAAGAACTTTTAAGACGAATCTGGTTAAAATAAAAACGGCACATCAAAACTGTACCGTTTTCACAGAATAGACCAGGATACAAGGATTATTTATTACTCCTACAATCCCTTGTATCCTGGTGTGACCCTCGTGTCAAACCACCCTTTTGGGAGGAGAATGGCCGAGATGGGTTTATTATTTTCGTTCGTTCCGAACGTTCGTTCGGACGAGCGAACAGAACCGTAACGAACCAGATTCGTTTAAGAACTTTTAAGACGAATCTGGTTAAAATAAAAACGGCACATCAAATGCGTACATATTTAGTTAAGTAGCGTACCTTTGACAACGCTAGACTGTATGTTCGTTATTTGTGCGGGAATGTTCGCATTAGCGTACGTATTAGTGTAGATTCTCAAATATGCGTATATTCGTTCGTATAAGGTTCGTTTTAGGTTCGGTTCGTACGAATCCGAACTTCAAGAAAGTTCGCCGAAGCGAACCGAACCGAACTTTTCAAAAGTTCGCTCATCCCTAGACAGGACCTTTGGGTGGCCAGCACAAAGAGTTGGCCAAAAAGGGGGCATATCTTCTTAAATATAAAATGCTATTTGCTATTAGATAAGTATCTAGTACTTTTTAAAAGCTGATAGTATCTGCCATTAGTGCCTATTGGGGTAACACTTTCATAGTTTGACTACTCTAACTGTAAAGAACTCTCTCCTATATAGATATCTAAATCGACCTTCTTTCACATTTAATTAAACCCCTGCAATGGTGCTATAGGCAGTGTACACAGACACTATGTCCATGTTTTACATCTATCATTCATGCAGTACACCCCAAGAAGGAAGGCAGCCCTTGCATGGCTGTCTAGCTGTCTGGTAGTTCACTGGGGAACTATCAGTGCTTGTATATACATTATCCAGTGCTTGCTTTCAATACTCACATATATTAGTCATTAGCTTTAAGATGTAATTAACTGATTATACCTTGACCTCTGCTGTCCAGCTGTTGTGAAGCTACAAGTTCTAGCATGTCATGATAGTATATACAGTAGCTTTCATGGCATTCTTACACTTGCATACATCTTGGGACAAACCTGAAACTCCTGGGCCCCAAGGCAATATCTTTTACAGGGCCCGGACAAGGCAACAGGTCTTGAGTTGTGACTAATACCTCTGGACCCCCAATGGTATGTAAGCCCCTGATTTCACCAAATATACAGCAGATTGAAGACCACTGAAGTAAAGGATTAAGGGATATTTATCACTTATGGTATCTATAATCACACACTCTGATAAAATAAGAAAGGAAAAGCATTTACCTCTGTATTTATTAGCAGGTTTGGTGGACCTGAGAAAAAAAGTGACTCACTCTTCTTAAAAAAGGGTTGTTCAGTGTCAGAATTATCATGACCTATCCTCAGGTCATTAATATTGGTGAGGGTGCCGATCCGACCCCTGCTGATCAGCTGTTTGAAAGGATGCATGTGAGTGCTCTGTCCTCTTCAAAATTTACCTGTGTGTCGTCGTCTTTGCAGTGGCGGTGCAGTGCAATTACAACTTCTCTTTCCACTTGAGTGCCATGGCTGATCAAAGGATTGCCAGAAGACGTACCCCCACCAATCTGATATTGATCAATATTCTACTCCCAGAAAAACCCTTAAAAAATATATTAATTGCAGTGACTGTTACCCTGTTACCTTAGCGGCAGACCATGCGACTGCTATGGGGCCCAGAGCAAGCGGGGCCCAGTCTTAGTTGGCATTATCTCCTCTTCTACTGGAGGTGAAAAGTTGGTCAGGACTCTACCCTCTAAAGCAGGAGTGGGCAATTAATTTTCCAATGGGGCCGCATGAGAAATTGGGATGGTTTTAGAGGGTCAGACTAATATAATTAACTCAGTTCTACCCAATACTGTATATAGTATATATACTATCATCAGGTGTATTTGCAGGTGCTGCTCTGCCTATCACTGGTGTATCTGAACATGCTTGCTCTGCCTGTCACCAGTGTATCTGGATGTGCTGCCTGTCACAAGCACAGAGAGCTAAATATTCCCTGTAACTCTGGTACCACTTGCAGCTACGGGCTTTTATTTGCGCAGTAGCTCTGGTCCCTGTGGTCTTTTTAGGTACCAGAGCCGCTTTAGTGATGTTTGTTTGCAGTGGCGTGCCTAGGGTGTTTCGCACCCGGGGCGGGTTCTTTCTCTGCCCCCCCCCCAATATGTTAAAAAAAAACTCTCACAGTAGTATTGCCCTCATTGTACAACCTTCACAGTAATTTTGTACAGATGTGTGCCCCCCTCACAATTGTAATTCCCTCTTTGTGCCCCCTTCACAGTAATAATCCCCATTATGCCCCCTTTATAATAATAATACCCACTGTGCCCCCTTCACAGTAATAATGCTGTCTGTGCATCCTTCATTGTAGTAATGCCCTCTGGCTCTGTGCCCCCTCCATAGTACAAAATGCCCACTGTGCCCCCTTCTTTGTAGTAATGCCCTCTGTGCCCCCTTCATTGTAGTAATGCCTTCTGGCTCTGTGTCCCCCTCCATACTACAAAATGCCCACTGTGCCCCCTTTCTTTGTAGTAATGCCCTCTGTGCACCCTTCATTGTCGTAATGCCCTCTGGCTCTGTGCCCCCTCCATAGTACAAAATGCCCACTGTGCCCCCTTTATTGTAGTAATGCCCTCTGTGCACCCTCCATTGTAGTAATGCCCTCTTTCTCTATGCCCCCTCCATAGTACAAAATGCCCACTATGCCCCCTTCACATAAGTAATGCCCTCTGTGCCCCCTCTGTATTAAAAAAAAAACAAAAAACAAACAAAAAAAAACACAGCACCTACTCACCTTGTCCTGTTCCTGAAGTCCTCTCTTCTCTGCAGACGCAGATCACTCTGCAGCAATGTATGGACAGAGCTTATGCAGATTTCCGGGCTGCAGGCTCCGCCCACACTCTGCCTGCAAGCTGAATGGTGGAGCGGGAAGAAGTCTCTCTGCTTCACCATTCAGAGCACCGGCCTGAGGGAGAGGAGGAGCACAGGGAGGTGAGTGAAAGGACCCAGCTCCCTGCACTCCAGCAATGAGCACTTCTATCTGTATTAATGGAAGCGCTCATTGTTTCTGGCACCCCCCTGAGAGTTGGCACCCGGGGTGGACCGCACCCCCCACCCCCACCTTAGTACGCCACTATTTGTTTGAGCTCCGTACGGAGTCGATGACGGGAGACACAAACGTCTGCTCTCACTCAGCCTCCAACTCTGGCTCAGGCCGGGCGGGCCGGTCAGAGACAGTAGGCGGGCCGCCCCTTGCTCAGGTCTGCTCTAAAGGAAAAACTTTTAGCAAATGAAGCAGTGGAAAAAGGGATTTGATCCTTACTATGGGGCCCTTACTTCTCTATGTACACCACTTCCTCCAGAGTTTGTCATGCTATAAAAATACTTTTCTACCAATGCCGGTAGAAACAGACTTAATTTTCCAGTCTAAGCTAACATTTTGTTCTTATTTTTAAATCAAAAGTACGGTAAAAAATGATGCATTCTTCTCATGACTCACCATATTTGTGATAGTAAAATCTGGAAAGAAGTGGCAGCCTCCAAAATAAGAGAATCAAAAAATAGGTGAGTAAATATGAGTAATCTCAGAATATGAGTAGCGCACTGTGGCTTAGTGGCTGTAGCGGCTCATGTAGGTCTGCATGTACACCATGGCAGATACCCTTTATACATTCATTCATATTCTGAGGGTTCTGAGCAAGAACCTCCGATAATCAGCACAATGAAGCAACAACACTCTAGCTGTGCTGTGTCCCTTTCATTCTTTACCCAGACAAAGTACTTGCAGGAAACTGTGCCTGGGACTAGGACTGAGGCTCATTCTAGACATGATCATGGACAAATGTGGCACAACCAAAAGAATCAAGTGACAGAAAATAGGATCAAAATTATTTCATATCACTGAAAAAAAGGACATACTTTCTGAACCAAGGGCATATGTACATACTAAGTAATGATGGGAAAGTAGCTGTGTATGATCCATATACAAAATAATACCTCATCCAATGTACAATCAGAGGTTCTTAGCAGATATATTTTTTGATCAAAAAGTATCTGGGCCTATCCACCAGCAGCAAGGTGACCTCGATATGGATGACCTATTACCTCTCAGGATGAGCAGGCGACCTGTTGCATCACTTTGTGCCAGCAAACCTTCTATGAGCAGGAGGCGCATGGTCAGCTATAAAAGTCACCTATTTTTGCAGCATATATGAGGAGGTGTGGTGACCTCCATGTTGAGTGATATCAGTAACCCATCCCCTTTGTAGTGATATGTATAGCTGACCCTGCGCCTTCTGCTCATGGGTTTGCTGTACAGAGTGATGCAACAGGTCATTGCTTGCTCTCTCTAAAAGGTAATAAGGGTAGCAGTCAGTGTTTTAAAGGGTTCAGATCTCCTTGAGAGTAGATGCCCACAAACTTCATAGAAATAGGTTTAGAGTTACTCATCTGTATCAAGGTCACCTTGCTGCTGGTGGATGGGTTCAGATACTTTTTGATCAAAAAATATATCTGCTAAGAACCTCTGATTGCATATTAGATGATGAAGTATTAGTCTATATTAGATCATACACAGTTTATGGAAAGTTGCTATGCCTGTGTGACTTTTCCTTTAACTATGACTATGTGCACCTGAGTTTTTTGTTCTACCATGCAGGATGCACCAATTAATTGTTTCTATACTCAGTAATGTAGCCTCAAATATCTAAAAATGTAAAGTGTAAATGCCCTGACCATCTAGACTATGAAATGAATCTTTACTTATGTGCTAGCTTCTGCTTCATCTGCACATGTTTCTATATGCTTTTTGGACAGGGGGTCTTGAAGATATGCTAAGCCCCACGTTCTCAATCACATTACATGAACAAATAACAGAGGAGGCAGCCAGCCAATGAATCTTGTATAACTTTTATTAAACATGCCAGAAACTTTAAAAACTCCCATCTCTCCTCCCCTCTGTTCACCAGTACAAGCACCAGCAAAACTATAGAAATATGAGAAGTGGCTCACTCGTCTGCTTTGCCTAAAAGACAGAGGTCCTGCTATCCTTTCATTTACAATAACTGCTTCTTGTCTTAGCTTTTTACTTTTTTATCATATGTCCCTTTTTAATTGAAACCTTAATACTTCAAATTTTTATTTGGAAAATGGACTCCTCAAAAGTCAGTACACCTTTACTGCATCTTGCTGTCTTCCTAATATACTGCATTTTGCAAGGCACCTGTCAACACCACCACAGAATAGCTGGTGGTCCCAACCCTTTATGGAGGCAGAGGGTGCAGTGGCAGAACAATGGGAGAGTATACAGCCTACTGAGTCAGGGCTCTGAGTATCAGCCATCAAGGAGAAGACCTTCTGCATCGAGTTCACCTAACAATCCCTTGCTGCTATTAAGCAGTAGAAATAGTACATCTCCAGGAGCTTCAGGGAGACCACAAGATTCCAGACCTGAAAACCCTCAGACTGAAGTTCGGCAAACCACAGGCACAAATCAGGCAAGTGAGACTTCAAGTCGTCTCTGGTTCCAAGCTGGCAGACCAAGAAGTCAAGGAGAGGATGCTTCTCCTAGAGAAAGAAGTAGACAAGAGAGTGCTACTGACAGGAGACACACTGCTGCTCAACCATCCAGTCCACAGCAATCACAAAGAGTAAATGCAACTACAAGCAATAGAGGCAGGCTGGACAGGATGCAAGGAGATGATCCATATAACCCTTACAAGTATAGTAATGATGACAATCCTTATTACAACTACTATGACACCTACGAGAGGCCAAGGCCATCTGATAGGCAACGACCTGGCTACGGTACCCGGTATCATCAGCATGGTAAGATACAGCAATGCATGGATGAATGTCACTGCATAAAACATAGTCATATTACAGCACACCATGAGAATATTAGTATTAGAATATTAATATTATTACATGGTAATGTTACTATTTTGATTGATAAAACTGACTAAGGGCTCGTTCACATCAGCTTCGTTGTTTCAATCCGTTAGAAAAGGGGCAAACTGTTTATTCATTATCTTCTTAATTGGAGTGCGTGTTTTGTAGCATGATTTTGAACAGTTTTTTGTGTGGTACATTACTGTAATAAAAAATAAAACAAAACTGATCAGTTGGTTTTCGTTTTGTCCATTCGTGATCCATTATGGTTACAATCCATTTAAAAGACAACACATGAAGCACTAAATGATAATGTGAACGAGCCCTAACTGAGTCCCCCTGGAGTAAGCTACTTCGAAATGGCATTGGGGTCTCGGGTGGTGTTATTCCTTGGACTTTGCATTTTTTGTACTTTGACTCATAACCTTTTGGGTTATGTTTACCGATTCTTATGCTGATGCTTTGTCCTGATCAGTGTGCCATACTGGTTTTGTGTGGGTATGGGTTACTTCTGTTTTAATCATGAAATATCTTGTATGGATCTCTCTGGATTTCTTACAATAAAGATTATGGGGGATATTTATCCAACTGGTATAAAGTAGAACTGGCTTAGTTGCCCATAGCAACCAATCAGATTCCACCTTTCATTTTTCACAGCTCCTTTGGAAAGTGAAAGGTGGAATCTGACTGGTTGATATGGGCACCACTTTGATGAATCTCCCTCTGTGTTTTTTTTGATAATTTTAATATATTGTGTGGTGTCGCTATTCTTGGTGTTTTTTGTGGCATATATATATATATAAAGCCACGTTGTGGTACTGAGCGTAGCATGTATAGGAGAGACCTAACTTTGAAACAAAACAAAGCCTCAAGGGGGCACACTAGGTCTTACTGCAAATGCAGACTAAATGTGTCAGACATTACACATCTGTTATACAATCGTATTGTAAATCATAAGAGATTACATAGCACATAAAATGTGCACGTGGTGGTGGTGGTGGTGGGGGTGCATGGACTGATTATGTAATATGATTGATATGGTGTCAGTATATATAGAGCATCCTAATACTTTTGTTACTCGTGCATAAATAGTTAATAAATCAGCAAGAGTCTCAAGTACTCTATACTGAACTAAAAAATCCAGAGAACAATAAATCCAGGATGTTCAATTTACCAAGAATTCTTCTAAGTATCCTGCAAGGCAACGATGAAAAAACTGTTCTCACTTCAGCTCTGTGGTTTAATAGGAATGATATGCTACCATGATGATCTCCAGACATACAGGGATAAAGTATGGGTACAGTAAGGAGAGACATTTTAGTAAAGGTTCACTTAGCAGGGTCTGATGTGAAGTGAAGATCCAATCTGAACACAACCTGTAACTATTACTGTGTGCCTCACATTATTGGCATTAGTAATGTGAGCAGCATGGGGTTAAAACAAGTTGCATGTAATAATAGTAATGCTTCATACAGCAAAAAAAAAAGAAAAGTTGGACTATCTCTTTAAGGGTCCATTCACACATCCGTAAGTGTTCTGCGATCTGCAAATCTGCAAACCACAGATACCATCCGTGTGCATTCCGCATTTTATATACTGCACATGGCCGGCCCTATGATAGAAATGCCTATTCTTGTCTGTGATTGCAGACAAGAATAAGACGTGCTCTATTTTTTTTGCGGGGCCGCGGAACAGAACTATGGATGTGGACAGCATATGGTGTGCTGTCTGCAGCTTTTGAGGCCACATTGTAATGAATGGTTACGCACCCATTCCGCAAAATTGTGGAACGGACCAAGAACTACGGACCTGTGAAAGGACCCTAAGTGCTATGTTATAAGAGTAAAAGTAGAGTACAGTAGAGTAGTAATAAGTAGAGTTTCTTTCTTTCTTGGCCAACCACAGGCAGGGATGTCACCTCTCCTGGCAGAGGCCCAGGTTGTGACCATCATTATCATCATTGGCAATTCCCAATTTGCCTGAAAGGCATTTGGAAATGTGTGAATGTATGATGAATAGATAGAATTGTTATGGAGCCTCTTGGCTACCATTCCAATGGGGGCGCACCGATTGTTACTGTTAGAAGGTTACTACAATGGCAGGCACTGTGGCTGGCTCTGGTTATGGTGGCATTATGGTCACTATAATGTGGGCTCTGTGTCTGTCACTGTTGCAGTCATTGCAGGATGCAGTATGGTTGTTCTTATGGGGGCACTGTGACTAGCTCTGTTATGAGGGAACTATAGATGTAGTTATAGGAACACTCTAGTTGTACCTGTCTATTTTGGGAACACTATAGCTGTCACTGTTATGGTCACTGTTGGGTGGACACTATTGATCACTGTTATTGGGGCACTGTGGCTGATCATTCAAGCCCACTGATTACAGAACTCCAATGTGACAACCATAGCCATAGGTCTTATATTTGTGTTAACCAATAGAGCCATAATCGCAGCATCCAATGGGGTTGTAATCCAGCTTTCAGAAGTGGGAAAGGAACCATAATGGCTGACATTTGTTACCAGTCAGTTTCCCATACAGAGATTAAAAGGGTTTTCCAAGTTATATATATTGACACCCGGCACCCCCGCCAATCAGCTGTTTGTCCCTGGTATTAGCAAACATCCAGAGAGAGTCCTGTAAGAGGATTCACATGGTGGTACAACATGGACAGTCACTAGGTCTATCAGATGAAAAATAGTGGCATCGCAATACTATTTTTAACATAATGAACAGATACTGATCTGGTATCTTAGAGCAGGTGGAAAGGACAAGGGGCAACAAGAAATATCAGGGTATAACAGAAATCAGTGGAAGGAGTTCAGCACAGAGCGCAAGGTCACAGCTTAGGCTACTTTCCCACTGGCGTTTCTATTTTCTGGTATTGAGGTTTAACTCTTAAGGTGGCCATGTACATTAGATGAATGATGGCCATCAAATGTGCCTTCCATCTCTCCCCCAATGGCACATGTTGGGGAAAGAAGGGTGGAGTAGTTGGATTTCAACATGCCCAATTGTTTTTTTCTCAAGAGGTGTCTGGAAGTGGCTTATTCCCCTCTCCCAACTGAGAACACATGTGTGCTGGGTTGAGTCGAGTATACATACGGTATATATGGGGGGCTGGAAGGAATAGCCAAGCACTCTTGTATGGCTGACAGTTATCTCATATGTATGACTAGCCTTAAAGGGCTAAACAGCAATTCATCCAGATAATAATCCACCTATTTTCCATGTTGCTGTGCTGATATTAATTCCAGTTGCCCCCTTGCCCATCATTCATGTCAGGAAGCAATGGCTGAGCAGAAGCAGTAATTTCCATGTGTTGTCTATAGCTACCTTCTACTTCTTGAGATATTGGCAGAATATCTGCAGGAGCTCAGGACCTGACTACCTCAATAGCATTCTATAGAAATTGATAGGATGTCTATGCAGCCGTCCTATTTGGAACTACTCCAAATATATTTCTGAGTAGGCTGCAAACCTTGTTTTCAGCTTTTGCTCTATTATTAGGTGAATTTGCCAATAAAAATGAAATATATACTATTTTTAGAGAAGGTTAGAAAACCTCTTTAAATGCAGGGAACTGTGTTTTGGGAGATTTAGCACAGTGTCTGTAAATAGCAAACCTCCTAGAATGCAAATCAACAGATCACTTTGGCGCAGACACTAAAACAGTAGGGAACTGCCAAAAGTTGTGAAATGCAGCCCTTGATGAGAAAGAACTGATGAAGCACACGATCAGTATACGTTGTATATTATATAGATTACATCTAGTTGCAAAATACAAAAGCTGTAAGCAGAGCAGAAAAGATCACCCTCAACCCTGTTGAGTACAGAGTGCTGGGGATAGCCAATTGGCTTACCATGGTCACATTTGCTTATTTGGAAGCAGAACCATTGGCCATAATTTGGGGATGGGGAAGTAACAGCAAAAAAAATCGCACAAGCTTACTCAATAGAGCAGGGCATATTCATAGAAGTACTTTCATTTAAAAATTTTATGTGACGATAGGTCCTCCTTAAAGTGGCTTTCTGGGATAGGTCATCAGTATCTGATTGGTGGGGTTCTGACACCCAGGACCCCTGCCAATCAGCTGTTTAAGCAGGTACCAGCTCTTCTGTGAGCGCACAGGGCCGTATATTGGATGGCGGCTGTACTTGGTATTCTGCTCAGCCTCATTCACTTCAATGGGGCTGAGTGCAATACCAAGTACTGCCGCTATACAATGTACTGTGCTTCGTCAACAAGGAGAGGGCCGCAGCACTCACAGGAGCACCGGTGCCTTCTCAAACCGCTGATCAGTGGGGTACCGTGTGTGTCAGACCCACGGATCAGATACTGATGACTTATACCGAGAATAGGTATCAAAATCCTGGAAAATCCCTTTAAAGGGCATCTAGCAGCAGATTTGCACATATGAAACTAGCTGACCTGTTGCATGAGCCCTTGGCAGCTGAAGGCATCTATGTCGGTCCCGTGTTTATATGTGCCCACATTGCGAGGAAAATGCAGCCACTTCTGCATTGACTTCTATACGGAGAGCTCCTTGTGTGAATCATCTGATAGGGCTCAATAAATCATACCCCACTCTTTTGGGGGAACTTTTCTTATTACATGGTAATTGATCATATTGTGTGAAAGATGTAGCAATCCTTTAAAAAATTTTTACTACCAGAGACATTTATGGCATAGTCACATGATATGCCAGTAATGTCTTAATTGTGGGGGTCTCTGCTCTGAGATCTTCAATTTTTGTAAGAAGTGTGTTCCCCTTGGCTTAGTTATAGGAGATAGCTGTGTCTGTTTCTGTATCCCCTATAGACTACAATGGTAAAAGTTGCGTAAATGCTCCGTTTTCCCACTGCCAGTGGTTAAAGTGCTTGATGTCAATGTATTTCATGCATTATATTCTGTGCACTATATAGGCTGCGTGTGGAATGGGAGGTTTCTGTAGTTAGGCAGGGCTGGCTCCACCCTTTTCTCTCTAGGAGGAAGTCAGTTCAGACACCTAACTATAAGTCCTTAAAGAGAACAGCCTATTGTGATGAGGGATATGCCTCATTAGATATCACCAGGGATGTTTTATCTAGCATCTGAAATACTCATTAGTGATGTTACACATATTTATGTATTTTGTGGAGCACACAAAAGGTACATGTACCATAGATGGGGTCCCTGTGTGGGTGGGTATAAGCTGTATGTAATTATGCTAGTAGTATACAGCGCTTGCATTCAAAAATGCTGTATAACACAAACATCATATTTATCAAGACTCCCCAAGAAAATCTTGTGTTAGAAAGAAGGATGAGTGGCTTTCAACTTGCCATCTGTGCAACTGATTTACTACAAATTTATGCCTGTTGTCCTGTTTAGTAGCAACTGTTCAGATGTTCCATATTCCTCAACAGGTGTGTACCATGTTGGGTAGTAACATGCACCCTAAACTATAATTACACTGGAATACCATGGAGCAATATACACCGTATATGGCAAGCCTGCTGTTGTGAAGTTGAGATCATTAAAGGGGTTGTTGGCTTAGATAAAGAAAAACTTTTAAATATCCTCCTAGAGTGTATTCAGAAAAAAATGCATGTGGTTTTCCACATTTGTGGATTTTACAAGTCAAATGTGTTAATTAAATGTGTTTCACCTGTAAAAAATGCAACTGCATTGAAAACAGCAGCAGAAATGCATGCTTTTTTTCCTGCACTTATGTATAAATGTACCCAACTATACCATCTGAATACACCCTTCGGACACATACAGTTAATAGAGAGATGTCCTCCATTTAAGACCTTAATCTACTAGCAAAAAAAATGAAATTGGCTATAAAGAGCTTTTTTCGTTCTAGAGGACACGGCACATCCATGCATTAGAAAAACAGCTGATTGATTTTAGTAACAAATCTACAGGGGAACTAAATACTACTGGTGGGGTCCCTCACAGAGTTTACTGGGAGGTCATAGCATTGGGATCAGCTTGTCTTTGGCGTCTTCTCTAGTAAAAAGAGATCAAGGATAGTAGAGAACAGCAGACACGTAGGTGGCTCTGTCTAATTTATTTGAACACAGTCTGGCAATGACATCACCACTGACTCATATCTACATACCTCACATAATATTGTTGAAGGAACAATCAATTGCACGTTAACTAAATGCTATTACTAAGCTTGACGATTTGACATACAGGAAGATTGTAATTCTGAGATTAGGTGCGGGGCTAGTGAAATGGTTAGTGGTAGAGAGGATATTTATTGTTTTAGTTTTATTTTTGTGCTATATATGTTTTATACTAAGACTCCTCCAGTAAGTGAAAACAGGTATACATGTCACCATTTTCCTCTGACACAGTAGAATATTTAAAGGGATAAATCTACTGAAGATAGGTTAGACTTAGAGCTGCTCAATATCTATTCAATTTATCTTCAATACCCACTGGAAGAAAATGAGGGAGAGATTTATCATGACGGGAATTATTAAAGTCAGTTTGTTATCAAATTCTGCACAATGTTTGATAAATTCAATTCAATTCTGTCTTGAGATGTTAATCCGCCGGCTGTACCCTGGAGTAAGATTGTGATAAATTTTGTAACTTTTTAAAAAGTTGCATTTGATAAATCTGACTTAAATCAACTCAGGCTAACCATGTCCACTTTCCCATTCACCCTGAGTTAGTTGCTGTTGATATTATAGTATTCGTATTAAGGATCTATCTTTAGTACCATGAGTACATAACAGTGTACTGTTGTAAATTAGGTGAACTGGTTGTTTGTGTGTTAAAGAGCTGAGCTGCAGTGTGTTAGTAGTGTATATAACCAATAATTAGAATAAAAAGAGAAAAATTATTCTTTCAAGCAGCAAAAGATTTCTCCACTACTGCACAGAGCAAAAAGGTTAGTAAGAGTTATTACAAAAATCTTTGAATTTACGTATGCTTAGCATACTGGATATTGTAATCATGGATCTTAAATTTTAAGTACATTCTAGTGTTTGTGTAGATGTTTTTCAGCAACAGTACCACGAATCACAACTACTTTAGATACCTTGTACATTTGATGATTTGTCGATATATCATCTTTAATTTAAAGGGGTTCTTAGGGAAGCAATTAAATAGCAGCAAGCAACCTATTCTAGAATGTGAGCAAGACTGGTTGCTTGCAGAGTTGTCTAGGCGGTGAGGAGGGAGGCATACTACACTTTGCTCTCTGGCACTTGTATATACTACCATACACTACACATTGGTGAGTGTTCCTGTCAGGCTGCTCAGCCATGATCGTATATAGTAGGCAGGATCAAATCATAACCATCTATTGTAGAGCAGTGTAGTGAGGCACCATGAGAACCCCTTTAATTTACTCACTAGGGAGTGAATTTATCAAGCCTAGCACTCCTCTGGCATCAAAATTCCCAAAATAGGGCTTGGTAACTTTTTGGATTTATTTGCTCATTACAGCAATAATGACTGACTTTAAAAATTCCCTTCATGGTTAATCTCCCTGTTATACTGGGAAATATGGGCGTGCTTCTTCACTGGAAGTGCCACCGGCGTCTTCTTGCTGGGGCAACCAGGTCAGCCTCTGCAAGAAGGAGGACCAGCTATTCTCCTGTCACCGACACTCCCGGTGTAGTGATGTCGGGGTCAAGTGACACTAACCGCGTCACATGACCAGTAACGCAATCTATTTTAAAAAGGCAAATGTTGACCACAGTTGCCTGTGATCGTTTTTTCTCAGGAAGATCCACACTAGGTTTTCTATACAGCTCTGGACCTTTTGGACCTAGCTTTGGATTTTGATGCTGACCCTTTGCCTGATGAGTTGGACCCTTCCGTGACTGGTATCGGCCCCTGGACTTGGTATTGTGTCTGGTTATTGATCTCTGATTTTGTCTGGTCTGTCTTTTCTGGTATTGACTTTGGCATGATTCAGTTATTGGTTTTATTCTTCTGATTCTGTGCGTTCTTTGTCTCTCCTAGTCTGACCCGGTTTGTCTATTTCAGCTTTGATTCTACTTGGTTTTGGCTGATCTGTCAATAGTTTATTATTTTGTCCCCACTGTACCTTCCCATATAGGCCCCAGCACTTAATTAAGGAGAGACTGTCGACCAGTTGTGGGCCATCAACTAGAACGGATCATGCAAATGGCTGGGGACAATGGTTGGGGTAACTCAGCATCTCACTTGTCCTGACTGTGACACTCCCCCATTGTGTAACGGAGAAATGTTTTCTACTCCATATCTGCATGTGCATTCACTTAATCCATACCACATGATAGTTTTCAATACGGGAAAATGAGGGTACTGAAACCTACAGCTTAGTTTGCACAAATTCCATGATTACAGTATGTCTAATCTATGTGTTTACAGCACTGGAATACTGACAGATTATCACTGTCACTCCCTATAGTTATTATCATCACATAGTGAAGCACTGATCCTGCATAGTAGAAAAATAACCAAGACTAACCTAAGGTCAGTAATCGGTATATGCCACAAGCTTGTTGCACACATTGAGCAACCAGGTGCACGTAGTCAGAACAACAGGGGCCATGATAAGAAATTAATTTCTCAGTGGTCTTCAAGAATCTCAAAGCTGAACATTGTATGCAATACATTCAGAATGAAAAATCATTCAAGGATCTAAGGTTAATTATGACACACGTAAGAGAAAAAAAAATCTTTCTCCTCTTTTGAGCTTGGCTTTTGTAGTTGCCAGATGTGTCTGGATACAGTTGTTTTCCTTGATAATTATCCCCAGGATAACCTGCATGTAACAGACTGTTCTCATCTTTGCATCTTGAAAAGTGCCCTTCATAGTGTGCATTCAGCAGGCTCAACGTGCAGGTCTTTATGAGCTCAGAGGGATAAGCAGACCTGGACGATATGTCAAGTCACAAGTTTTCAGCCTATAATGTGAACAAGTAACAAGTGGGCACTCAGCCAAAATTCTTTTTCCAAGTGTAAAGTACCATGGAAACCCTACAACCCCCATGTACATGGTGCAGACCACTCCCAGAACTGTTTTCTAGGATTTACGTTATGGGGCTGTTAAGATGTTAGTTCAGATACCTGGATTACTGTTTAGCCCCTGCACTTGCATACTCTATAAGCTTACATTTTAAATGGGAGGTCTGGTAACTTTACTCCAATTCCTCCTCCCCCTTTTTTTTATTACCAGCAGTGCACCAGCACAATATTCGAAAGATGAGAAGGGTCTAGCCTCTCTCTAGCTAACTGCTACCTCATATATTGAGTTCCCAAGCTTTTTTTTTTTATTTTTCAGAACCAATTCCTAACCAATTAATAATATACTATTATTTTAGTCTTAGTGTAGAACATGGGATGCTCACTGGGTGGTATATTTTTATTGCAGCTTGTTGTGTACTTTTATTGTACTTTGGAAGGTAGCTGCCAGAACCAAAGAAACCATAATGGAGTTAGTACATTTTGGAGCCACAGGGTACAATGGCAAAACAATGGAAGATTTTATAGCCTGCTAAGTCAGGGTCCTCATTACCAGCCTCTTAGGAGACGAGAATCTGTGGCTCATACATCCAGTAATTCTATGCTGTTGCCGAGCACTCAAAATCAGACAGGTATTTTAGCTGCTAGAAGATCTCAATCTTCCATTTCTAACAGCAACCAGCGGCAGGGCGCACAACATACAAATATACAAAGGCAAAGGGAAACTCCTGACCAACTATGGTTTCAGGCATCAAGATCAAGAAACAATGGAAATGATGCTACAGGGAGGATCCGAGATGGTACTCCAGATAGTCATCAGGGTACAGTCCATCCTTCACGTGGGCAACAGTCCCAGAGATTCAATGCAACAACAGGTAATACAGCCAGGTCAAATTTGATACAAGCAGATGATCCACACGACCGATATAAGAATCAGGAAGAAAATGCCTACCACAACTATTATGATACATATGAAAGGAGAAGAGCAAGCGAAAGACGGAGGCCAGGATATGGCACAGGATATTTCCAGTATGGTAAGATATATAAGCATCTTTATCACTTATATAGGTATACCATAACAGCACTTAATCCAGCATGTATCTCTATGTTATTTAGTTCCCACATTTTCCAAAATGTACACATTTCTTAATTTCATTTGGACATTCCCACAGAAATGAAATAGAGACGTGTCCTTGAATTGAAAAAATATCCAGTTATTTATCTTGGTGCACTTAACATAACCTTTGGCAAATGAGACAGTCTATTTGAGTTATTCACTCTATAGAGTGCACTGTATAGCTTTATAGAAGACTTTAAAATTCTGCCGATACATAATCAACCATAAACAATGAGGTAACCCAGTAGACATACTGCACAAATCAATCTAGTCATTCAGATCTAATTAGCAGAAAGATGATTAAATAGCCATCTAAATCTATATCTCTAGAGGCCTACACTGTAGCGAAAGGTAGCTTTGGTTTGGTCTAGTCTGTCTAGTTGAACTCTTACAAGAAATATCTAAGTATCCTACAGTTCTCCCGAACTGGTTAAATTCATGTTTTCTTAGATAAATGGTAGAACATTCTTAGAACAGGAAAGTTGATGTGTAAATCAGCAGCTAGCATAAAACTGATATTGTATACCAAAAGTGAATCAAACAGGATGCAGGGAAGTAATGAATCACAGTCCTATAATGTATGCATTTTCCAACTGTAGGTTTATTACATTTCATTTTACTCCAGTTACGGTATGCCAGAAGAAACAAATAAATTCATTCTAGTTTTACTCATACACTTCCACCAAAGATTCTTTTATGAAACTAGGGGCTATACGTGATTGAATGACTACTTTATTCCATTTCCCTTCTATTAGAAACCTCACAAGTAGGTCATATACTTAAGCAGTATAGAAAACAAATACTCCAGATACAGTTGATGCATCGAAATGCCTTGCATCATGTAATGAAATGTAAGGCTGGCCATACACATTAGATTGCCCAAGGCCAGAAGACCACTCATGAACATGCATGTGTTCTTCATGGTGAGACGTGAGAAAGTCACTTTATGGCAGCAGCTTATCTTCACTGGAGAATGAATGTATCTAGGATGTTGAAATTGAACTGTCAGATCCTTCTCTCCCCCAATATCTACTGTCAAAGGAGAGTTGTGACATTAGATGGCTAGAAATCAGTAGGTTCAATCAGTGTTCATTTAATATGTATGGCCAACTACTAAGGATTTTCTACTGGCAGGTAATGTTAAGAAAGGTAGTTTGACAACAGGTCATAGAGTCCCATGGCTTCCAATACTACCTCTATGCTGACGACACTCTAATCTACCTATCTGGCCCAGATGTCACTTCCCTGCTATCCAGCTGGCAGCATGTCAGCTATATCTTCATTCTTCTCATCCTGTTTCCTAAAACTCAGCATTGAGAAAATGGAATTCATTGTCTTTCCCCCATGTCACAACTCTCTACCCAACCTATCCATTACAGTTAATAGTGCAAAGCTTTCTCCAGTCTCGCAGGTCCACTGCCTGGGGATAACATTTGATTCTGTCCTGTCCTTTAAGCCACACATCCAAACCCTCACCCCCACCTGCTGTTTTCAACTTAAGAACATCTCGTGTAATTGCACCTTCCTCATCCCTGAGTCAACTAAAATACTAGTGCATGCTCTTGTCATCTTCCGCCTGGACTACTGCAACATCCTCCTGTGTAGCCTTCCATCCAGCATTCTTGCTCCCCTCCAATCTATTCTCAACTCCGCTGCCTAGTTAAACCAGCTGTCCCCTTGTTTCTCTTCTGCCTCCCCCCTCTGCCAATCCCTTCATTGTCCAGTGAATTCAGTTTAAAATACTTGCAATTAGGCCATCCACAACCAGTCCTCTCCTTACATCTCTGACCTGCTTTCTCAATACATCCCCACATGTAATCTCAGATCCTCACACGACCTCTTCTGTTCTCCTCTCATCTGTTCTTCACAAAACCGATTACAAGATTTTTCATTTGCCTCTCCCCTACTCTGGAACTCAGTACCCCAACACATCAGACTCTCCCCCAACATCCAGACCTTCAAGAGTAACCTTAAAGCTCACCTTTTCAGGAAAACTACCACTTTCAATACCATACTGCCCCCACACAGCCACACGAGCAGCCTATACCCTCACCTACTGTGTTCTACCCTTCCCTTGTAGATTGTACGCTCTAGTGGGCAGGGTCCTCTACCCCTCTGTACCATTCTGTTAATACTTTCTGGATGTACAGCCCCATGGAATTAATGGCACTTTCAAATAAATAATAATAATAATGCTTGATTTGTGTGAACCTTGCAGATACTATAAACTTGAGCCCACTGTCACACTGTGTCAGGTAAACTGAATTTCGGCAATACTTTATACAATACTACCAACATAATCTCCCCATGAGTGTCTCACTGTCTTCCATAGTTACTTGAGTTCCACAAAAAACTGTTTCTAAACACACAAGCTAATTTACAGTACCCCCTGAGAATAGAGGAACAGTACATTTTTTCAGCTTCTACTAATGTACTAGAGGATTTAGTTTGTGCCATAAATTATAATACATGTACAATTAAGAATGTTGATATAGAAAATGTAGGACTTCGGTTGGTTACTATTGGGGATGATTGGTGTTTATATCCTGAGGTCATAGCTGCTAATTCTACTTGTCTAATTCATCTTATGATCAGAAGACATATACAGTCCTGTTAAAATGAAACTGTCATCCACTTCACTTTCAACTTCTGGCATGTTAACAATATAGTATAGTAATTATATAGTATGGAGTATTTATTTAAATATTCGATGCCATTTCATAGGTTTTTATGTCTTCAGTGTATAAGAATGCCGGGGGGGGGGGGGGGCTTACAAGGTTCAACTGCATCTCTTTCAGGAACATAGATATATTACCATGACTTCTCATATGTATTAGTGCATGCATAAACTATGTTAGATGTTTATACAAGTGAAGCAACAGGAACAATCCTCCTACACCTCCTATAAAACATCTGGAATTTCTGTAGATTCAGAGCACTAGTTTTTGGATGTACCAGATTTTTACATAAATTGTCACTGTGTGTTCAGCAAAATTTGCATAAGCAGAAATGATTTAATATATCTTATTATGGAAAATTCACTACTTTTTCTTCCTCCACCATCCTTTCTAAAGTGGTCATACACTCTGAATTCTCTCTTAAATCTGTCTTGGTGTCCCTAGATGGACCGTTAGATCACTGACTATATGCTGCCAGTAGAAACCTATAGAGAGGGAAGGAGGAAGAGAACCCCAGTGAGAGAGAAGCAGAGATGCATACATAGAAATGTAGCTGCAGTCAATAATGAGTTTTCTATCTCACCCCAAGTTTTTTTTATTCACATCAATACTGGTCAGTATTTCTCTACAATGTCCTCCAGAGTGTATGTGAGAGATAGTCATAGAAGAGCAGGATCTCCTCTTCCCTCTGTGTTCTGTGTATGGGAGACATAACAGCAGCTAGCCTCCGCCTACTAACTCAGGGAAAACTGAGAATTAGAGATAGAACCCACAAAGGGGAAAATGCTAAAAAAAGCAGGATACAAGTCATACAATGTCTAGATATTATTACTTACAGTATGTACACACAGAATGTATTCTGAAAAGTCCCCTATAAGTGTAGGTACGCTTCAGCTAATGTCCAAAAAGGGGCAATAGTACGAAAAACATAGTTATTTTCACTACAATGGCCATTAAATGTTCACTGGACATGGTACTATACTTTTGTAATTGGCAAAACTAAAGTTTCTAATCATTAGTAATAGTGATAGTTTACCTTTTTCAGGGTAGCCATTCATGTTTTTATAGAGTATGTTTCTTTTTTTGTTTTTTATACAGAGAAATGTAAAATATCATGCTTGAACCTTTTAACAAACTTGGCATTAATAAATATTACAGTGTGTATACATAAGAAATAACTAATTTTGAGTGAAGCGAAACATTCGAAAAGTAATTTGGTCCAAAATTTAAGAAAATTTCAATTTGCAACTAAGCCGAATTTCTTCGCGCTTCGTGGTAACAAATCAGGTTTTCCTAAAATGTAGGCAGCACACGTTAAAATGTGAAAGTAAGAAGCCTGGGAACATGAGATCACCCATAATGCCGTGCAGCCAGCCAATCCACAGGTAGCTATCCTCTGTGATGTCACAGACCTATAAAAGCCTTGTCCCGAGGTTTTCCTGCCTAAATGCTGTGTACCATCTCTGGTACTCAGGGTTTAAATGCCTGGCAGGAAAGGGTTAACTTCCAAGCCTTCACACTGAGATTGGACCATCAAGTGGGAACAATATGATTAAGCAGAGTGTCTCGGGTATACCTGGTTTATAGTAATTTGTGATGAATTAATTTGTAATGAATCAAATTTCTTGGCGAACTTTGGCAAAGCTTCCGAAACAAGTTTTTAAAACTTCACTCATCACTGGAGCTAACATTATTTCTGGCAATTATATGAATTATATCTGGCATCTTTAGCAGTTTTCTCATGTGAATGCTATATCTGTAGTTTACAACAATTCTCACTAGCTTCCATACACTGCACACAAAAAGTAGAGGAGAATCTGCTACTTATGTCTATCTTAGGATAGACCTAGGATTATGGAGGACATTACAGAGAAGTACTGACCTGTATGGATATGAATAAAGCACTTAAGCGAAGATAAAAACTGTCTATTTAGCTGGTACAGTCTCTTTGTCTTTGTGTGTCTCTTCTGTCTCACTACACTTCTGCTCACTCTCCATGAGCTGGTATATCCATAGCTTAAATATCTTAAAACTGGCAAGTGAAACTCACCAGGTTGCCGAATTTCTTGATCAATCCCAAGTAAGAATATCCACAATAGACAAGAAGGTGGCAGCATCCCATTGAGATTTTTTTATTGGGTCCATATGAAGTTACTACAGAAGCAAGGTTTCTGCCCTCATGAATTTCAGAATATTAAAATCATGGTTAAGTAAAAGACCTCCGAACGTGTCTTATTGGATTTAGATCTGGAGCAATTGGAGGCCAAATCAACATTTTGAACTTTTTGTCATGTTCCTTTAACTCTTTCCTGAACTATTTTTCCAGTTTATGAACATGCATTATCATGTTTAAAGAGCCACTGCCAGTATGCATTTGGAGATTTTTTGGGTTGGGGGGGGGGGATTTGGAGATCCTCTGACCCAGTCATCTAGCCATTACAATTTGGCTCTTGTTATAGTCACTCATACCCTTACACTTAATCATTTGCCTGCTCCCAACCTATCAACCTCAATAATTGACTGTTCGTATACTGCTGAATATACCCACCCTCTGAAAACTGGCATTTTTAAGGACGCTGTACATGTCAGAAACATGTAGGCTAATGCAATTTTGAGGATTACAGTTGTTTTCATCATGTCTTAATAAAGGATTGATTTTTATCTCCGGATCTGGTGCTGGACTTACCTTCTACCTTTCAATTGTTATTTACTTCACCAGTGGTTCTAATTTTCTGCCTGACAGGATGGAAGGATGTATTATATTACTTACTAGCAGAATGAGCCGGCTTTGCCCGGTTATATTTCATCTATTTCATTTAATGTTTGTGTGTGTGTCGTTAAAAGATATCGAGAGTGACCTCTACAGTGCCGCCTCTTTAACAGTGACCGCCACAGCAGCCTGCCCCTTAACAGTAACATCCACAGCACCCTCCCCTTTAACTGTGACCTCCACAGTAGCTAGGGTGGCCACTGTCACCCCAGAGAGCCGGACCTCACCGGCTGTGCCCCCAAACGTGAAACCACGTCCCTGTCCTCATGAATCCACACCCCTAAACGTGAGGCCATGCCCCCTGGCTCTGTGAAGACATGGAGGAGAAGCTGTCTGAGCGTGAGCTACTGAAAGGGTGGACATCCCTGCATCCGTCCAGACACTGCCCCAGATGGGGGACATGGAACCAGAAAACCGGACTGTCCAGTCTAAAACCGGACCTCTGGCCACCCTAACATCAGCCTGCCCCTAGGGTGGCCAGAGGTCCGGTTTAGGCTGGACAGTCCGGCTTTCAGACTCCCTGTCCTCTGTCATGCACAGGGTTTGGACGGACACAGGGATGGCCTTTTGAACAGCTCACTCTCAGACAACAGCACTGTGTAGTCTGAGCATGAACTGCAGGGAGAAAGTCAAACTCCTTCCCACCCCTGCAGCTGACAGAAGTTGATTTTTACCTTCAATCCCCGTCAGCTGCGGAGTGGAAGGGGCGTGGCTTAGAAGAACCTGGGGGTGGGGCTTTTAAGTCCTTCTTTTGAGGGTGAGCTGAATTACAGGTCGATGCCATGGTAATTTATAAGGAAACACAGTGGGTAGCAAAGGAAGAAAACATCTTTTGTTACTACTGAATGGTGAAATGTGAAATGTACATTATATTAGGTAATGATTGATGATGAGTTAGTCTAAAACATAAGTTATATTTATGGTAACCAGAATACCCCTTTAACAGTGTCATCCACAGCGCTCTGTACCTACAGCAGTGCAGAAAAATGGCTGGGTTGTTATTGAAACCTGGTATGAAACAGTGTGTGTGTGTGTGTGGAGACTAACTGCCTGGGGGCTTCTATTGGCTGATAAGGGTCATGTGACCAGGCTTCTATTGGCTAATGCATTTGTTGGGAATATCTCAGGAACGGTACGTCCTGGAGAGCTGAGACCCGTTCTAAAACCTTCCCTGACACCTGATTTACCTGTGTGCCAAATTTCGTAATTGTAGCTGTGACCGTGAAGATTCCTTTAGCGGACATACATACATACATACACTCAGCTTTATATATTAGATTAACCTTTATATTGTAACTAAACACTATGATACTGAATCATGAATTCCTCTCCTTAGGGCTACCAGACTTGGTTCCAGATCCCTACTACATCCAGTCCTCCATTTATGTGCAAAAAATGTCCATGTACAGCCTGAGATGTGCAGCTGAGGAGAACTGTCTTGCAAGGTCAGTCTAATGTTGTGAAGAATTGTAAAACTGTTTCCTACTTGTTCAAGTCCAAAATTTATTTCGTTGGGTGATCTGTTATAAATAATGTTAGTATAGAAAAAGAAAAAGGCCAATGTGAACAGTCCTAATAATTTCACATCACATTTCCCCATTTTGTATTGAAAGGAACATGGAAGCTCCCATACACAGGATATTGTCGGCAGATTCTGTTGGTTTTCTGTAGGATCTACCAATATTATTCTGATATGTGTGAACGGCATTATTTTACTGCTTGGTTGAGGCTAACAGTTTAGATTGTTGAAAGTGTTTGATCTGAAGCTCCTTGCATAGTACATTGGGGAAGGCAAATTCTAGAATACGTGGAATTAACAGTTTGAATGAATGAAAATTAATGTATTGTTCCATCTGCGTTAACCCATGAGATGTGTTGCTCATACTTAATGTATGTAAAGCCTTAGATTTGGGTTCTCATGTCCTGCAGGTATCAGAATTGCCAGATATGTGACTCCAGGCCCATAGGGTGGCTCCAAATGGTAGACATCAAATCTATATTTGTATTGAAACATTGTTCCAGAAAACAATCAGCAGTTATGAAAAATGGAAAGTAAACTATTGGTCAAAAATCTTTCTTGTGACCTGGGAACTTGAAATGGAAAAAAGACTGCTCTTGTAGGTTAGTATCAATTGACCATGAGGTCAATTAATTAAGGTTTTAAAATATAGTAAAAATTCTGATAGGTGCAGGATTAAAGAATATTCTTGACTGAAAGATCTCACAGTTATTGAATATTATATGAAACTCCCCTATTATTGGTTCCATTAGAGCAGTCTTCCATTTCTGGTCTTGTGAAACAATATATTATGTTTCTTTGCTAGAAACAAGAGTTGGGTTATTAGACCTCCTGAATTATCAAAAAACAGAATTAAAAAATATCACTGTATTGTATTAAAACAGATTTGGTAGTTCACAGTCAAGAAAACTGGACAGGCAGATGGAAAATATGAAATAAGCACTAAAATACTGTTGGATACTACATTTTATGAAGAGGGTCAACAAATGTTCCAGCAGTAGAACCACAAATCCTTTACTGAACAGTATTAAAATCCACCAAGGTAAACTGTAAACTGTAGACTACTTATGTGTTTTGAGTGGACACATCAATCGTCAGAGATAGACATAAGAAGCCCATATCACTATTGACAAATTATTGTTAGATTCTGATCCATCAGATGAAGGATGGACAACCTGAGGCTCTCCAGCTGTTGCAAAACTACAACTCCCAGCATGCCCAGACTACCTACAGCTATCAGCCTACAGCAGGGCATGGTGGGAGTTGTAGTTTTACAACAGCTGGAGAGCTGCAGGTTGGCCATGCCTGGACTAAAGGTTCATTGTAATTGAAAAGAAACACTATGATGAGCCACTTACCCTTAATAACTTAAAGGGGTTTTCCGTAAATAATGATTTTTTAGCAAGTGCTCGCAATCTGCCTCCTGAAACAAAAGATTTATGATTACCTGCTTCCCATCACCCTGGTCTTCTGCGCTGCCTCCGTCTTCCGGTCCCCACACTGTTTACATGTCCATGCATCGCTCCAGCCAATGACTGGCTTCAGTGGTGATGTGGCCACAACCAGCATAGCATCACGGAAGTCAGTCATTGGCTGGAGCAGTGCATGTGACCATGTTCTTGAACTGCTAGAAAAAAAAAATGTGGCGACCAGAAGATGGACACAGTGGAGGCAGCATGAAGTTCCGAAGCGGTGTGGAGCAGGTAAGCATGAATCTTCTGTTTTAAAGGGTAAGCTGCGGGCACTTGCTAAAAAAAAAATAATAATTATTACTGGAAAACTCCTTTAACCAACATGGGGCCCATATGCTATTTTTTCACAGGGGTCGTCTATAGTTTATGTTCATCCCAGTCACTCTTTCTCATAGAACTGTTCAGCAAGTATTAACATACATTTCAACTAATAAAAGCTATTCACACCCACTCTGGGCAGTGCTCGAAGTTAGATGAGCACTATCCATAGTGGTTGTGAATAGCTTCTAAAAGTTTAAATGTACATCAATACATGCTAAACACATGCTATGAGTAAAAGCCTCTTTACACAGGCCAACTGTGCCAGCAATTATTGGGAACAAATTATTAGTCCCAGTAATTGTCTGATTGTGAGCGTGTTGACATGTAGTTCTTACCTCTGTTGTATGGGAACAAGTAATTTCTGTTTCTGATGCTTGTCCTCATACAGATTCCTTGTTTCTGGGCAGCAGATCCCTGTTTACACGGGATTATCTGATTCCCAGAAACAATGATTTTGGTGTCATCTGATGAGTGACTGTTTGTTCATTCATCAGATGATCAGTGGCAACTTTACAAAGGCCAATTAACTGGAATGAATGTTTCTAGCAAGGCTCCTTCCTGATAACGGACCCTATCATTGGTGTAAAGTGGGCTTAACAGCGGTGTATCCACTTTAAATGCATAAGTGTTCATCTATTTTTCAGCTTGTGTAGGTAGATGTTTAATATTCTTCAACAAAACTCATGGTTTTACTACTGGTCTGTTCATGATCACACCAGAATGGAGTCTGAGCGATTGAATTCCACTATCTCGGGTCAGTCAACGGGACATTGTCTGCTTTTGCTTTTCACAATAGAATACTGTAGTGAAACTACAGTACTTGACAGCCTCAGACAAGTCTAAACATTAAGGAAGAATTTATCAAGCCCTGCACTCCAGAATTCTCAGAATAAAGCTTTGTGACTTAATTTCTAAAGAATTTTTTACTTTCATTCACTCCAATTTAGAATAGTGGGTTGGCCTGTCAAGCTGATTATAGCCAGATCAACTTAATCTTACTCCAGTAAATGGGCTGCATAAGAAATGGAGAACATCTCAAGACAGAAGTGTTAGATTTAAAGATACACCAGATTTATCAATCACCATGCAACATTTGATAAGTTTGGCCCAAATTATGGCAATGCAGACTCCAACAAAATTGGCTTAAAAATCCCCTCATGATAAATCTCCATCAAAATCTAGGAGAGAATGATCTGGTATTAGACCGTTAATTGCTCCCAGGAACCAAAGCCTCAGGCTAGTGGACTCATAAGTGGCCAATAAAATAAACAAGGAGGCCAAAGTGAAAACATTGGGTATAATACATAACATATAATTGGTGAACAGTGCTGAGACGGATTAGATGGATATAGAGATTGTTATGAACTCCAAACAGATGTTTCATTTCTATGGACAGACCAAAAATAACAAAAGAAGTAAAAAACACAGTAAAAAGTGTGAAAAGAAAGCAGCACCTACAGATGTAGCACACGCCATTTTACAGATTGTGTCTACTGCTGTAGTAGTATTGTGTTACATCTTGATAATTGCTGACATGAAGATATTCTTTTTAAATATGGTTTTTTTTAATTTAACATGGAGAAGAATGACAAAGAGGGTCATCAAATCATCTAGAATAATGGTGTTATGCAGTAGTACAACAGTAGAAAACATTGTCATACAGTCATACTGTCAAGCCAGTAATAATCTACTTACATTTTACGTATAAAATGGTGGTATGTAAGGAAAAGTTAATAGGATAGATTGCTGGAGGACTGACAGTAGAAGAAAGGTAGAAGGGGAAAAAAAAGCAGCCTAAAAGGTTGCTGGAGGAATGTAAAAGGAAAACATAGGATGGCAGAAGTCTTGATTTGGCTTAATGAACACAAAAGGGGGAAAATATGAGACAAAGTAGTAATACATTCAGGCCCCTCTTGAACTCTTTTAGTGAACTTACCATCACCACCTCCTCAGGTAGAGAGTTCCATAGTCTCACTGCTCTTACCGTAAAGAATCCTCTTCTATGTTTGTGTACAAAGCTTCTTTCCTCCAGACACAGAGGATGTCCCCTCTTCACAGTCCTGGGGATAAATAGATCATGGGAGAGATCACAGGGGTCAGTACAGAGATCTCTCCCATGATCTATTTATCCCCAGGACTGTGACGAGGGGTTAAAGGGTGAAGAGCAAGGGACTCCCAGGACAAAAAAAAAGTTAGTTTGCACAGTGGCTCCATGCCCACTGCCCATTACACTCTGGCCCACAGGAAGAAAAAGGGTAAGATCCTAGTAATAAAATAATTTTAGATAGTGTTGCAGTTTGGGCATGAGGGTGGGGTCAGAGATGACAGATACACAGGCTCAAACAGGTTAAAAGTCCAAATATTGTTTAGATCTTCCAAGCAGCATAGTGGCATCCCAGTTCAACATTCACTTGGTTGAAGTGACGGCTACATGAACAATAAACAAAACAAAAAAAACACCTGCCCATCTGGGTGCTAACTATACATAAGGTTACCTCACCTATCTCTCAGCATCAACATTAGATCAGGCTTTGAACAACAAGCATGTTAAGCTTCCAGGCGCTGACCTTGAATGGGCTTTGCAGCCCTGTTATGAGGTCAATAGCTACACCTGGGTTGGCTAGGAGAAAGTGGTGCCATTCCATACAAATCCAGCCCATCAAACAACTTCAGCTTACTGAAGCAACCCAGCTTTCCTTGGATTCTTTTACCTTACCCATCTAAGCATCCTGGGTGAAATATACATCCCCTCCAGTACCTTTACAGACACAGTGTTACAATAGAGATACCGTAGATAGATATTATTTACCCATGTGGGAAGTGCGACGTTTCGGCTCAGACTGAGCCTTTCTCAAGCAACAATTGGCAGTGCAAGCAAGGTATAAATACAAAAAGTGCATGTGCTGGTAATCAATTCTTCAATCAGTAAAACAATCATATAGTGCAAAATTTCATATAAAACATATAAATTAATTGAATATGCACTTTAATTTATATATTTTAAATTAAATTATACACTATATGATTGTTTTACTGATTGAAGAATTGATTACCAGCACATGCACTTTTTGTATTTATACCTTGCTTGCACTGCCAATTGTTGCTTGAGAAAGGCTCAGTCTGAGCTGAAACGTCGCACTTCCCACATGGGTAAATAAACTTCAATTTTGTTATTTTTCTATTTGAGAGTGCTGCCTGCTTTTTGTTGTTGTTTTTGTTTAGATAGATAAATGTAAAATTCAGATAATGAGGCAGCACTCCAAAATGGTGAAAATAGTGGACCTCTTTATTCACCCAACTTGCAACGTTTCAGCCCACACAATAAGGTCTTTCTCAAGCATAAGTAACATTTGCAAAACACACCATATATCAAGCAGAAAGTGGGAGGGATCAACACGTGATCAATCAGGTAATTAACAAACAAGTGTATATAAAGAAGTGAATCAGATGGGTATGCATTATGACAATATCATCAGTGAAGTTACATGTGAACAGAGCAATAACACTGGCCAGTGTAGTGTCCATAAATATATCTCCAGTAGTGTTGAATATCAAATGTGAAGAGTGATTAAAATCATACTTGACACCCATATAATTATAGAACGTACAAGAACAACGGCAGGAGAAGTGCATGTCTTAAAATAGCCATACATTGGCATCTGGAGATGGATAGTGCGCATGTCCCCGCTCAGTCAAGGGGTGTACAGAGTGCAGCACAACGCCAAAGGACACGTCGACTCGGCTCGCCGCACCACGTGACCTGCCACGTCACCCAGTGCGGCGCTCCCTGCCCCCAGCCAACGTGCAATACGCTGCACCCACACTGCCCATAGCTGCCGCGGCATGGACATAAATGTGTGCATGCTCCATAAACCAGGTAGGTATCATAAAGAAGACACATAGAAAAGGTGATTGCTGCAATGAAAAAAATGGACTAAAAAGGACTCAACCCATATACGTCCATTTTTTTCATTACAGCCATCACCTTTTCTATGTGTCTTCTTTACGATACCTACCTGGTTTATGGAGCATGTGCACATTTATGTCCATGCCTCGGCAGCTATGGGCAGTGTGGGCGCGGCGTATCGCACGTTGGCTGTGGGCGGGGAGTGCCGCACTGGGTGACGTTGCAGGTCACGTGGTGCGGTGCGACCAAGTTGGCACGTCCTTCACTGGCTACAAACTCTTAGCAAGCCATGGCATCCCGTGACAGTACTTGCAGTTGAAGAGCTACAGGTTAAATACCTCGGCTGTAGTCATATAGCAGCAGGGGTGGATATAGACAGTAGAGGGACCCTGTGCAAAAATAGTATGTGGGCCCTTTGGTATTTAATAACAGTTAATTTATCATGACTGCAAGGCCCATCACAGAGCTCCTTACTATGACTCTGTAATCAATCCTTCATCTAATGGATCAGAATCTATTAGTAACTTTGAGCCAAGTGAACCTTGCTGCCCTGTTATATTTTGGGATGGCCCCCATAGCCAATGGTGCCCCCGCACAGAAGCACTGGCTACACCAATGGAATGCCTGCCCCAATATAGCCTGTACAGGTCCACTAGGTCTTAAGTGCAAGGCAAGGTGCACCCTGAAACAATCCCCAGCATCAGTATCCATGTTACCAACAAAAAGTAATTTTATTATTACCTTCACGTGTTAAGAAATCCTCCCAATATACCAGAAATCTAAATGTAGGAGTGGTTTCTGTCTCTAGCCCCACCCCCATGCATTTCCTTTATAGATAGAGCTCTCTCCACACCAATAATCCGCTTCCTATACTATGTATTTTGGCCTAGAGCAGGAAAAAATCTGAACAGTTTCTATGAAGTGGAAAAGTAAAATAAACAAAGAAAAGGCATCAAATTAGAATCTGCTTTCTTCCAAGTATAATGATGCAACTACAATCTACTAGTCCCAGAGGACTAGTTACGTGGCTTTGTTCCAGGTCGTTCCACTTCATCATCACAGCTGAATCCCACATTAACCTAATTACATGTTATCAATGTGTCTTACTTGTAACAATAAGAATTGTAACCAGACTACAGGGGCCCCACAGTACTACATCTGTAATCTCAGTGAACCCCTTCTTGAAAAAGCATTTCATGCACATGCAGTACTAGATAGACTAGTATGGTAAAACAGTGCACGCCTTTATCAATTCAACTGATTAGAAAAGGGACATCTAGTATACTATAGACATGGACCTTTGGTCCCCAATTGTCCATTTGTGGGACAATTGCAAGAAAGCTTATGTTGAGATTAAGAACCTACAATTTTACCATGACCAATTGCTACTGTACAGCCCTAGCCATTAAAAATATTGCACATTTTTCAAATGAGCACATGAATGTGAATACTTTGGCAACTGCATTTAATTAAAACATTCAATAAAATCTATCGGTATAGTGCCATCTTATTAGTGGTAATTACAAATACCTGTGAGGTCTAGAGAAATAGACAGATTGAATTCTCTTTAGTGAATAAGAAAATACAATTATACCAGGGCAGAAACTACTCCTATGAATAGAGGTTCATCGCTAATGTGAACTGTATGAATTGAATACAGGTTCACAAGTCAGTTTTCGACCTTGAGCGGTCTAACTCCCTCCTGCTGCCTGAAAACCAAACATTGGTAATCACTGGCGATTAGGTCGCAGGGCTTCACATTATACAAACTATATTGCAGCAAGATCTATTTTTTGAGGGGCAAGCACCTGTAAAGTTATGCAGGTATTATTGGCTATACAAATTGCCAACTTGAAAGGAGCCTCTGCTTATATCTGGGATATATGGATCCCCAGTATATAAATACAAACAATAAGGTGGAGTTCTCTCTATAAGCAAGCGGAAAGCCCCGATTTAAGTACAGTTTCTACATAGCCAAATAGGCAATTCATCCAAAACTGCAGCACTTAAAATAAGTTGCCTACTTTGTTGGCAAAAACGAGCAGCCTCAGCCTCTCCTATAAATATGATAAAACAGGCATGGTTCCTGTATTCTAATCTATAACATCAGGGAAGGCTAATTTAAAGCCAGTATCCATATAGAACATGACCTTTTCCAGTGTTCTTATCATCATACATTAAAAAGTGAAATCAATATAAAAAAATAACACACTAGCCAGTTGATATTTTTAGAACACTTCTCTTTATTGTTATTTTTTATGTAAAAGAAATAAAAGTTACATTTTAACTACAAGATCAGATATTGAGGGTCCCTAGTGGGATTTTTTTCTGTCATCTATAAATCAGATGACATTGGTTGAAATGATATAATTATCTCTAGGATACCTCAAGGGGTGATTTACATTAGCAAACCTTATTAAGTGGACACACATACTGTCATGACCAGTGGGTGGGACCCACTGGTAAAACCAGAGTGTGTGGATTTTCTGTGTCAGTCAAGGGATTGCAGCCACTAAACCCTAGGGTGTTATTCAGCATTCTCACAGGAGACAGGACAGAATGCAGCAAGAAAGAAACTGAACCACTACCTAAAGGATTAGCTAATATGGTTGACAGGTGACTCAAGGAGTCAGACAATAGGTAACGCTCCAATACACAAGTTGCAGTAAAAACCACAGTTAGTGTGAACCAACAGCAGACACGGTGGTGATAAGTGGTATTGCAGAGAAGACTGGAGTAAAGGCAGCAGCTGATGATGATTATTGTCAGAGGCAACAGCTGAAGCGTGGTCAGAGACAATCCTGAGGTCAGAAACCAGTATCCACTAGTAACATGGTACAGAGAATCAGAAAGGCTCAGGGTCAGACAGGTCCAGTAGTCGCTGCAGGCGGCAGGCAAACAGAATGGTCAAATAGGATAGGCTGAAGATCACAGAAGAATAGGCACAGAAGATCAGAACAGAACACCTTTGCAACTTCCAGGCAACTTCCTGGAAGAGGAGGCTGCTATTTAACCTTGTTACCCTGCCCAGGGGCCATGCTGGGAGGCAGGAAGCACATGCCCCTAGAATCATAAATGACAGGAAGCAGCAGGCTCGCTCCCCTGTGAGATGCCAGCATGGGATGGAGCACGGAGGCAGCGTGGCTGGAGGATGCGCCTGGCAGCCATGTGCCTGCCACATCTGGTGGAGAATGCAGTGGGCTGGAGGCAGGAGATGCTGGGGATATGACAGGTGGGACACTGGGAGGTATGGCAGAAGGCCCAGGCCTAACACATACTCAGTTCCACCCTTCAACTGCCATCATCCTATCTACTGTTAGTAGCTGTGACAGTTACAGAGAGCGAGCTCGAGCAGGAAGGACACACCCTAAGTTACCAGCTTGAAGTATATCTTGCAGAGCAATGAATGGGGAGAGGCTCTGTAGGAATATACTTTATGAACAGATCCTAAAGTGATGGAACACTCTATGGAGGCTCTGTGGGAATGTACGTACAGAGCCTAGCATTTCTGGACACCATATGGTTGGAATACTCAGCTAAGTGTGAAGAAAACACAATTTTCTTAACTTGGAAGGAAGACCCATACCATGATAGTGAAACAACTCAAATCCCATCAGAAATACATTAGAAACAGAAAGCCAGCACATTAATTGAAAACATATAAATATATAACACATAAGGAAGCTACATCATTACTCTGAAAGTACAAATTAATATTAAATCTGATAAAAAGTCTATTATATGATAATGATTGTTCATGGCATCTCTAGTAGAACATTCCAGGAAATATCTTAATATTATTTAGTCAGTATTTAAAGAATGAAAAGGATTTGAAGCATATTCTCAGTCAAATTTTCCGTTCCTTTCCTTTCCCTAAAATTGGTAATGAAAGTAGAATATGTATTACTTGTGTGTCTTTTGACTTTTTGTTTTTTTATATATATTTATATCTATGGAGAGTATACATTTCCATAGTATCACAGGATACTATGATGTTGGGGCACATTTACGTCACCTTAGATTCTGACTAACCCGACTTCAGTATGTCTGAAATTTAATTACATAATTGTATTTATTTTGGCACAATACCCTCTAGCAGGAATGTGCAGCAGCTGATAACCCAGTTCAGACTTAATTGTAATTCTATGTATTGTGACAGGAGTATAATCATTGAGTTCTCTGATGTATGGTGTAGGTTCAGATTCCTAGACACTACGCTGGGACATTACTAGTCTGTTTCACATCATGTTCTAATAAAAGATCAGCAAATGCTGTTTTCTCCATACTGCAGGTTATAATGAGTTCAGTAGAAGGCAATAATATATTTCTCAGGGGCCTCCTGAGAAGTTTCAGGTTCCATGAGCACAGCAGCAAGTTCACAAAGTTTAATGACAAGCCTGTTGTATACAGATTTGTCCTTCCTTACCTTTTCTTATGTTTCAAGATAAGTGGTGTGAGATGACTACTACTTTATTCCATAGCTGGTCACGTTGCATAATTTAGAAATTATGTTTAGTTAATTATCCAGATTACTCTTTCAGTAACTAGTACTACACCACCAGTTGTGCCGTATCTCCTTAAAGAGGTCATCTGAGATTACATAAGTACAGTGTGCAAAGCTAATACTTAAAGAGGTATTCTGTGTATAACAAGTTATCCCCTATCCACAGCACAGGGCAAAATTATCAGATCTGGGGAGGTCCTACCACTGGGACCCCCACCGATCACAAAAAAAGGGGATCCTGTACCCAGTGGAGCCCCCTAAAATGGACAGATTGGCTAGTTGGAAGAGCGTGCCGCTGCTCCATTCATTTCTAGGGGAGGACTGGAGATAGCCGAGTACAGCACCATCAGAAAGATGGTGTACTCCCTGGAACAGCCAATAGTGAATGTAGGTGGCCATGTGCGATATCTGCTGAAAATACCCATTTGGCTCTCAAAACACCACTTCAAGACCAGAAAGTTGGCATTTGGTGCGCAGTGTTAGGAACACGAATAGTGGGCCGAATTTTAACACCGGAAGAAAAAATGCCCTACTTTTTCCAAAAAGACAGGACAACATGCAAAGGCGGATTGGCCATAGACCTTACAGGGAAATTTCCCAGTGGGCTGATGCCCAGGGGGCCGCCTGGGCCCTCCTCACAGCCAGCCAGTTGAAGTTTTTGGAGATGTATTTTGTGCTGCTGGCTACAGTATTTTGTGATGGGCTGTGGTATTGGGGTTTGATGGGGTTGTATAATTTGCCACAATATGGTATTGTTGGCCCTGCCTACCATCAATTTAGACCCAACTACAAAGCGGGGCCACTTTTTGTATTTTTTCCAGGGCCACTATAAGTTCCCAGTCCGCCCCTGACAACATGCCTCGCCTCACTGAACTCACTGGCACGCGTTCATGAACTGTTTACGGAGGAGCGAACTGTGGGGAAGGGGTTATGTCCACCACGTTCCCCAGACTTGTCTACGTGTGATTTTTATCTGTGGGGAAATTTAAAACAGAAAGTGTCCGCTAACAATCCACATCCCCTGGAACAGGGAGGGAAAGGGTTAGGTCAAGAATTTGGCATTGGGGGGGGGGGGGGGGGTGAACCCCCCCATGCCACGAAGGCTATATGTTTCCCGGCCTCTGGCCGCAAAGCACTGAGGGAAGCAGGGCCCAAGGTGAACTCTTGCACCAGGGCCGATGAGCCTTTAGCTATGCCCCTGCCCTGGATGAACTCAAGGAAAACATCCCAAACACTATCCGCAGCATCAATGCTGAAGAGCTGCAAGTAGTATCAGCCATCATAATCCGATGTGCCCAAAGATGCATAGACATGAACAGGGACCACTTTCAGTATCTTTGGGGACTTGTGGGTAATTAAAAAAAACAATCCACTTGCTCGTCCATATTGTCATATTATCACCAGAGGCGGGCTACTTTTTCGTGGACTATCCTGTTTTATTAGCTTTAATTATCCCAGCCTTAAAGGGGTTGTCTCATCTTGCCTAATGGGGGCATATCGCTAGGATATGCCCCCATTGTGTTATATGTGCGGGTCCCACCGCTGGGACCCGCACCTATATCGAGAACGGGGCCCCGAAAGCGAACGGGGGCGCACTGCGCATGCGCAGCCGCCTCCATTCATTTTCAATGTGGCCGGCGAAGATAGCCGAGCGCTGGCTCGGCTATTTCCGTCGGCTTCATAGAAATGAATAGGAGCGGTGGCCGCGCAAGTGCGGTGCGCTCCCATTCATTTCTATGGGGAGCCGGCTTGGTGGTGGCCGGACCGGAGTCCTCCAGCCACCACCTTGCGGGGCCCCGTTCTCGATATAGGTGCGGGTCCCAACGGTGGGACCCGCACCTAGAAGACAATGGGGGCATATCCTAGCGATATGCCCCCATTAGGCAAGATGAGACAACCCCTTTAACATTATCCCAATTATATTGTATCTAGATCCAGTGCTCACCTAACACTGCCATACTATGCCATATAATTCCAAAATATGGCTAAACTATGAAGTCCATATAATAATTACATGGACCAATAATATTGCTGCCAATGGCACAGCTACTGTATATAGTGGCCAAATTATAGAAGCAAGAGGATCAGGTTTTCATACAATAGCGCAGATACAACTGCATCAGTCACAATGTCCATGGCAGTTATAGTGCATTGTTAATGGTGCCATCAGCTCCAGTCATAATGCCCCAATAATAGCATCAGTCACATTGTGTCTGTATGAGATTAAGCCACAGGGTCCCAAAAATAGCACCAGCCACTGTTTCTACACTGTGTCCTATTCAATGTTGTAGATACCACAGTACACCACTCTGACCAGTCCAACTGACAATTAGGGAGCAGTGCATCCTTTCACCAGTGCAGTCTCAGGGCCCCTGTGCCTGTAGAAAAATGTAGAATATACCAGCAGTGTTGTACATAGAGGAGTACGGGCCCAATAGCAAGGATCAAACCAGGCCAGAAGGGTTTCTGCCACACAGGACAGAAGGGTTTCTGCCTAAACCTCTTTCAATAACCCTTGGGCCATTTTTCCATTGCCTCATTTGCTAAAAGTTGTTCCTTTAGAGGGTAGAGTCCTGACCAAGTTTTCACCTCCAGTAGAAGAGGGGATGACCTCAACTGGGCCCCCTCTTGCTCTGGGCCCCATAGCAGTCGCATGGTCTGCCACTATGGTAGTTACACCCCTGTATACCAGTCACTCATTGCTGGCTACATTGAAGTGGAATAAAGTGTAATAAATATATAGTTACTTCTTTATACAACTAAAAAAAATCATAAAAAGTATGAACGTCATTTATTGAGATTAAAAGCAATCTGACATAAACTACAACAGTGTCATAAGAGGTTATATAGCGTAATGCTTGCAATTTACAGGAAACTTGCGGTTTTCCTGAATTTTCTAGGTGAAAGTTACTCAGGTGTGTAAAAGCAGAGACGTCGTCCAAACTGCTATAGTCACTGTAGACAGGGATTACTCACTTCATATTTTCTCTTCTCGTTAGGTTTTCCCTGAGTTTGTGGTTATGTGAATCATATTGAATCATTTATGTTTACACTGTTAATACATTCGTATGAAGTTGTAAATGTGTTTTACAGATTTCTCCACTGCTGTCACTTAACTTTTATCTTATGTGTCACATCCTACAGTTATAGTAACTCTCATTTTGTGCTTTTGTAATCATGCAGCTCAGCCTACCGCTCAGATGTCAGAGATTATGACCAGAGGGTGCTTCTTCGCTTTCCCCAGAGAGTGAAAAATCAAGGAACAGCTGACTTTCTGCCAAGCAGACCCCGTTACTCATGGGAATGGCACAGCTGCCACCAGTAAGTGTAACATTTACCTAAGCAGTTAAATATGTATAACTATCAATCATCAATATAGAGACAGGAACTTGGAAAAGAACTTGAGTTATATGCTGGCAAAGTAGACACCGTTCCAGGTTCTTGAAATTATTACTATTAGGTTACAAAAATATAACCAAAACACCAGCAAAAGACTGTATCTAACAGCTCAGCCCCCTTTATCTGTAATACGGGATAAATCTGTACTGTGTCTCACCTTTATTGATCCCTCACCATTCTGATGCCATCATTTCCTGGGGCCTTGCCTGTCTCTGTAGCCTGGTTTCTAGGTAGTCTTCAAATGAAAAACTAAGATTTTTCTCACATGTGCACAAGACTCTTCCTGAAGCCTCTGTCAGCAATTATGTCCCATTTGATGGCAAGAAAAGCGGAGCGTGCTGCACTAATATTGCTATCAAAATGACTGACAACATGATGGAACATCAATGAACCCTGTTGTAAGTCAAATGGTTCTGATCCATCGAAGGACGCACAACACAGGCGTGACTAGAGCCTGAGCCAAAGAATACTGGTTAGTTGGTTGGTTGACATAATAGCCTTCATTAGTACTCCGGAATAAAATCAAGAAAGTAAAAAAAGAAAAAAAAAATCTAATTTGTTACCCATTATTTTCTTATAAATTGTATATTATGCAATATCACTAAGTTATTGCATATCCAGGTTTATAATCCTGCACCGATATGCATAAAGCATAAACATATTTTAAATATGTGAATCACCTAGGCCTAAAAAAATCCTAAACTATTACAGACATTTTAAGTCACTCTGCAATAAAACCCTGAAAACCTATCCTTTAGTCTCTTGGATGTTTACAGAACTAGACCTTTCCTTGTACTTTACACTAGAAAACCCATCATCATAGTTATCCCTTATGTGCTGCTCTTCCGAGAAACCACATACTAGATGAGAGGTAGAGCCAAGAATGGGACATACAGTTCAGTAAATCAGTCTTCTTATAACAATAAAAAAAAAAAAAAAAAAAAAACTTGCTTGGAATTTTTTGCTGTTGCAAGAAGAATTTCCATCCAATTTTGCTGTGCCTTAAGGGTTTGATTTTGTCAAAGCTTTGTCATTCAACCTTTCAAGAAATGCTGTATTTCATACAGCTATCATAACTGTTTTAGAACAGGAAATTATGAAAATGCTGAACTTCTGAACATCTGGATTTATTCAGCTAAGTGCAAATCTGGTGGCTGCACAATTCATTTTCCCTATTTTCTACTGTGTTGAAATATTTGATGATGAGCATCTATACTTCCAGACAGTTCAAGTTTTTTTTCCAGTAAATGTACAGCCAGTTACATTTGCTTTCCTCATTCACTCAAACATGCCTTCTACATTTTTTCCAGCACAAGGAATGAGCAGTTATAGACAGAATGGCTGAAAAAAACATACCAATGCATTACCAATATCAATGTTGCACATACTTTGGAATTTTTGCAATGCACAAAAAACAAACAAACAAAAAAAAAACGAAGCAATGGTTATGGGCTCTACGAATAGGTTCACATGTGTGCTATTATTTCTATGTTATGTTCCGTTATAGGAGGAGAAAAGCTAAAATAAAGGCAGTGCTGGATCCGACACTAATGACTATGATGTGGTCCCTGCATTTTTACCGGCTCTGCGCGCTGTGCTATTTTGCCCGTTTTTGTTTTGTTTTTTCCACAGAATCTTTGATGTGAATGCAGACATGAAGTCAGCCTTTGAAACAATAGTACTTATAGTCTTCCAAGTTCAGTTGCCAAAAGCAAATCTTAAGAGTCCATGACTGAGAATGTGGAAGTGCGGAACGCCAAGATCATGCTAAGGGCAACTAATGTTACCCAACACTGCTGCCTCCTCAGCCATAGTCTGAATTCTAGAACATACACATTTTAAGACCTATATTTGCTTTAAGTCAGTATTAGTAAATGAGCTTCTCATAACCAGCTCACAAGGCTTATTTTTCACATGGATTCCGAGATATATTCCATAAATTTATATTCAGCATCCAATTGATGTCAGTGGGAATCCACAGCATATGGAATATTCATCACAGGTGAAAACAGAAGAGACATGTCATTCCTTGATTTCAAATTGCAAGGAAACCATGGCCAGGTAGCTGCACACAGATTGCTGCAGGCAGCCAGAACATTACTAAGGCTATGGACGCATGAAACAATTTGCTCAATTTGTCTTCTGCAGCCCGCTCAGTCCCGATTAGTGTGACATTTGTCCAAAAAGCTCTCAGACAGCTCAGTCTGTAGCCCCTCTCTCTGCCCTCCTGAACTAAAATCTAAGCTGACATCTTTACATATAACTGAATTTCAGCTTTATGAGTGTTCAGGAGGGGAAAGAGAGGGCCTACAGATGAGCCATCAGAGAAGCTGTCTGACAGGTTTCACACTGAAAAGGGTTGTGCAGCCTGCAATGCATAAGAATACATGCAGACTGCATGAGATAAACAGTTGAATATTTTAATTAAAAGTCAACTATACAAAAATATTTTTAGCCAAAAAGGTTGCCATTCAATTAAAAAAATGCCCCCCAACCAATGCCAACTCTATGTCTATAAATAGTCATGGCTTTGGAGATTTGTATAAAAAGTAAGCTGTGACCAGAATGTTTTATCTATTTATATTTTAAAAATGATGTTCAAGTGTGGACAATCATTATAAAGGCTCATGCACACGGCCACGACGACCATGTGCGTTCCGCAATTTGCAGAACGGGCAGCCCATAATTTTAGTGCTTATTTTTGTCAGCAAACTGGACAAGTATAAGAACGGAGCAACAGATGTAGACAGCACACAGAGTATTGTCCGCATCTTTTCCGGGCCCATTGAGTGACCCAAACAACGGCCATGTGCATAAGCCCTAAGCCTCCTCTGTCTTTGTCAGGAGTAGTATGCTTGTCCTGAGCAGCAGTCAGTTGCCGAAGTAGATGAGCTTGCCTATCCAGCTGACCATGCTGGCACGGCAAATGTGCTTATGTGATCAGGGCCATGGCAGCTGCCGTAATATACAGCCATGGCCCCACTGTAATGACGGAGATCAGAGGAGTCTCTGATCTTTGTCATATAGCCCTTAGATGTCACAGTCAATATCGACTACTGCATATAAGGTGTTTGACAGAGGAGGGCTCCCTCTTTCAGTCCTATGGCCATCTGCAACGTAATAATCGCAGTATGCTGAGATGTCATGGCAGCTGGAAGTCTATTAAGCCCTACCAGACCCAGGGTCTGATAGGCTACTGGTCAATGCAAAATGAACACTTATAAAACACACATAAAATTACTGAGTATTGTTGATCAGTGATTGGAAAATTAGAAAAAAAGTTTGATAAAATGTTAAAAAAATACAAAAATTAAAACAAAAAACAGACCAAAAAGATCTGCATGTAATTTGTATTGCTGCATCTGTCATGACCAGAGCTATAACATTTTCAATTTATTTAAACTGCAAGGTGAAAGGCATAAAAAATTAAATAGAAATAAAGCAAGAATTGCCATTTTTGTTTGTCTCACTTCCTAAAAACTGTAATAAAAAGTGATCATAAAGTCATATGTACCTCAGAATGGTAACAAACATCAATTCATCCCACAAAAAAAACAATAAAAAAGTGATGCTTGTAAGAATATAGTGACACAAAAATATTTTCTTAATGTGTTTTATTGTGCAAAATTGTAACACATAAACTGTATAAATGTATTACGTATTTGTAATGGCCTAAACACAAAATCATACCACATTCTGAATGCCATGAAAATGAAACCCAAAAACAGAAAATAAATGATATGTACCCTGATTTGGTGCTACATAAAAACAATTTGTACTGCAACAACTTGTACTGCAAGTAATAAACCCTCATATGGCTATGTTGATGGAAAAATTAAAATGTTATAGCTCTAAGGCTCAAACAGTCTTGATCATTAAGGGGTTAATAAGTGTAATGTTTGACACCCCAAGTTTGCACCTTTCCAGTTCCTTTTTGAAAGTACATGCTGTAAGTAGCCAAACACATCTATGATTATAAACCCACCGCTCACAAGATACTCTGCTGTCAGCTGTATGAGAGGATGATGTAAATCATACTAAAATGGAGAAATGCAATTGTAACTTCATATTTATGTCATTGACAGACATTACCACAGTATGGATGAATTCAGTCACTATGACTTACTTGATGCACAGTCACACAGAAGAGTTGCTGAGGGCCACAAGGCCAGTTTTTGCCTGGAGGATACATCTTGTGACTATGGTTACTATAGACGATTTGCATGTACTGCACATACACAGGTGAGAAATATGTTCCTGGCAAGCTGAAGTATTACTTTCTTACTTTCTGAGATTTTGGTTTAGGTATGCTTTAGGTTTTAATGCTTTTATTCTCTTTCCATGCTAATATTTCTTTGACATTTTGTTTTTTTTTTCATATCAAAGCCAGGGGCGGAGTCAAAAGGACTAGGAAATATAAAGAATTTACTTTTTCTTTATTACTGGATCCATGACTGGGTTTTACTTAAAAAAATGTATCAAAAACAGTGTGTGTGTCCAGCCCTTTGGTTATATACTGTTTTGTTTTATATGTGCTTCATGATTATCCACATCCTTGAGTACTAGATATTAACAGGTCTTTATGTCTTCTGAACACTTGTGAACATCTGGAAAATATCAGCGGATTAAAACGATAAAAACGGTAGCCGACTTGTCCATTAAACTCTCTATCCACGTTTCTCAATATTCCATGCACATAAAGAGTATTTAGTCTATGTTTTGTTTCACATATCTTGTACAGATTTTCAGTTAGACATTGTTTTCTTTTCTATTCACATTGAAAACCAAATCACAATTCTAGTATACTGCTAAACAGAGATCATTGTATTGTGAGTTCATGGTAAGCTGGCAATACATATGAGATCTACGTCAGCCAAACACGTTTTGGTCGACTTTCGAATGTGTATGGTGGCCTCCTTACTCTCCCCCGAAGGCTGATGGAGAGATAATGATCGGTCAATTCTTCAATCAATCTTCTCCTACTCAAGCATATTATTTATATGGAGTGAGGGAGACCAGCGTCCTACCACACATCTCTGGATCAGAAGTGTTGAAGTCCAACACAGATAGCTAAGCTGCTTGGTCAGATCTCTTACTGTGGAAAATAAGCACTGTTTCCAATGGCAATTTATGCATTATGGTTGGAAGATGCCATCCAAATCAAAATAAGCTCAATAGTCGGTAACATATCTGTAAATGCAAAGAGGTAGATTTACTAATGTTGTCTAATAGACAGTGCAACAGGCAGTCTAAAAATTTGCCAGTTTCACCACAGTAGCTGATGATGGATGACAAATATGGTGCACCTATAGGTTGTCGAAGTTCATACCACCTATAGGTTGGCTTACCATTTAATTACAGAGTTTTGGAGCAAAATGTTGCATCCTAAGGCCCCATTCACACAACCGTATTGAATGGGGCCGTATCTATCTGCAAAATTGCGGAATAGATGCGGCCCCATTCACCTCTATGGGGCCGGGAGCCGCGGCACGGAGCTAGCTCCGTGCCGCAGCTCATTTGAAGCATGTCCTATACTTGTCCGTACGCACGGACAAGTGTAGGCATTTTCAATGGGGCCGCCCGGCGTGTGTTCCGAGCGCTGCGGAACACACGCCGGGCGGCCCCAGTATGTTTTAAAATGTCCGCCAGCAACCTGTCCTGGAATGTGAGGAGGCCACCACTTGTAGAGCTGCCTAGGGGGGTGAGGGGACAGGGCCTCACTACACTGCTGTAGTCTATGTAAGTGCCAGAGTCTAATATGTAGTGAGGCCTCACTCCCCTAAGCAGCTCTGCAAGTAGGGTCAACTAGTCCTGCTCACATTCTTGGAGCGGTTGGTGGTGGCCATTATAGATTATAAACCACGCAACTTTGACACGAAGCAACGTCCCCCTTTTGCCTTACTTGCCTCATAAATGTATCCAAAATGAAATGCACCAAAAATGCACAAACATTTTGGAACAATTTACACCCGATTTGAGGTGCACTAACAATAGTAAATGTGGACCATTTCTTGTTAAAAGTGGAGACACAGTTTAAGAGGACAGTAGATTATAGTTTCTTAGACAACAGATTCTTCACAACTGTTTAGTTGTCTCAAAGAATTCATCATTTGTACATGTATGTCATTAGTAACATTCCTGGTGGAATCTAAGAACACAAATTTTGTTAGATTCCGTATTCTATCAACTCGTATTGTCAAACTGACAAGAATTGCTTCACCCAGAGCAAAAAGAATAGAGTGTTCTGCAAGCAGAACAAGAGGCTTAATAGCAAGCAAGAGTTACTTGGCTTCATGTAATATGCACATTTTCCTATGTGAGGTGAAACCTCAGACGCTATTTGATCAGATGCCATTTCTATTCAAACCCAAAGCCAAGAATTTTTTAAAAACCCCTTTCTGTAATAGCATACACCACGTCTGCAGGGAAGCATGCTTGTCCCACTTTCTGCAAAGCTCACATTACCCTGAAACGAGCCTGCCTGCAAATACACATTTTTCTAGGATTGCTTCGTATCTGTAGCATATTAACTGAAAACTGATGTATTATTTTGGGTTGCTAGTTACACAGTGATGGAAAGTTTACAAGAATCTCGAGAATCAAATAGAAAAGGGGATAGTCACACGTGGCAGATTTGTTGCAGAAAAATCGGTTCAATTGATCTGAATGGGGCTGTAAGCAAATGGATTTCTGCAATTCTCATTCTGGTGAATAGGACAGTTGTAGACATCAAATCACCTTTAGGCATGCCCTTCTAGAGGGCAGGTGCCAATATACACAATAAATGCCATCTATTCTTGATAAAACAGCCCACGTTGAACTAGACTGTTGTATTAAACAATGACTTTAAAGGGGTTGTCCCTTTAAGACAACTTAACCAACATCTACAAGACAGAGAATAAGTGTCTGATCAGTGGGGCCCATGCTCCTATTTTTGTATGGCCAGGTGGTCACGCATGTGCATTACAGCTTAATTTAGCTATATAAGGCCATCAGAGATAACCCAGCATTTGTGCTCGGCTATCTCCGGCAGCACCATACAGGTGAATAGAGCCGTGAACATGCATATGTGTCTCTCCAGTAAAGAAGGGGAGCTTGGACTCCCGTTCTCTCAGACACTTATCTTCTCAGTGACCAGTTGGACCAGGATATTACAATCCACTATTAGGGCTTATTCACACGTCAGCGAATCACAGACGTGCTGTCTGTGTTCTCCATTGACAGCACATGGATCCATTGACTTTAATGTGTTTATTCATACATCAAGTGGTTTTCCGCTGTCCTTGGGTCAGTGAAAAAACAGAGACAGGCACTACTTTGGACCGTGATGTGGACCCAACAAACCCTTAAAGTCTATGGGTCAGTAAAAACCACTGACAGAACATGGATGGCCCTAGTTTGCTCATTTTTCCGGGTCCCATTTCTTACAAAACTACTTAACCTTGAGGCCTAAGACTTCTCCGTGTCTGAATGTACTACTCGGCAGGTCCGTCAGACAATGTCAGAAATGGGACGGACAAAAACAACTGCGTGCAGTGGATCTCTTGGTAATGGGGTCCAGTGGGAAGGAGGTAAACTGGGGGTCAGTCAGCACATCCAAGTATGCAGGTGCACGTCACATGGCTGTAAATAGAAAAGTAAAACATAAAAAATGCAACAGCACTCTGCAAACACAGACAATAAAATGAGTACATATAATACTGCCATACTCACTATCGACACGATACTGGCGCTACATTGTAAATGTGAGATTCTTGGCAAATAATTTTGTACAAAAATTATCTGTGCCGGTCTGCCATACATCAAGGCGATCTCTTTAAGACGGGAACCTAACACTAAATGCCATAGTCACTAAGTGCCATAGCAGCCTCCATTAACTACAGAGGATGCAGGCTCCACATGCATGCTAAGCCGACATTATATTGTACCTCTTATGGTGCACAAATGGCCTCCACTGATTTCAGGGAATGCAGGCTCCACATGCATGCCGAGCCCACACAATATGATACCTCCTTGGAGCCACACTGACCTCTGTTACGCTCAGGGAATGCAAGTTCCACACAATGCTGAGCCCACTCTGTTTTCGCCTCTCCTGGTGCCATCTGGCCTCCAATGCATATAGGGAGAGCAGGACACAGCTTTATGCTAGCACTAATTAAAATCAGCCTGTAAAGCAAACAGGTTAGTTAGGAGTGCACGACCGAAATGGTGGAGTCAGCCACACCTCCACCTAAACTGCAAGAAAAACTGGGGGTCAGTCAGCACATCCAAGTATGCAGGTGCACGTCACATGGCTGCAAATAGAAAAGTAAAACATAAAAAATGCAACAGCACTCTGCGAACACAGACAATAAAATGAGTACATATAATACTGCCATACTCACTATCTACACGATACTGGCGCTACATTGTAAATGTGAGATTCTTGGCAAATAATTTTGTACAAAAATTATCTGTGCCCGTCTGCCCTACATCAAGGCGATCTCTTTAAGACGGGAACCTAACACTAAATGCCATAGTCACTAAGTGCCATAGCAGCCTCCATTAACTACAGAGGATGCAGGCTCCACATGCATGCTAAGCCGACATTATATTGTACCTCTTATGGTGCACAAATGGCCTCCACTGATTTCAGGGAATGCAGGCTCCACATGCATGCCGAGCCCACACAATATGATACCTCCTTGGTGCCACACTGACCTCTGTTACGCTCAGGGAATGCAAGTTCCACACAATGCTGAGCCCACTCTGTTTTCGCCTCTCCTGGTGCCATCTGGCCTCCAATGCATATAGGGAGAGCAGGACACAGCTTTATGCTAGCACTAATTAAAATCAGCCTGTAAAGCAAACAGGTTAGTTAGGAGTGCACGACTGAAATGGTGGAGTCAGCCACACCTCCACCTAAACTGCAAGAAAAACTGGGGGTCAGTCAGCACATCCAAGAATGCAGGTGCACGTCACATGGCTGCAAATAGAAAAGTAAAACATAAAAAATGCAACAGCACTCTGCAAACACAGACAATAAAATGAGTACATATAATACTGCCATACTCACTATCTACACGATACTGGCGCTACATTGTAAATGTGAGATTCTTGGCAAATAATTTTGTACAAAAATTATCTGTGCCCGTCTGCCCTACATCAAGGCGATCTCTTTAAGATGGGAACATAACATTAAATGCCATAGTCACTAAGTGCCATAGCAGCCTCCATTAATTACAGAGAATGCAGGCTACACATGCATGCTAAGCCGACATTATTGGGGTCCAGTGGGAAGGAAGTAGTATTTGGCAATGTCAGAGAAAGTGTTAAACTATTAGTTTTCACAAAATGTTGGTTATCTATTGTTGATGGCTCTTGCACATTATATATGAATATTTTAACCTACATAAATTATGTTATGTTCTAATGTTCAGGGACTGAGTCCTGGTTGTTATGACACCTACAATGCTGATATTGATTGCCAATGGATTGACATCACAGATGTAAAACCTGGAAACTATATTTTAAAGGTAAGTGGAAACAGCTTGTTCATTTGCTTCTGGAACTTAGCACAAGACTTTAATAGTAATGAAAATTACATGTATTTCACAGGTCAGTGTGAACCCAAGCTACTTGGTTCCAGAATCTGATTACTCCAACAACATTGTCCGCTGTGATCTACGATATACCGGTCAACATGTATATACTTCTAGCTGTTCGATTTCTCCGTGAGTATAATTTTTTCAAAATTTTTATAAGCAGTTACGAAAGCGTGATCTTCAGAAATCATGGAGTGCACTTCGGAACTGGTTGGAAATACCTTACTGTACAATTGTACTATATTATGTACTTATGGAGACTGAGAGCCAGGAGGTATTAAGAATTTAATAGACCTGTAACCTTTTTATTGATGGATATCCTTAGCACTTTGGGGAGCTTGATGGTTTAGTAAAATGAAATCTTAAATTGAAACAAAACTATTGTAACACAAGGACGGGCTTGATGGGGTTTCATGTAAAATACTATAAGCCACAGATTTTATTCTGTCTGGTTCAGATTGCTTTCAACTCTTTCCTGGATCTGGTCCAGCTGGAAAAGTGTTGTCTAGAAGGGGTATTATTCCTCTAATTCGCTCCTTAAAAACTTTAAAATGGGGCTTGTGGATGCAAGTGAGTCTGTCCGTGGTTTTGTAGATGCAAAACTGTGGGCATAGTCGGATCAAAGGAACATATTATTGTCTGAACACCTGACACTCGTGCAAAGAGCTTTCGTGTCAAGTAGGATGTCTAAAATTGGTGTGTTCGGGTTTGTGCACTTTTTTGCACAAGTTTTATTTTTAAATTTTTACAATCGGGGCACAAGTTGGCAGGGAATCATCTATGTGCTTCCTGCTGTCCCCATGTACAGATCACCGATAGCCTATTGATTAAAGCTACCAGTTATCTGAACACCAGACATGCAGAGAAGAGGCAAAGCCCAGTAACTAAGCATGGCTCCAAGTCCCCTCCGCAAGGAGGAACTCAATTCCACCAGACCCATGTCAAAAGCCACTGATCCAGCCAAACCAGTACCCTGCCCTGCCTGACAAGAGGCAAAAACCCCAAAAGAGATGTATGTAGATTGATGACTTTTCCTTATGAAAAAGATTTCTCATTTGGTTTACATTTCAAGTCACTGTTCCAAGACTCATTTAAAGGGCCAGACATTGACTTATAGGGTAACCACCCAACCATAAGATCCAATTCACATTTTCAAACTCCCTCTGCACAGGGAACCCAATGACATCCTACAAGCACTGTGTTCAGGGAACTCATTTCAGTTCAGTTCAGTACAGGACTGAGCTGTCATTGTGCCGTTTAGATCTTGCTGATGGCACTGCATGCAGAAGTGTGTAGTTCATGTAAATGACTTGGCTGCAGGCACAGGAATCAGTCCATTAGCACATTCATTTATGTGGTGAGGTCGTGAAAATGTTAAGCAGGTGGAAATAAGAAGTTTAAAAGATTTATGTAAAGCCCCACAATTGGCAGATTAGCTTTACTTCATAAATCCATAAATGTGGGTGGCTTTCAATAAGACTATCCCTTTTCACACAAATATGGCATCTTCAGCATCAAGAATAAATCCTTTAATGCAGCTGGAATCTTGATAAAAAATTTATATTTTTCCAGAAATTTACTTTTATCAAACTGCTGCCCAATGACACAGGATTCTTGAACTTTTTTGTGCCTTGGTTTATGTCAATCTGAATTGATTAACCACTTCAAGAATTTTAGATTTTTTTTTAGCACATGCGTCTTTGAAAGTCGTAGCTCTTTTTCCGTTCTGTTTTGAAATTTTTTTTTTTAATTTTTTGTCTTTCAGTGATACATTAGGTTTTATTTTCATTCGATTTTTATTTAAAATATATATATTTTTTCCCCTGGGAACTGTTAAAAAAAAAAGCTAGAATATGTTTTAAAGTTATGAATCCTTTCCATAACAGCTGTTTTAATATAGGCGATATACGAGTTATGGTCACCAGAGGCGGGGCTAGAAGTTGTCCTGTGGAAGCTTTTTGTTTTAAATTTTTTTTTATCTTGGATTTATTTTTTAAGTTTACACTTTGTGCCTTTGGGAGGAATTTAAACATTACTTATTTTTAAATTAATTTCCCCTGTAACTGCGGGTGACACACAGTATTAGCTCCAGTTACAGGGGAATACAGCCCCTGCAGGACTTAGCAACTTTATTAAGTCTTACTGCAGAGCTGATGGGCTGCAGCTTGTACAGGAACCCAGTCCCTGGCTTCTCTCTGGGGAGCCTTGACGTCAGTGACCCCTTTCTGCATGAAAACCCTGCAAAAACATTCAGGAAGTCGTTTCGCGGTTATATGCTGACTGACTAGAAGTTTAAAGTCTATACATGGACGTGCTTGTTGTCACTGGAAAGCCTTAGCATTATATGGCTGCAATATTAAAGGGTTTTTTTGGGCATCCATAAAGCATCTTCACGCCTTCATGCTCCACAACAATATGTAGTGTTGAGCTTTGCTTTCTGCACCTCAATGTACAGTTACATTGCGGGGATAGAGGAGGCATAATTGTACCATTGGCAGAGGGAACAGGCTATAATATACAGCCGGGCTTTTGCTGCAATAGCTGGGACTGGAGCTAGACCCAATCCTGGATGATTTGTTGCAATGACAACTAGAAGCCTATACAATGTAGTTTTAATGACCTCTCTTACAAAATGATCAAGTCATGTCAATCAGATCAGATCATGTCAATTGTAAAAAAAAAAAAAAAAGAAATGCTGTTTTAGTGGTTACCCTGCCTCCTAAAAAAGTAATAAAATGCAGTAAAAAAGTTTATATACTCCAAATATACTAATATAATCAGTCGTCCCACAAAATAAAAGCCTGCACACAGTTTAGTTGGGTGAAAATTAAAAAGTTATGGCTCTTTAACTATGTGAACCAAAATCCCCCCACCAATTATTTTTATTGGACAAAAGTGGTAAAAGATAAAAAAAATACTAAACAAATTTGGTTATCCCCATAATCGTATTGATGTGCAGAATAAACATGTCTTTACACTGTGTGGCAAATTCTGCAACAAATTAACAGAAACACAATGAAAAGTGTTCAAGAAGTCATTCATACCCCCAAGCCATCACATAGCTCCTTTGACAAATAGAAAGAAAAAGACCGTGGCACTTCCAACTGGTGAAAAAATGCACAGTCCTTCATTCACCCACACGATGTTTCAGTCCACTTGCTGGGACCGTTCTCAGGCTTTTCACCAGTTGGAAGTGCTGCGGTCTTTTTCTTTATATTGGACGGTGTTGCAGACAGAATTGCAGTTTTTGTTCAAAAAGTTTTATGTACCCTAAAATGGTACAACAGCACGTATGTCTCACAGAAAACAGGTCCTTACATAACTACCTTGTATGTAAATGGAAAAAATATGTCCCTTGTACAGCTATATTGATGCAAAAATAATATATTATGTATATTATATATATTAATTATATATTTAATAATATATCTAATATCATTAAATATAATTATATATTTATTATATATTAAATTATATATATTTATTTATACTGTGTTTATGTGAATGTGTGTATATATATATATTATATATATCCTTTAAGATGTGATTTGGTAATAAACAAGGATTGGTTATGTGTAATTTTAAGTTGGTTTCCTGTTTTCTGTATGGCTTTATGTCATGGTCACTACTGTCAGACCCAAAATGTGTAGGTGTCCGTGATGTTCCCTGTTTGGTTTTAAACACATATAATAAAGTCTTCATAGTTTTTTATCAGACGATATACCTCCGCTGATTTTCAAATTGATTACGGGACACCAAACACATGAAAAACATTTCTCTGGGATAAATTTTAATCTCTGTAAAGCCTTATTTCCATGAAGAAAGCCAGTGTCTTCAATATGAGCGCGCCTTCCTGGCAAGCACTCAGCCATTTCTCTTCTGAAGTCCAAAAATTCAAATTTCCATTTGGATAAAAGAACCCTATTTTGATCACTTGGTGCTGCATATTGCCAATTAGTTTCCTTGACCTGAAAAACACCATTAGCACAAGAGTCAGGGTGCCCGTGCCAAACCCCTTGTGACATGTCCATACTCTAATGAATAAGTTGCACTCATTTCAGATGTTTTTTTGGGTTGTTGGTTGAGAATGCAATGTTAATACGTAATGTTTTTTTTTCTTCTTTTCACAGCTATTAGACTGCAGTAAAGAAATCATATCAAGGTTTGATTCTTCTGGAGCTGACAAGTCATTGGATCCAATTGGATGTAAACACTTTTCAATGGAAGCATATGGACTTTGACATAAACGTAAACTGGATTTTAACCATGTGTAACGAAGTTAGCACTATTTTGATACATACAATGACTGGTTGATCTGTGTAGGAATGACATTGGTTTATTTTTTCGATACAGACAAGTAATATTCCCATATCTGCTATAATGAGGCAAAATAATTTCTATAATCAGTGAGAAATAAGACTCAGCGTATTTACCTTATAAACCCTAAGATATGGTACCAGTGATATTGAGCACTGTAACATTAATACATACAATTAAGCATAAAAATGTCATGTATTTAAATGAGTACCATGTGGAAAACTGACTTCAAATAGAGCAATCATGTATTAATCGGCAGACAGTGAATACTGGGCTTACAATCTATTGACTTGACTAGTTTGTAGGCCATGAATTTTCTAAACTCTATGACAAATGGCACTGTGTTAACGTTAAAGTATTATATTAAAGTATATAAAAATCTTGAGTTAGCATAAACCAGGTGTATATCTTACCTAAGCTATGAATATGACGTTCACTCATAAGCTTCCTAGTGAATTAAACCAGGGTGAAGCCTTTCCATGCAATAAAGTTATTTCACAATCATTTTCAGTTATGTTCTCCATGCGGGTGGAGCCTGTTTTCAGAGTGATGGTGGTGACTACAAAATCTTACTCTGGAAATGAAATAATCATCAGATTGCACTACTGAAATGAATGGACACTACTGAAACTGAAATGGGCTTTCACTGGAGGAGGCACGTGGAAGCTTCTAGTAACTCCATGAAATAGTGTTTCCCTATGAATCAGTTGATGAATCCCTTAAAAGGCCTACATATATAGCAGAAGTTGTCAAAGCCTGAATTAAAAAAAATATCTTTGTGTTTAGACCTGGGAAAAAGAGTTGTACCCTTGCTCTTACATAAGTTGAGTCATTCAGTCAATGGATTAAACACCTCAGTCTTACTGGGTCTCCCGACCTTTCCTTAACAGAAGTCAGGAGACAGCAAGATCAAGAATCCTTTAAGGGTTCATCCACACGACCGTAACCGTTTTTGCAGATACACAAAACACAGATACTCCCACATTTTGCAGTCCCGCACATTCTGCCCATAATAGAAATGCCTATTCTAGTCTGCAAAACAGACAAAAATAGGACATTATCTTTTTTTGTGGATCAGTGAAATGGAACACGGTGTGCTGTCTGCATCGTTTGCGGCCTCATTGAAATGAATGGGTCCACATTCGATTTGCTCATGCGGACTGAAATTACAGTTGTGTGAATAGACCCTAATACTCATTCTTTTCACACTGGACTCATTTTATTCTGTCAGGAGGTAGCCACCAGCAGTGGCTTACTCCCCATTGACAACACATGCATGGCCGACCATGTGTATGGGGCAGTCGGGAGGAACAGGCGTCAGCTGAAAGACTATAGTTGAAGTAGTAGACCTCTTTATTTGTAGCTGCAAGTTTCCAGTGTTAAATCATCAATAACCCCTCCCCCATCAACCCTGCATTCAATCATGCAAGGGAGTTACAACAAAGACCAATCTGTGTAAAGACTGTTCAGGGAATTAATCATAAGGGTAACATTTTAAGTCAGTCTAGTGTCCTTTGCGATAGATTTAAATTTCAAATGCTACACCAGTTTTTTACACCAACTCCATAAAGAAGTCTGCAACTTTCCCAATTTTCCAACTTGAATGAGTGGTGCAGAAATGGACAAAGTCACAAATTTTGTCCTAAATTTGCAAAAGATCTATTCTGCGATTTTTTTAAACCAGAATTCTGGAGTGCAGAGTATGATACATTTCCTCCTAGGGTACCTGAACACGAAGAAGATCTGCACAAATTTGAGTGTGGATTTCTGTGCGTTTCTGTGTCCAAACTGCAATTTCTAAATGTGGTTTTGCCATAGATTTTACCCTTTATCTGAAAAGGCTGAAATCTGTAGCTAACACTGCAAACATTGTCGGCATGCTGTGGATTTGAAAATCTGTATTGCAGGTCAATTTCCTTGCAGAAGAACTATGGTGCTCATCCCAGGAGAAATCTTCAGTGTGGAAATGCTGTTAATAGAGATCGGTGCACTATAATGTGGGTCACGTGTTGGAGTTAAAAGGGGTTGTACAGGCTACGGATATTAATGATCTATCCTGAGGATAGGTAGGATTACAACATCTGGTACCCCTGCTAATCAGCTGTTTCAGGCAGCCATGGCACCAGAAACTATACTACGTAAGGAGTTAAAGGCTCTGTACACTGTGTAGTGGCTGTCCTGGGTATTACAGCTCAGCTCCCAATTAAGTAAACGGATCCCCACCGATCTGATATTGATGACCTACCCTGAGGAAAGGTCATCAGTATCTGTAGATCAGACAGCCCTTTTAAGATTTATGAACAGTGCTCAAAATGCAGCTAGAAAATTGCCCTTCCAGAAAATAGCAACCAGAATTTGTTAATCTACACCCCCCCCCGAAAAAAGTCTAGCATGAAATATAAACATAGAGCTGATGATACAGTATGGTAACAGGATGCAAACGTGTGTAGAATAATACATCTTTAAAAACAGGGCATTTAAGGAAAATGATCTAATGTTATCATACTTCATTTGCACTACAGTATTGCACATTCAAACAAGTGATAGTAAAGGATATAGTAATGTAACCTAACAAATCTAGTGATGAAAGTGTGCTGTGTGCAAGTTATCCTCTTATACAAGTTACTTTTCATCTGCGTTTAGCTTTCCATTTTCCTAATCTGTCAGAAGAACAGAAAAATGAAAAAAAAACAAAAAACAGTTATTTTGAGAACCGGTTGTGCTCAGTTTGTGTCAGATATCAGTAAATTTTGATGGAAGGCAAAAGTCCTATACTTTTTCTCCCGTAAAATGAACAAATGTCTGACGATCACAACTGGTGCTCAAAATGAGAATGATCAGTTTTTTATTTTCCTTTTCTTCTGACAGATCAGAATAGTGTTGAATGTAGAGTTGAGCTCAAAAACTTAGATTTTAATGCTGTCTCCATACAGCATTACAATTCATATCAGCCAAAGTTGTGTGAGACTTCGGTGAATGAATTCAGTATTCATTTATGCATCTTTAAACTTAGGAATCCGAAGCCAGGTTTGGTACTGAAGTAGCAGCCGGTACCAAACCCAACTTCGGATTCCTAATTCTAAGAGAGCAGTGATAGAGAGAGAGCACAGTGATACACAGAGAGTAGTGATCAATGATCCAAAGCTTCATTTGCGCAAGACTAGAACAGTAGAATGGAAAGCTGAACTCAGATGTGAGCTCATCAGCCTCATCAGCCTATGGTTGTGCTCACATGGTGCCGTTTTTTCCCCCCCAAAGTTGTCTGGTTTAGGGAACTCAACTTCAAAATCCCCATTAGGGATTTCTGAATTTAAAGAAAGAGAGGTCTGGCCTTGTGAATCATAAAGGAGAGGGAGAGACTGGCAGAGGAAGCAGGAAGACCAAGGGTGAACTTAGGGACAAGTGAAATATATCATTGCAATCAGCTGAGCTGGCCCTACAGGGCATTGTGCTTGGTTTATTTCCTGGTGACAGATTCTTAATTCTGATAGAAATCAATGGGTTTTCTCTGCAGTACTTAATTTCTCTTTGGTAGTGCTGCAGGGAGCCCTTCTGAACTGATCGCGGGGGGCCCCAGCACCAGTACACCCTGTGACCATCTTATCACTAGGAGACCCTTACAACAGATTGGGTGCATCAGACTACCCTGTAAGATCCAGTTCATTCTGTCTAAAAAAAAAATCTATAACTGCACTGTGTGAACTGAACCTACTTGTGTTTCACATTGTCCATCTTGGAATTGGTCAGGACTCCCATGACAAGACACTCTTTTAGTCATTATAGAACTCGTATTTTATTAGGACTTGTTGTATTAAACAAATTGTTTGACATTATTGACTATTGCATGAAACATCACTAGGCAGAGTCATAAACATAAATGCTATTTAACTTTGTTTCCATGGAAGAAAGTGACTTAAATGGTGCTTATTTGTAACTTGAATTAAATCCATACAAGCCTATGCTAGTTAAACCAAGAGCTTTATTTCTAGTTTGCTGTTCTGTAGAATTGGTGACACAATTTGACTTTGCTTCTGTTTCTCGTTTGCTTATAAATCTCATATTTATAACACAGGCTGTGGACTTCTCTAGCATTCTGTCCTGATTTTCTTTTGCCTGCCTCCACTATGGTTGCAAACTTTTGTGAAAATGACTTGAATAAAGTATTTCAAGTTTTTCAGAAAGAATAAGGAGTTGTGCATATCTGTTGTTAGAGTAAGTCTTTCTGTTTTCTTGTACATGTTACACCCATACGCCCTTCTATGTGACTAGTGGGTTAGGTCACGATATGCTGAAGCAGGAGAGCCTATATAAGGTCACGCAACATTGCATCTTTTGATTTTCAGAGGGACAGGTGACATGGCAAAACTGTGAAGTAACATTTGCAGAAAATCCAAGACAAGTTGGAAGTCACCAGCACCTTACTGAGACGGCACATATCGCCGTGTAATGAAAAGACCTCATCTCAACGAAGATCACAGACTAGAGAAAAGCAACTATAAAAACACAGCCATGCAAGTTTGGATACAAAAAATGTTTTTTTACAAGAAATGTAGACTTTTTAAAATGACACAACTAAGGCTACTTTTTTGCTCGCTCCACCATGGATCAGCAAAAACACTTCCATCATGCTAATACAACCGTCTGCATCAGTTATGAACGGATCCGGTTGTATTATCTTTAAAATGAAGGATCCGTCATGAACACCACAAAGTCAATGGGGGACGGATCAGTTTTCTATTGTGTCCAAGAAAACGGATCCGTCCCCATTGACTTACATTGTGAGTCATGAAGGATCCATCTTGGTCCGCACCACATTGCGGACAGAAAAACGCTTCTTGCATTCTGGTGCACTCCGTTTCGTTCAGTTTTCTCCACTGACAATGAAAATTCCTATGATGGAGCTCAATAGCAAAAGGGAAATTGCAGATGTGAAAGTAGACTAACATTGTCAAAATGGTTATTTGAAAAAAAAAAAAGCAGAAAATACTGTTTGTTTTTTTTTTTTTAAAGGGGATATTCAAACAGCTGACTGTGGCTGAAATGTGTCCGAACCTCAGGTTTCTGTTGAATATTTGCAGCTCCACTCACTGATTAACCTCTTTCAAAAGTGTTAAATCCATGAGTGGCCACACACTGTGCCTTCTGTACTGAAAATGCTTAAAGAGTAACTAAACCCTTGTATCAAATTTTAAGACGACGTTCCTAATGCCCTAATAAATCTTTTTCCAATATACTTTATTCATTTTGTATTTTTATTATACTTTTTCCTCCCTAAAGCGCACCTTTCCCTGTGCGCTTAAAATTCAGTTCTCTGTACACCGCTGACAGCTCGGCGGTGTACTGAGTGTGAAATGGGGCATATGAATGGGGTATTATGAATGGGGCAGCAGCAGCGTAGGGCCTATGGGCAGGAGTGCACATTGCTGCTTTTGCCCATTCCCCCCGGAGGTTTGCTAACTCCTGGCATAGCACATGGATACCCTGTACCCATGTACTATGCCTGGGTTAGCTGAGTGGAACTGACTCCTACCCGCTTTGCTAAGCTAAGAGCTGACATGCAGTTCTCTTAGCTTAGCGAACCAGGTAGGACCCCGCTCAGCTAATCCTGGCATAGTACATGGGTACCCTGTCAGGAGTTATTAATACTCCGGGGGGCACGGGCAGGACCAGCAATATGCGCTCCTGCCTGCACTCACAGCGCTGCTGTGGCCTCATTCATAAATTTCACACTCCGTACTCCGCTGTGTACAGAGAACAGAGTTTTAAGTGCACAGTGAATGGTGCGCTTTAGGGAGGAAAAAGTATAATAAAAATACAAAATTAATTAATAAAGTATATTAGGAAAAGTGTTATTAGGGCATTAGGAACATCTTATTAAAAATTGATACAAAGGTTTAGTTACTCTTTAAAGAACTGACATGACAATTCTTATTTTCCAGAAGGCAAAATACATGCGGAATGCACACTTAAAGCGGTATTTTGGTTAGATAAAGCTATTCCTTATCCACTGGCTAGGGGATAACTATTAGATTGTTGGTGGTCCTACCATTGGAACCCCCATCGATCACGACAACGGTGCCCTGTACCTCATGAAGCCCCCCCCTGAAATGGACAGAGTGGCTGGTCGGAAATGAGTGCCGCTGCTTCATTAATTTCTATGGGAGATCCACCTGCACTGAACTCAGCTATCTCTGGCAATCCCATAGAAATGCGTGGTCGTATTTCCAACCAGCCACTCCATCCATTTCATGGCGTCCTATCAGACAGACCCCCACAGATCAGATACTTATGATGAGACAAGACACTTAAGGCCTCATGCACACGGACATATTATGGCGTTGTCTTGTATAGGGCTGTAACAGAGCATCCAATGAGCTGCATGGGGCTGTTACTGTATCTCTTGTGGTTTATTGTGCTGACTTCTGTATAAATTCAACAAAAAAAATAAATAAAGAAAGAAAGATTATGGTATGCTCTAATGTAAAGTACAGATGTATCCTCTCCTAGAATCATGGCTTCTAGGGGAGAATAACTCATACTCAAAGCACATGACAGAGCCTTGCACACCCACACACACATTCCCATCCACACTCTGCATGTCGCTGTCCAACCTGGAAGCTGTGAGAATGAGCACGTACAGAACAGCTAAAGCGTTCAATAAAATGTACACTTCAGGTGTTTCCATTTATCCATAAAACATCCCAGTCGGCATGTCACAATAAAAACAGAAACAAGCAGAAACGTTTCATTATTGTATTTAAACATGAATTATCTCACATATATAAAAGAAATATGGGCTAAAATAAAATAATTCCTAATCATCAAAAACTATTTTTTTGCCTTGGAATACTGCAATCTGGGACTGCTCTTTCCGTTTTCGGCTGGCTTCCCATGACGGGTGTAGGGTCTGCTCTTGCACTTTGCTCTGTTTTATAGCTGAAGCTCTGACAGGCTGCGGTTTCCTTGAAGGGTTTGTATGAGGAAACCCTATATGGAAACAAACAAAAAAAAAAGTTATACATATTACCATGAACAATTTAAAAAACAATGGCCCCCCAAGGGTTAAACCCCGGATTGCAGAGTATCTGCTGCAGTAGCTGTCATTTGACCAATAGCTATTCTGTCCGACCTCCCCATAAACATACATCCTCAAATCAACTGAGCAAGCATACGCTTTCAATGGGAAGCGCGGAATATGCCGTCGCCAGACTTCATGTGACACTGTGAGCTGGAGGTGAGCAGAAAAAAGCTGAGAGGCCGAATCCTGTATATTTATGGCCAGCTGTGATTTATTATTCCACATCCACTTGCATTTACACTATAAGACACTAGCTGGTTATCCTGAGCACTGCTTTACCTATACCTCACGTACCTGGCTTCTTATTCCTGGCAGGTGGCAACTTAGATTCTCTGAAAAACAAAACTGCATGTTAGTAGCGGTCAATAAAGTTAGAATATTTATGACACAGTGGAAGAAAAATAATAGAGAGAGCAGCGATGCAGAGAGAGAGAGAGAGCAGCGATGCAGAGACAGAGAGAGAGAGCAGCGATGCAGAGACAGAGAGAGAGAGCAGCGATGCAGAGAGAGAGAGCAGCGATGCAGAGAGAGAGAGCAGCGATGCAGAGAGAGAGAGCAGCGATGCAGAGAGAGAGAGCAGCGATGCAGAGAGAGAGAGCAGCGATGCAGAGAGAGAGAGCAGCGATGCAGAGAGAGCAGCGATGCAGAGAGAGCAGCGATGCAGAGAGAGAGCGAGCAGAGAGAGAGCAGCGATGCAGAGAGAGAGAGCAGCGATGCAGAGAGAGAGAGCAGCGATGCAGAGAGAGCAGCGATGCAGAGAGAGCAGCGATGCAGAGAGAGCAGCGATGCAGAGAGAGAGAGCGCGATGCAGAGAGAGAGAGAGCAGCGATGCAGAGAGAGAGAGCAGCGATGCAGAGAGAGCAGCGATGCAGAGAGAGAGCAGCGATGCAGAGAGAGAGAGCAGCAGCCGATGCAGAGAGAGAGAGCAGCGATGCAGAGAGAGAGCAGCGATGCAGAGAGAGAGCGAGCAGCGATGCAGAGAGAGAGAGAGCAGCGATGCAGAGAGAGAGAGAGCAGCGATGCAGAGAGAGAGCAGAGCAGAGAGAGAGCAGCGATGCAGAGAGCGATGCAGAGAGAGAGCAGAGCAGCGAGAGCAGATGCAGAGAGAGATGCAGAGAGAGAGAGCAGCGATGCAGAGAGAGAGAGCGAGCAGCGATGCAGAGAGAGAGAGAGCAGCGATGCAGAGAGAGAGAGAGCAGCGATGCAGAGAGAGAGAGCAGCAGAGAGAGATGAGGCAGCGATGCAGAGAGAGAGAGAGCAGCGATGCAGAGAGAGAGAGCAGCGATGCAGAGAGAGAGAGCGCAGCAGCGATGCAGAGAGAGAGAGAGCAGCGATGCAGAGAGAGAGAGCAGCGATGCAGAGAGAGAGAGCAGCTGATGCAGAGAGAGAGAGCAGCGATGCAGAGAGAGAGAGAGCAGCGATGCAGAGAGAGAGAGAGCAGCGATGCAGAGAGAGAGAGAGCAGCGATGCAGAGCGAGAGAGAGAGAGAGCAGCGATGCAGAGAGAGAGAGAGAGCAGCGATGCAGAGAGAGAGAGAGAGAGAGAGCAGCGATGCAGAGAGAGAGAGAGCAAGAGAGAGCAGCGATGCAGAGAGAGAGAGCAGCGATGCAGAGAGAGAGAGCAGCGATGCAGAGAGAGAGAGCAGCGAGCAGATGCAGAGAGAGAGAGCAGCGATGCAGAGAGAGAGAGAGCAGCGATGCAGAGAGAGAGAGCAGCGATGCAGAGAGCAGCGATGCAGAGAGAGCAGCGATGCAGAGAGAGAGCAGCGATGCAGAGAGAGAGCAGCGATGCAGAGAGAGCAGCGATGCAGAGAGAGAGCAGCGATGCAGAGAGAGCAGCGATGCAGAGAGAGAGAGAGCAGCGATGCAGAGAGAGAGAGCAGCGATGCAGAGAGAGAGAGCAGCGATGCAGAGAAGAGCAGCGATGCAGAGAGAGCAGCGATGCAGAGAGAGAGAGCAGCGATGCAGAGAGAGAGCAGCGATGCAGAGAGAGCAGCGATGAAGAGAGAGCAGCGATGAAGAGAGAGCAGCGATGAAGAGAGAGAGCAGCGATGAAGAGAGAGCAGCGATGAAGAGAGAGAGCAGCGATGCAGAGAGAGCAGCGATGAAGAGAGAGCAGCGATGCAGAGAGAGCAGCGATGAAGAGAGAGCAGCGATGCAGAGAGAGAGAGAGAGAGCAGCGATGCCAGAGAGAGAGAGAGCAGCGATGCAGAGAGAGAGCAGCGATGCAGAGAGAGCAGCGATGCAGAGAGAGAGCAGCGATGCAGAGAGAGCAGCGATGCAGAGAGAGAGCAGCGATGCAGAGAGAGCAGCGATGCAGAGAGAGCAGCGATGCAGAGAGAGAGCAGCGATGCAGAGAGAGAGCGCGATGCAGAGAGAGAGCAGCGATGCAGAGAGAGAGAGCAGCGATGCAGAGAGAGAGAGCAGCAGCGAGAGAGAGAGCAGCGAGCAGAGAGAGAGAGAGAGCAGCGATGCAGAGAGAGCAGCGATGCAGAGAGAGCAGCGATGCAGAGAGAGCAGCGATGCAGAGAGAGCAGCGATGCAGAGAGAGCAGCGATGCAGAGAGAGCAGCGATGCAGAGAAGAGCAGCGATGCAGAGAGCAGCGATGCAGAGAGAGCAGCGATGCAGAGAGAGCAGCGATGCAGAGAGAGAGAGCAGCGATGCAGAGAGAGAGAGCAGCGATGCAGAGAGAGCAGCGATGCAGAGAGCAGCGATGCAGAGAGAGAGCAGCGATGCAGAGAGAGAGCAGCGATGCAGAGAGAGAGAGCAGCGATGCAGAGAGAGCAGCGATGCAGAGAGAGCAGCGATGCAGAGAGAGCAGCGATGCAGAGAGAGAGAGCAGCGATGCAGAGAGAGAGCAGCGATGCAGAGAGAGCAGCGATGAAGAGAGCAGAGAAGCGATGAAGAGAGAGAGCAGCGATGAAGAGAGAGAGCAGCGATGAAGAGAGAGCAGCGATGAAGAGAGAGCAGCGATGAAAGAGAGCAGCGATGAAGAGAGAGCAGCGATGAAGAGAGAGCAGCGATGCAGAGAGAGAGAGAGAAGCGATGCAGAGAGAGAGAGAGCAGCGATGCAGAGAGAGAGCAGCGATGCAGAGAGAGCAGCGATGCAGAGAGAGCAGCGATGCAGAGAGAGCAGCGATGCAGAGAGAGCAGCGATGCAGAGAGAGAGAGCAGCGATGCAGAGAGAGCGAGCAGCGATGCAGAGAGAGCGAGCAGCGATGCAGAGAGAGCAGCGATGCAGAGAGAGAGAGCAGCGATGCAGAGAGAGAGAGAGCAGCGATGCAGAGAGAGAGAGAGCAGCGATGCAGAGAGAGAGAGCAGCGATGCAGAGAGAGAGCAGCAATGCAGAGAGAGAGCAGCAATGCAGAGAGAGAGAGAGAGCAGCGCAGCGATGCAGAGAGAGAGAGCAGCGATGCAGAGAGAGCAGCGATGCAGAGAGAGAGCAGCGATGCAGAGAGAGAGCAGCGATGCAGAGAGAGAGCAGCGATGCAGAGGAGAGCAGCGATGCAGAGAGAGAGCAGCGATGCAGAGAGAGAGCAGCGATGCAGAGAGAGAGCAGCGATGCAGAGAGAGCGCAGCGATGCAGAGAGAGCGCAGCGATGCAGAGCGAGCTCAGTGATACACACAGAGCGAGCTCAGTGATACACACAGAGCGAGCTCAGTGATACACACAGAGCGAGCTCAGTGATACACACAGAGCGAGCTCAGTGATACACACAGAGCGAGCTCAGTGATACACACAGAGCGAGCTCAGTGATACACACAGAGCGAGCTCAGTGATACACACAGAGCGAGCTCAGTGAAACACACAGAGGGAGCTCAGTGAAACACGCAGAGAGCGAGCTCAGTGAAACACGCAGAGAGCGAGCTCAGTGAAACACGCAGAGAGCGAGCTCAGTGAAACACGCAGAGAGCGAGCGCAGTGAAACACGCAGAGAGCAAGCGCAGTGATACACGCAGAGAGCGAACGCAGTGATACACGCAGAGAGCGAACGCAGTGATACACGCAGAGAGCGAGCGCAGTGATACACGCAGAGAGCGAGCGCAGTGATACACGCAGAGAGCGAGCGCAGTGATACACGCAGAGAGCGAGCGCAGTGATACACGCAGAGAGCGAGCGCAGTGATACACGCAGAGAGCGAGCGCAGTGATACACGCAGAGAGCGAGCGCAGTCATACACGCAGAGAGCGAGCGCAGTCATACACGCAGAGAGCGAGCGCAGTCATACACGCAGAGAGCGAGCGCAGTCATACACGCAGAGAGCGAGCAGCGATGCAGAGAGCGAGCAGCGATGCAGAGAGAGAGCAGCGATGCAGAGAGAGAGCAGCGATGCAGAGAGAGAGCAGCGATGCAGAGAGAGAGCAGCGATGCAGAGAGAGCAGCGATGCAGAGAGAGCAGCGATGCAGCGAGCGCAGTGATACACAGAGCGAGCGCAGTGATACACACAGAGCGAGCTCAGTGATACACACAGAGCGAGCTCAGTGATACACACAGAGCGAGCTCAGTGATACACACAGAGCGAGCTCAGTGATACACACAGAGCGAGCTCAGTGATACACACAGAGCGAGCTCAGTGAAACACGCAGAGCGAGCTCAGTGAAACACGCAGAGAGCGAGCTCAGTGAAACACGCAGAGAGCGAGCTCAGTGAAACACGCAGAGAGCGAGCTCAGTGAAACACGCAGAGAGCGAGCTCAGTGAAACACGCAGAGAGCGAGCTCAGTGAAACACCAGAGCGGCCAGGAACCGAGCGAGCTCAGTGAAACACGCAGAGAGCGAGCTCAGTGAAACACGCAGAGAGCGAGCTCAGTGAAACACGCAGAGAGCGAGCTCAGTGAAACACGCAGAGAGCGAGCTCAGTGAAACACGCAGAGAGCGAGCTCAGTGAAACACGCAGAGAGCGAGCTCAGTGAAACACGCAGAGAGCGAGCTCAGTGAAACACGCAGAGAGCGAGCTCAGTGAAACACGCAGAGAGCGAGCTCAGTGAAACACGCAGAGAGCGAGCTCAGTGAAACACGCAGAGAGCGAGCTCAGTGAAACACGCAGAGAGCGAACGCAGTGATACACGCAGAGAGCGAGCGCAGTGATACACGCAGAGAGCGAGCGCAGTGATACACGCAGAGAGCGAGCGCAGTGATACACGCAGAGAGCGAGAGCAGCGATGCAGAGAGAGAGAGCAGCGATGCAGAGAGAGAGAGCAGCGATGCAGAGAGAGAGAGCAGCGATGCAGAGAGAGAGCAGCGATGCAGAGAGAGAGCAGCGATGCAGAGAGAGAGAGCAGCGATGCAGAGAGAGAGCAGCGATGCAGAGAGAGAGAGAGAGCAGCGATGCAGAGAGAGCAGCGATGCAGAGAGAGCAGCGATACAGAGAGAGCAGCGATACAGAGAGAGCAGCTATGCAGAGAGAGCAGCTATGCAGAGAGAGCTATGCAGAGAGCAGCGATGCAGAGAGAGCGCAGCGATGCAGAGAGAGCGCAGCGATGCAGAGAGAGAGCGCAGCGATGCAGAGAGAGAGCGCAGCGATGCAGAGAGAGAGCGCAGCGATGCAGAGAGAGCGGCAGCGATGCAGAGAGAGCAGCGATGCAGAGAGAGCAGCGATGCAGAGAGAGAGCAGCGATGCAGAGAGAGAGCAGCGATACGCGCAGAGAGCGAGCTCAGTGATACGCGCAGAGAGCGAGCTCAGTGATACGCGCAGAGAGCGAGCTCAGTGATACGCGCAGAGAGCGAGCGCAGTGATACGCGCAGAGAGCGAGCGCAGTGATACGCGCAGAGAGCGAGCGCAGTGATACGCGCAGAGAGCGAGCGCAGTGATACGCGCAGAGAGCGAGCGCAGTGATACGCGCAGAGAGCGAGCGCAGTGATACGCGCAGAGAGCGAGCGCAGTGATACGCGCAGAGAGCGAGCGCAGTGATACGCGCAGAGAGCGAGCGCAGTGATACGCGCAGAGAGCGAGCGCAGTGATACGCGCAGAGAGCGAGCGCAGTGATACGCGCAGAGAGCGAGCGCAGTGATACGCGCAGAGAGCGAGCGCAGTGATACGCGCAGAGAGCGAGCGCAGTGATACGCGCAGAGAGCGAGCGCAGTGATACGCGCAGAGAGCGAGCGCAGTGATACGCGCAGAGAGCGAGCGCAGTGATACGCGCAGTGATACACGCAGAGAGCGAGAGCAGTGATACACGCAGAGAGCGAGCGCAGTGAGACACGCAGAGAGCGAGCGCAGTGAGACACAGAGCGAGCGCAGTGATACAGAGACAGCGAGAGCAGTGATACAGAGACAGCGAGAGCAGTGATACAGAGACAGCGAGAGCAGTGATACAGAGACAGCGAGAGCAGTGATTACACAGAGACAGCGAGAGCAGTGATACACAGAGACAGCGAGAGCAGTGATACACAGAGACAGCGAGAGCAATGATACACAGAGAGCAGTTGATACACGCAGAGAGCGAGAGCAGTGATACACGCAGAGAGCGAGAGCAGTGATACACGCAGAGAGCGAGAGCAGTGATACACGCAGAGAGCGAGAGCAGTGATACACGCAGAGAGCGAGAGCAGTGATACACGCAGAGAGCGAGAGCAGTGATACACGCAGAGAGCGAGAGCAGTGAGACACGCAGAGAGCGAGCGCAGTGAGACACGCAGAGAGCGAGCGCAGTGAGACACAGAGCGAGCGCAGTGATACAGAGACAGCGAGAGCAGTGATACAGAGACAGCGAGAGCAGTGATACAGAGACAGCGAGAGCAGTGATACAGAGACAGCGAGAGCAGTGATACAGAGACAGCGAGAGCAGTGATACAGAGACAGCGAGAGCAGTGATACACAGAGACAGCGAGAGTAGTGATACACAGAGACAGCGAGAGCAGTGATACACAGAGACAGCGAGAGCAGTGATACACAGAGACAGCGAGAGCAGTGATACACAGAGACAGCGGAGCATGATACACAGAGACAGCGAGAGCAGTGATACACAGAGACAGCGAGAGCAGTGATACACAGACAGCGAGCGAAGTGAGACACAGTCAGCGAGCGCAGTGAGACACAGACAGCGAGCGCACTGAGACACTGAGAGCGAGCGCAGTGAGACAGAGAGCGCAGTGATACACAGAGAGCGAGAGCAATGATACACAGAGAGAGAGAGCGCAGTGATACACACAGAGAGCGAGCGCAGTGATACACACAGAGAGCGAGCGCAGTGATACACAGAGAGCGAGCGCAGTGATACACAGAGAGCGAGCGCAGTGATACACAGTGAGCGAGCGCAGTGACACAGAGAGAGAGAAGTGACACAGAGAGAGAGATCACAGTGAAACAGAGAGAGAGCACAGTGATACAGAGAGAGAGAGCGCAGTGATACAGAGAGAGAGCGCAGTGATACAGAGAGAGAGCGCAGTGATACAGAGAGAGAGCGCAGGATACAGAGAGCGAGAGCGCAGTGATACAGAGAGCGAGAGCGCAGTGATACAGAGAGCGAGAGCGCAGTGATACAGAGAGCGAGAGCGCAGTGATACAGAGAGCGAGAGCGCAGTGATACAGAGAGCGAGAGCGCAGTGATACAGAGAGCGAGAGCGCAGTGATACAGAGAGCGAGAGCGCAGTGATACAGAGAGCGAGAGCGCAGTGATACAGAGAGCGAGAGCGCAGTGATACAGAGAGCGAGAGCGCAGTGATACAGAGAGCGAGAGCGCAGTGATACAGAGAGCGAGAGCGCAGTGATACAGAGAGCGAGAGCGCAGTGATACAGAGAGCGAGAGCGCAGTGATACAGAGAGCGAGAGCGCAGTGATACAGAGAGCGAGAGCGCAGTGATACAGAGAGAGAGAGCAGTGATACAGAGAGAGAGAGCACAGTGATACAAAGAGAGAGAGAAAGAGCAGTGTTAGAGACAAATGATGCAAAGATGGAGGGCTGATGCAGAGACAGATGATACGTACAGATGATAGAGAAAGATGATACAAAGAGAGAGAGACGAAACAGATACAGATGTAGGGGATACAAAGATAAAGAGAAAGAAGAAATATCTGCTGATAGTTTGCAATTTCTTGGTCAGACAGATTTTAGGGGATAATTTGATTATGACTAATGAGGATGAATTTTTTTCATAATGTGATGCTTATGTGACAAATGGCCATTTGTGGTCAATCAAACACTTTCATACAGCATTGCCTCCTACTGTCCACATGCAGTTTTCACATTTTTCCCGTCTTACCTTTTCATATATGATGACTTCTGCTCGGTTAATGTTGTGCAAAAGACAGATTCCAGTTTGACATTTTTGGGGCCTGTGCTGGTTTTCTTCTCCTCTGTGCCACTCCCTGCTGGTTTTGTTTTTGCTGGTGGAAGTCTGCCTTTCTTGACCAGGTCATCATTTTTGCTTGATTTTTTCTTTTTGGTTTGTCTTACTTTACCAATGAAAAAATCATCTTCACCGTCACTATCACTGTCCTCAAATCCAGATGACTGCTTGAAAAACCTTTCTTCTGTACTGTCATCAAAGTATTCCTTATCTTCTTCATCTGAATCTTCAAGATCACTAGAATCGGATTCATTTGTAGATGCCACTCTTTGGTCAGGGATACTTTGTTCAATTTTCTTTTCGGGTTTTTGGGTTGTTTTGGGATTTTCCTTATCTGAACTACTTGGCAAGTTTTTTACAGCTGGAACTTCTGGAATGGCTTGTAAAGCTTGTGGTGAGGGTGGAGAAATGGGCTCTTCATTACTGTGGTCACTAGCTATAAGATGGGTCTCCTTATCTACTGCTTCTAACACGGAGCTGTCCACAACATTATTCTCCAGTTTTTTTTCAATGGTTTTCCTTTGCTGTTTTGCCTTGCCTTGCTTAGGCTTGTTCTCCGTTTCTTTTTTTACACTTTTAACAGGTTTTGGGGGTAAAGAGGGCTGTTCTGGCTCAGCTTCTTGATCAGATTGGTTCATTCTGGCCTCTTTAAATGCCTTAATAGCCTCTACAAAAAAAAAAAAAAACTGAGATTTTAAGGAATCATGATTAGAGTTATGCTTAGGTAACTAGTTTAAAGTTCACCTATTCTTATGTAATGTAAATGCGCTAACTATACGTATATAAATAAATCTCTTCTGTGTAATACCGAATCATTTACGAAAGGCTATACATAAAAGCAAGGGTGGGGAACTTTCAGCCCGCAGGATCATTTCATGTGGCCCCCGGCTACCTGCTAGTGCACATAGTGCAAATGCTAATGACCGCTTCAATTATGGAGGCACAGGAAGGTGGGAACAGCGCTGCGTTGGCTGTACTCACCTTCCCTAGTCATCTTCCGTGCCCCGCTCTGTGTCCTGACACGTACAATGTCATGATGTAGAGCACATAGGCAAGCGCTATGACCTGACAGCTCACAGTACAGCACGGCGGGAGGGTGAGTGAATCTGCCAAGTGGCAGCTCCATTCAGAGATGGAGAGGTAAGTTTATTTTTTTACAACGTCTGATCTGAGGTCTGATTGGGGGTCTAATCTGAAGAAGTGCAGGCTGGGGAGGTCTGATCTGAGGCTAATGGAGGGTGGGGAGGGTCTGATCTGAGACTGGGGGCGTAGTCTGAGGCTGATGGACACTTTGGTGGTCTAATGAGGGTCTGATCTTAGGCTGGGGGGGTCTGATGGGAGTGTGACCTAAGGCTGATGCAAGCTGGGGGGTCTGATGGGTGGCTGATGGAGGTGGGGCCATGTGTGGGTGTGGGTGTGTGTGTGTGTGTGTGTGGGGGGGGGGGGTTGGGACGATCTTAAGCTGAAAAAAGGACAGGCAGGGAGAGTAGAAGCTGGGTGAACATCTCTGGACCCCTCTTGGATGAGCTTGGCTGTCATTAATGCCAAATAAAAAAATAAAGAACTAAATATATAATATTCTCAACAAATTTGACTGCTATATTTGGTGAAAATGGCGCCTATACTGTATATAATCTATATAGTGCAGGCACCATTGTGTGCTGCAAGTATACAGTGCTCTGGATTTTTTTTTAAATTAAAGCACAATTTCTGTAACTTACCCCTAAGTCACTTATATGTTTGACCAAATCTAGCCGTCAAATTTTTAAGTTGAGAATTTTGTATGGCCCCCGAACCTCACCTCACCTCCCCCCTGCATTAAAGGAAGACTCCCACAAGTTTTGAATAAAATACACATTAAAGGGGTTGTGCCAAGGATAGGGAATAATTAACTGATCGATGGGTGTCTGACCACCAAGAATTGTGGAGCAGTGAATCATCCCCTATCCTTTGGATAGAAGATAACGTCAAAACTTTACACAACTCCTTTATGGGTCACATGAAGTGGATTTTCTGCTGCAGATTTTGCAGCATTTCTACTGTGGTTTTGCCCCAGATTTAACCCTATACATTGCAAAGGGTGAAACCGCAGTGGATATCTGTAGCATAAAATGACATGTTGTGGATTTAAAATATAGATGTTATGACTAAGAGTGTTTTGCACGCTCGAAACAAGTAGGCAACTTGGATTTAATTTTTTCTGCACGTCCCAAGTAAAGTTATTAGATATTTTTTCACTTCTTCTCACTACTGTATTTTCGGTCCGCATCCGATCCGCATTCTTTGTCGATTTGATGCAGACCCATTCTTAAAAAAAAAAAAAAAAAAAGCAAGACTAAACCATTTTTTAAATACGTATAGGCATGTTACATAGTGCGAAACCTGCGGAAGGGGAAAATCCAGGATGCGCACAGCTGTTATCCGTGTTTTGCAGATCTGCGATTTGTGCACTGCAAAATGGATATGGTTGTGTGAGCGCCCCTTAAGGCATGCCTCTGCATCTCAAAAGATAGGACATGTCCTACCTTTGGCGCATCTTGCAGACCCTTTGAAGTCAATGGGTCCAGATGCAGGTGCACATGGACAGCGTCCATGTTTTACGGATCCACAATGGACACGGCCCTCCTACGGTAGTGTGAAGTCGGCCTCGCATTTACCCAACTGTATGTATTTTGTGGACTGCATATGATCTGAAAAATATGGATAATGTCTGTGTGATGTCTCTATTGCATCCGTGTTTTTTTTTTTTGCGGCAAAGTATAGGACATGTTCTGTCTTTTGCAGAATGGACATACGGATGCAGAAAGTTTTCTTTCAATGTTTTTCCTTTGCCGTTTTGCCTTGCCTTGCTTAGGCTTGCTCTCAGCTTCTTTTTTTACACTTTTAGCAGGTTTGGGCTGTTCTGATTCCGATTCTTGTTCAGATTGGTTCATTCTGGCCTCTTTAAATGCCTTAATAGCATCTAAAAAAAAACAAACAAACAAACAAAACAATATATATATTTTAAGGAACCATGATTAGAGTCAGTGTAGGTAACTAGTGCATTGTTCACTTATGATTAGGTAATGCAAGCACCACCATAATTGTGCAAAAGGTAAAGTAAAACTCCTCTGTTTAATGCTGATTCATTTAAAGGGGTTTCACAGGATTTTAATATTGATGACGTATCCTCAGGCCAGCACAGTCTTCTAATCAACCAGCTGATCGGCGGGGTGCCGGGTGTCGGACCCCCCCATCTGATATTGATGACCTAGCCTAGAATAGGTCATCAATATTAAAATCCCGGGAAAACCACTTTAAGAGAGGCTACACATTAAAGGAAAACTCCCACAAGTTTTTTTATAAATGCCCATTAAAGGGGTTGTGCCAAGGATTGAGAAGAACTACTACTGGGAACTGGGATAGGGGATATCTTGAAAACTTCGCACAACCCCTTTAAGAGTATGGTCACATGAAGTGTAATTTCTGCTGCATTTCTGCTGTGGATTTGCCCTAGATTGAACCCTATACATTGCAAAGGGTAAACCCATTCACACGACCATATTTTTGGTTTGCATGCGATTTGCATTTTTTGCAGATCGGTTGTGGACCCATTCATTTCAATGTGGTAAACATTTGTTACATAGTGCAAGACCTGTGAGAAAATGCAGGTCAGTATCTGTGTCTTGCATTCACATGCTCAAAACAATGGATCCACAAAGCATGTGCACCGGCCATTTGCATCCCACATCGCTGTGCGGACTGGTTGACTTCAAGATAGGACATGTTCTATCTTTAGCTGCATCTTGCAGATTGTGGCCCCATTGAAGTCAATGGGTCCGCACCGCCATGTGGCTGGCTGTGTTTTTTGGATCTGTGGTTTGCTGTCCGCAAAATGGACATGGTGGTCACACGATTGTATGTTTTTTTTTTTTGCGGTCCACAAAGCGTGGATCCGCAAAATACAGATGGTGTTCGTGTTGCATCTTTTTTTTTTTTTTTTCCGGACCAACTGACTTCAATAGATCTGTGAACCACATTTTGTGGCAAAGTATAGGAATGGACATACGGATGTGGAAAGGACACAGACGTCCTATTCTTGGTCACAAATGCTAAACACAAACTCACGGAAGTCAATGGGTCTACAAAAAAAAGGGATGCACCACAGATGTCATTCGGATTTTGCACACCGCAAAATACACATGGTGGTGTGAATGCCTGCTTAGGCCTCAAGCATGAGGAGGAATATGTGAACAGCTTATTGTCAAATGACCCGTTAAAGGGGGTTATCTCACTTTGAGAATTATTATTATTATTTATTATTAAAGCGCCATTCATTCCACAGTGCTGTACATGTTAAAAGGGGTTTACATACATAGTCTAGACAATTGCTCTAGGACAAACAAGTTACAGACTGGTACAGAAGGAGAGAGGGCCCTGCCCGTGAAGGCTTACAGTAGGTGAGGGTAAAGCTGGTCATGGCAGTGTAGCAGCAGCAGGGTCACAGGTTGTAGGCTTGTCTGAAGAGGTGGGTTTTCAGATTTCTTTTGAAGGATTCCACTGTAGGTGAGAGTCTGATATGTTGGGGTACAGAGTTCCAGAGTATTGGGGCTGTGCAGGAGAAATCCTGGAGGCGATTGTGGGAAGAGTTGATAAGAGTGGAGGAGAGAAGGAGGTCTTGTGAGGATCGGAGATTACGTGTGGGGATGTATCGGGAGAGTAGTTCTGAGATGTAGGGAGGGGACAGGTTGTGGACGGCCTTGTATGTATTTGTTAGTATTTTAAACTGAATTCTCTGGGGAATGGGGAGCCAGTGAAGGGATTGGCAAAGGGGAGAGGCAGAGGAGTAACCGGGTGAGAGGTGGATTAGTCGGGCAGCAGAGTTGAGGATAGATTGGAGGGGGGCTAGGGTGCTAGATGGAAGGCCACAGAGGAGAATGTTGCAGTAGTCTAGGCGGGAGATGATGAGGGCATGTATTAGTACTTTGGCAGACTCATAGTTGAGGAACGCACGGATACGGGAGATATTTTTGAGTTGGAGGCGGCAGGTGGTGGAAAGGGCTTGGATGTGTGGTCTGAAGGAGAGTGCAGAATCCAAGGTCACTCCAAGGCAGCGGACCTGTTTAACGGGGGAGAGTGTGCAGTCGTTGATGGTGATAGATAGGTCTGTTGGGAGGGCTGTGCAAGATGGTGGAAAGATGATAAATTCTGTTTTATCCATGTTAAGTTTTAGAACTCGTGAGGGAAAGAGAATATGATATTACACTGTCCATATTGCCTCCTCTTCTTGTTTCAATCAATTTTGTATCTCATTATACAATCCTCGTTTCTAGGGGTCACTGCGCTTGCTTAGCAGAAGGAGGGCCATCCTCTCTTGTGGCTGGGATCACAAGAGTGCACATATAGATGCATGCGCAGCAGCTCCTGTCCCAGCCATCTCCACTCTGCACTGCTAGGTTGTGAAGAACAGCTCTAGGGCATACACAGTAGTCGTTCTACACATCTACAACTCCTAGGAATAGATCGCCTGGAGAAAGTTCCCAGCACTTGGATGATCGGTGTGAGAACATTCTCAGTGCAGGGACAGAAGTATAACAGGTCCATGGCTTGCTCAAAATAGTTGTCAGTGTCGCTCTGCCAAAGCTGCTGATGAATTTGATTCACTAGCAGCCTTGGGAGGGAGCATGCACAGACATGGGGCAGGATTACATCATCCCAGTGCGCCTGCCTTTGCCTTCAGTCATACTAGCAGGCACTGCCTCCCCCTAGAGCACAGAAAGTCCAGCCTAGCGACCAGAGGCAGAGCTGAAAAGGAGGAGGTGAGACAATCCCTTTAAGGAAATACTGTATCTAAGCAAGCAACACTCACTATTATTTTTTACTATAGTATATCACAGTTAGAGATGAGCGAATCATTCAAAATTTTATTCGCCGAACATTTGTCGAACTTTTCATAAGATTCGTATATTCTATGAATCTATTTGACGAATCTGCGTACAAATCATACGTTATTATGTGGCGTTTTGCGAACATTCACGCACTTTTAACGAACGTTCAATTTTAAAAGGTATGCAACCTCTGAGCACGTACGCATGAGCCTACAAATTGCGTACGACAATGACGTGCTTTGCTGGAGAGGAATGGTGGAGCAGGAGGAACGCTCTGAGTCTGACCTCTGGCTACATATGGATACTGTATCAGCAGATGACAGCAGATCATCCGGCTGAGACTGAGATGAGCATGCCATCCACTCCACTACCTCATCCACTTTCTCCTCCACTACAATTTTGCGCCTTGGTGGGTTAGCCCGGTGGAACACCAGCCAAGTATTGCGAATACTACTAGTAAATGCTCCGGCTACAGGTCCTTTGGCAGTGCTGCCCTGTGCCACCTTCTCCTTTTTTTAGAGCTCGAGGTCTGGCTGGAACTGGACCCCTTTTGCTTATCCATTCCAGACATTTTTCACTTGACTGTGGCCCTGCAGCTGGTCTTTGTCTCTCTCCCTGTCTGATTAATTACTAGCCCTGCACTTGCCCTACACTTGCCCTGCAGTACGTAGCGAATGCATAGAAAGCCTTAGGAACATTTTTGAATCTTAACGGAGCGAATCACCTAATATTTGGATTCGCTTCGCAGCTGAAAATTTCCAAGATTCTATACGAATCAACGAATCGGCAAATAGATTCGCTCATCTCTAATCACAGTATATTGCTTGTGAAATACATTCACTTCTGTAAAGTCCCGGAGAATAAAGCAGTATCTGTATAGCAAAACAGCTCTGACAAGAAGCAGAATTTATATAGGTAACTGGAACATAAAACTGAAGAATCGAAAAAGAATCAGACATAAACACTCATATAATAAAAAAAGAAACCAAAGTCTGAAATGGAGCGAGCAGTACGTGACTGGAAAACTGCGTAGAGGTTGTGACCGACAGGGACTAATAGAAAACAAAACAACGAATGGAAAGAAAAATATGAAGATGATACTAAAGGAAGTAGAAGAGGGGAAACCGGCGGTGGATGTGCCAGAGCAGACAGTTATGATTATTTGTTTAACAGTTGTGCTCAGGCAAGTTCCTACTGACATGTGGAGCAGTAAGAGAAGGGGCCAAACTTTCCTTCATTTATTGCATCCTACCATATAGATGATGAAGCAAATACCATATATACAAATGACTTATCTTCTCACTGCCCCTGACATTCATTATCTTACTAAGAAGCAATTCCAGTCTTTACAAAAACATCATAAAACTGCTCAAGCAACAATTCCAGAATTACTACTGTTTGCTCTGCTGTGCAGAAAGGCGGAAAGCTTTCCAAATTCCCCTCTAACTTGTTGTAGATTCTGGAGTTTATGGCCACCGGCTGAAAACTGTGTTAGATTAATCTGTCAATGTCAGGGCAGGTGGGCGTGAAGCTGCAGGAATCAAATTTTCCCTTGGAGGTAACCAGTAGTTTCAGTCTGTTCCCAAACAGAGAAGTAGCAATTAGGCTCCATTCACACGTCCTGTTTTTCTTTCCTGATTCGATCCTGATCCGGATCCATTCATTTCAATTGCTCCTGAAAAAATCAGGATCGAATCAGGAAAGAAAAACAGGACGTGTGAATGGAGCCTTATAGTGCAACACTCATTGGTCTGGAAAGGACCAATCCAAAAAAACAAAACCTGTTGGATTGTCGAAAACATACCTGATACACCAGGAGCATTAATGTTTTTTTTTTTTTAGCAGGATCAGAGAGGCGTCAAGACATAAAAAGAAGCATAACTCTCCACCGATTCCCCGACACTTCCAGTCAAACACTTAGGCGGGAAGGCTGCATGTGGAGACTGAAGTGTAAAGTACAGAGAAGCAGGGACCCAAGCAGGGTTGGAACGGCAGTGATGGGGGATCAGTGGAGGGGAGTATCTCTTGTGTTTTTAAAGCCCTATGACCCTGCTGCAAACTGTATTTCTTTTATCTGAAACTCCCCTTTAAGTGTATATACTCAGAATGGTGTGCACACCCTATACCCAGGCATTTACCTTTATGAAACTCAGGATACAGTGATCACACTATAATAGGATATTATAAAAGCTAATAATGTGGTCATGTAAAAATTACAGATTCTCCATCTTACCATTAATAGCAGATATCTTTCTTTTGAGCAAGGGATGTGTGGCTAATCTGGCGACTGCTCGAGTTTCTGCAGTGCTGTTTGCCTATTAATGAAAAATGTGAAATTCATCAGTGATGCAAATATATAATAAAAGTGTAAAATTAATATAATTAAAAGCAATTGTAATGTAGAGTACATTAACATCTAGACAACAGCCTAATACTAGGCCAAAAGCTGCAATAAAAAGCCAACTGATGGACTATTTTCCGTAACTGACCAGAAGATGAGGAAGTTAGTTCAGATCTACCCAACGTTATACATATATACATTAGGTTGTGTTCACATATGCAAGCTATCTTCCAATGCACAACGAATCCCATCAGATGCCATTGAGTTCTGTTGTGGTTTGCTGTTTTAATGGAAAAAATTGTGCTGCCTACTGCTCTATTCTTACTGTCATATCTGATGGAATTTGCGAAGGAGGCACCAAACTTATGTATCTGATAAATCAGCTAAAATCACTTTAAAAATTGAATGGCTGTAAATTACATAACAGAGGAGCAAAATGTAAGATATTTTACAGCCATAGTGATCCATTATAAATGTTCAAATGCAATCGCTCCATCAAGACAGAATGCAGATCATTTGCTCACAACTGTAGCGGTCTGTAGAACTGAAACACGTTCTGTCTGAACAAATACACTTTGTAAAAGCTTTTCAATTCCTGCTATTAGTCTGGACCTGCCTACTCTGCAGAAGTGAACTGAAGAAGGCACATCTTAAACCATCTGAGAATTTAACCTGAAGGGGTGTCAGGGATTAGTCTCCTGTCTGACCTGACAATGGTGAACGAGTATTGTGCACAATTTCTATCCAAATGAATAGAAACCAAGCACAATATTAGCTAGGTGTCAGAGAGAAATCAACTGCTCAGTGTGCTGTTGTGTCTTTCCAACCTCTAAGTAAATTAACCTAAAACAAGTAATCGCCCACCATAATGGACCACTGATATGCTCTTGCTGCTAATGTATTTCTTTCAACATCTCATGAGTTAAATTCCTATAAAGTTAAATTATCTATGGATATAGTGGTCCCTCAAGTTACAATATTAATCGGTTCCAGGACGACCATTGTATGTTGAAACCATTGTAAGTTGAGTAATAGGTTCAAAAGCCCCAAAATGTCATCCAAGATAAGAGAAAATGAGGATTTAAGAAAAATAAACAGATAACTAAGACAGATAAAACACAGTCCTCACATATACCAGTCAGGAATAGCTGATAGCTAGTAACTAATACAGATATTTACCAGAGAAGTGGCCTGTGCTGGGTAGATCTGAGTCTGAGACATTGTATGTGGAGTCTAGTTTCCCCTTATAATGGGTCAGAAAAGACCATTGTATGTTAAAAATCATGCCTGCTTCTCTACGCTCACTGTGCTCCTTACTGCTTCCCCCTCCTTTCTCCATTGAATTCTACGAAACAATGCAATTTGACCCTTTAGTGAGCAGGCAGCCTGTCCTTTCAGAGAGAACAGTAGTTTAGGGGAAGAGGGGGAAGGGGTCTATCTGATAATTGGAGAAGAAGGCATTTTTCTCTGATAAGATGTTTATTAAATTTTAATAGTGGGGTACCAGAGGGTCTGTATCGAACCCTGTTCACTTTATCATATTTATAAATAATCCTGTACAGGGATTGCACAGTAGAATATGTTTTCTGAAGCTACTAAACCATGTAAAATAATTAACAGAAAAGGGGGTCAATTACTGCTACAAATGGATGTGGATAGAATGGAGACTTGGGCAAACGAGGGACAAATGAGGTTTAAAGCGGCTCTGTCACTAGGTTTTAACCTATGTATTTAAATACATAGGTTAAAACCCCTTAACTTGTACAGTTAGAACATACCTGTATTGCAGAGTACAGCGCAGCGGTTGTGCTGAAAAAAGACCTTTAAACTTTATGTTAATGAGCCTTCGGAGCACCGGGGGGCGGGCTCTTTCTTCCTGAGCACCGCTTCTTCACCGCCCCCCGGGTCCCGAGGCTCTCCCCGATGCCGACGTCCACGCCCCTCTGAAAATTGATTGACAGCTGAAATCCCGCCGGCGCATGCGCAGAAGCGCTTGCAGTGCCGAACACCGCAAGCGCTTCCATCCTTGTGCGCACGCGCCGTCACTTCCGGGTTCAGCGAAGTGACGGCGCGTGCGCACAAGGATGGAAGCTTGCGGTGTTCGGCACTGCAAGCGCTTCTGCGCATGCGCCGGCGGGATTTCAGCGCTAGGCCAAACGGCCTAGCGCTGTCAATCAATTTTCAGAGGGGCGTGGACGTCGGCATCGGAGAGAGCCTCGGGACCCGGGGGGCGGTGAAGAAGCGGTGCTCAGGAAGAAAGAGCCCGCCCCCCGGTGCTCCGAAGGCTCATTAACATAAAGATTAAAGGTCTTTTTTCAGCACAACCGCTGCGCTGTACTCTGCAATAAAGGTATGTTCTAACTGTAGAAGTCAAGGGGTTTTAACCTATGTATTTAAATACATAGGTTAAAACCTAGTGACAGAGCCTCTTTAACACATAGGAAACAGCATGTTAACAGTACATGCTAAATGGGAAAACACTGGGTAAAACTGGCATGGAAAAGGACTTTTAGTTGACAGCAAACTTAACCGTAGAAACCAGTGTCAGACAGCTGCTGCCACGGCTAATAAGATTATGGGTTGCATCAAAAGGGGCATAGATGCCCGTGATGAGAACATAGTCCTGCTACTTTACAAATCACTAGTCAGACCACACATGGAGTACTGTGTACAGTTCTGGGCTCCTGTGAACAAGGCAGACATAGCAGAACTGGAGAGGGTTCAGAGGAGGGCAACTAAAGTAATAACTGGAATGGGTGGACTACAGTACCCAGAAAGATGATCAAAATTAGGGTTATTTACTTTACTGACTGAGGGGAGATCTAATAACTATGTATAAATATATCATTGGTCAGTACAGAGATCTCTCCCATGATCTATTTGTCCCGAGGACTGTGACTGTGACGAGGGGACATCCTCTGCGCCTGGAGGAAAGAAGGTTTGTACACAAACATAGAAGAGGATTCTTTACGGTAAGAGCAGTGAGACTGTGGAACTCTCTGCCTGAGGAGGTGGTGATGGTAAGTTCACTAAAAGAGTTTAAGAGGGGCCTGGATGTATTTCTGGAGGGTAATAATATTACAGGTTATAGTTACTAGAGAAGGGTCATTGATCCAGAGAGTTATTCTGATTGCCAGATTTGGCATCAGGAAGGAATTTTTACCTCAAGCTATGTTTTAATGATTTATGTAAAGTTGTATAAAAAGTTACCGACAAAGCTAAGGACATCATTGTTGGAGAAAAACTCCATATATGAGTAATGCAACAATGTTTTTTTCTGTTATATTTACATGGAATCCAAAATGAAAAAAGAAAACTCCCCACGATTGGTTCATCTGTGATGAACCTAGGATCTGCTCAGTCAGAGACCGCTGTCCGGCAAAGTTCCTTTGGTCTTGGGGAAGACAACTAAGGGATTTGATGTGTGATGCATGATTCCTACTGTAAAATTAGGAACCTAGGGATCTGGCAAAGTAAGAATAGCTACACATTGAAATGTATATTTTAGGGGAACCCTCATTCGGTTTTATATATTTTCTCGGTTTAAATCAGTAAAATTACAAATGTAAAGTCTGAAATGACCTGGGCAGGATCACACTCATTCACTGATTGCCTCTGTCATTACATCATTAGATCCACTCCCTGGAAATGGCTTCGTTCACATTCAGTAAATAGTTTTTCTATTTATTATGACTTGGAAAATGCTGTTTTCTACAGACAATGGCCCCTTATGCTTGGCGGGTGTACACACAATCTAGTCTTTAACGGCACAGTGCGGGTTCTGCCTCTCCGGCCCCAACGCCACACATCCTGTAAATAAACATGAGGCAATGTCTTCTGACTGCATTCTGTGCTACACCTTTACACACGAATACATTCCAGAAACTAAATACTGTACCTTTCCAATGAAACAGAACAGTAATGGAACACTGATGAAATACTCTGATACATATTCATATGTTAGGACGCCATCAAGTCATTGGAAATTAGGGATTTTCCTCTCCCAAGTAAAATACATTGTACAATTTCAGAAGTCTACTATTAAAATTTTCCTTGCGGTGTACACACAATGAAGAGTCATGATGCTGGCTGAACCAATAATCATAGAATTCTTAGTGATTCACTGGTGACAAACGATGATCTCCCTACCTCTGCAAACTCCTTAGATGCAGTGGTCAGCACTGACTGCGGCATCTACAGGTTTTCAGAGTTTCCAGCTATGTCGGCAGATACAGCAGGGGCCATAGTATCAAGGGGCTGGTTAGGAACTCACTTCCCGCAGCACGTATGGCACTGGTGGTAAGGGGTGAACACTGTATAGAGGGATGTCAAACATCTTTGTAATATACTTCATTAGGAAGAGATGTTTCTTGGTTCTAGAAAACAAGATGTAAAAGGCAAAGCAAAACAATCTTGCTAAGGAGAGTCTGTCTTCAGTGTTTTACTGAGCACTGAAGATGCCTATGGATAACCAAGAGAGGCTTCCAGCCTTCTTCTTGTCCTCGACTATGTACATGTTTCCCAACTATTACTGCCTATTACCCAGGCTATCTGATATGTTCCACACAGGAGTCTTCGGCGCTCAGTTAGCACTTTGCTAAGAAGACTCTTTAAATATGGAGCAGGAAAGGTATATATATATTTTTTTTGTCTGCTCTAAGCATGGGGGTCTGAACTGAGGTCTGAATTTGGAGTCTTTTTCAGATTGTGGTTCTGAGCTGAGGTTATATACACATATATAAATATACACACACATACACAAATATATAAATATAAAAAAAAGAATATGGTAATGCAAAGAAAGTGTTTCCTCATACTGGCATAATACTTTTGTATTATGAAATTAAAAATTTTATATAGTCACCGAGTTAGTCACTGTAATTTATCTGTATAGCGCCACCTGCCATTTTTCAAAATTCTCTGTCCAGCTCACCAATGTTGACATATATGTGCAGTTCCATCCTTCAACTGCCACCAGCTGCCGCAGAAAGGACATACCCCATGAGCTGCCAGTTTGAAATACATCCAGCAGAGCAATTGCATCAATTAATGAACAGATCGCTGGATCCAAGAAGACTGTCATGTACTATATGATATCTGATCTTAATTTTTTCCATTACTCATAGGAAACCCCTTTGAACTTGTGGTCAGTCTGCACTATGCTTTAGGATCTTCAAATTTACATCCAGGCTGATTGCAGAGGAAAAGGTATATTTATGGATACTCCATTAAAGGGGTTCTCCAAGTTAAATTTATTGATGACCTATCCTCAGGATAGGTCATCAATATCAGATCGACTGAGGTCCGACACCCGGCACCCCCGCGGATAAGCCGTTTGAAGAGGAGGTGCGCGTCGTACCAGCGCTGCCTCCTCTTCATTGTTTACACGCTAGCCGTAACATGGGTAGTGGTGAGTAGATGTAATTACACCTAATTGCCCTATTCATTTCAATGGGAAGAATCGCTCCTATACAAGTGTACAAGTATAGGATACAAGTGTAGTATACAAGTGCTTCCCATTGAAATGAATGGGGTGGTTAGGTGTAATTACACCTACTCACTACTACCCCTGTTACGGCTAGCGTGTAAACAATGAAGAGAAGGCAGCGCTGGTACGGTGCACGCCTCCTCTTCAAACAGCTGAACGGCGGGGTTGACGTGTGTTGGAACTCCGCCGATCTGATATTGATGACCTATCCTGAGGATAGGTCATCAATAAATTTAACTTGGAGAACCCCTTTAAGTGGAAGGCTTTTACTTGGTTTTCCTGGTGGTCAACCACACCTACATGGTGTGAACTGTGGTGACAGTACTGAAGATTTTCTTGCCCTTTTGCTTTACAGGGTTTTGCGCGTAAGGGTTTTCCCCTACTTGTACAAGTCTTATATAGGGGGTCGGTCCACACTGTCCCCCCATTTTTCCTGTATAGTTCCCCACTTGTAGTTGAATAACAGGTAGTCATTGTTTTCCACCTGAAATGACGAGGGTGCAGTCTGAAAATAAAAGAACTTGCCATGTCAAGTAAATGCTTGCAGCACTGTAGTCTGACATTCACGTAGCTCACAGAATGTCAAGTATGCGAACTTCACCCTCTGGATAAATGGTTACAGAAATTAATTCAGATTTCTATCTAGTCCCATTTCAATCATCAGATCATTTGTCTTGTCTTCTAGACAGGTTTGTACGATACTCATGATTTTCACTACAATTTTAAACCACTTTCTTGCTTGGAAAATGTATGCTGAAATGAAAATTTAGGTTACGATTTATCAAATTACACTGAAAAAAAAACAACGTATAGAAATAATACCAAGAGTGTAATCAGTAAAATAGATTGCTGCCATAACACCAAGGACAAGAATGTCATTTGTACTGAGAAAAAAAAAATCAATCCTAACGTTTCATGCACACAACCATATTATACATACTTGCAGCAGCTACAGACGTCCGTGGGCCCATGCTGTACCCCAGACGCTTTGTAGCGATCCCGCAAAGCCCTTTCAATTAACTCCTCAGGTGGGGCACCGGAGGAATTAATTGGCACAGTTTGGTGGGATCCCTGTCATTGAGGCTGGGTGCCGGCTGTGTGATACGGCTGGCACCCACCGCCCACATTTGCATTAACGGGTTAATTACATTAATTGGTGTCGCAGTACGCCCCCCACCCCAGTATTATAATCATTGGTGGTCCCCTCCCCTCACCCCCCGTATTATATTCATTGGTGGCAGTGGCAGCTTCCGATTTGAGCCCAGCAGTGAAATTGCGGGGCTTCAATCAGTTACCATGGCAGCCAGGATGCTACTGAAGCCATCCATAATTGCCATGGTAAGCCGATTCGCCATTTTTAGTCACCCTGTCCCCCCAAAAAATAGGATAGGACTCTTCTATTATGGTCCGGACGTTCCATAAAATGCGGAATACATTCAGATTTTTGGGGCGTTTTTTTTTTTTTTTTTTGCGTGCTAACAAATGGTATCAAGTATCGCAATAATTTATTATGGGATTGAAATCGAATCAAAATTTTGGTATTGTGACAACCCTAGTCACGGGGGCATAAAGTCATCTTAGGTCTTTTAGGTAACCAAGAAATGGCATCTGGCGGGTGTAACAGTCGCTGCACTCCGGAGGCTGCTGTGCAGAGAGACCGGCGCTGGATAAAAGTCGCAGAGCTCCAGGGGCTGCTGCCCGGAGAGGTTGGGGCAAGCATGGCTCCATCAGATTGGGAGGAATGGTGACCCTGTTTTTGGTGGGGCAACCAAGAGATATTACTGTATGGGGACATCAAAGAGATATTATAATGTATAGGGGGAACAATGAAACACCCGTACATGTTTTGAGTGTTTTTTTTTTACTCTAAATGGGCATTTATTGCGATATATATCTTTATCGCGATACATTTTTTAATATTGTTATTGTGGGAATATCCCTTAACTGATTGCTGACCGATCAGCACTTATCTCTGCAAGGACATTTCTGGATGTCCTTGCAGAGTTCGCACAGGCACGCTAACTGTGCAGAGAGGCAGGGATGTTTTTACTGTCCCTTATCTGTATACACAACACCAGGAAAAGCAGGAAGTGGCAATGCCATCTCTTCGTTCCTAGCCATCATGAGATCGTTGAGAATCGGGTACCTACACGAGCTGTTGGATATTAGCAGACCCCGATCATCTCTGCAGAGATGCTGTACAGCTGGAGGCTGAATTTCCCCTATAACTGTAGTTAATATGTCAGCCAAAGTTACAGGAAAAATCAGTAAAAAAAAAAGTACTGTAAAAGGCCTCCAAAAGGTTTTGTATTAAAAAGCAAAATAAAAAAAAAATACTTGTTGCCATGCTGCAGCTTCTAAGACCTAAACTTTTTGTTCTTCAGGTCTTAGAAGCTGCAGCATGGCAACAAGTATTTTTGAAAAACTGGTCGGTGGGGGGGGGGGGGGATACAATTGCTCGGTCTTAAACTAGTTCAATATTGTTTCTCATCAACACAGCCAGTTAAGATAAGGAGTGTTTGCCACTCTGCGGTGCAAATTGTCTCAAATGAATATCTGCAAATTCTAGGAAATGACTACCTCAGCTGCTGTCTGTCCTCCAGGACAGTAAAAAAATCTGAAATAAACTCCGATCCGTTGCCAAATTACCATAAATTACAGGCACTACATAAACCTTCTACGTGGCCATATTTTAGCAGTCTGTGCTCAGCTTGTTAAAACATGTTACAATGCACAAGTTCAATTGAGGTTATGTCATTTCTTATTTTTAGGAATGCAAAAATGGTTGGAATTTCCAAATCTAAGTCGCAAGACTTAAAGGCATATACTTCAACGGTAGTTGCTTGCAAGTCAGAACCCTAGGGAGGTTAAAAAATGTATAACAAAAAGATAATACTGCACATAATAGATATAACACCATTCAACTGTGAGACAGTAGAAAGCTAGATGTGAAAGCAACAAGGACGGTGTAAGATGAAGACATAAAAACATTACACAAGATTGATGTGAATGACATAATAAAAATAAAAACAATGGTAAATGAAAGGGGTATGTCCGCCCTCTGAACACCATGAAACTGAGTAACTTGTTCTGACCCCCACTTACAGCCTATGCCAGGGATGCTCAACCTGCGGCCCTCCAGCTGTTGCAAAACTACAACTGCCAGCATGCCTGGACAGTCTACAGCTATTAGCTGACAGCAGGACATGGTGGGAGTTGTAGTTTTACAACAGCTGGAGGGCCGCAGGTTGAGCATCCCGGGCCTAGACTATAAGGCAGAGCTTCATTCACTCAACAATACTTGATAGCTGCTTCCTATAATGCTTTGCATTCTACGTATAGAGACCATATGGTGATATCATGCAAGAAAAACAAACTCTTCCACGTGCTAAGTAAAATCAGGAAAGCTGTAAAAGCATTGTCCACCCTCTTAAACCAGGCATATTGTCTAGTAGGGATGATTCTGCTGATTAAAAAACATTTTATAAGAAGCTCTATTTTGCAGTTATGGAGAACATTGTCTTTTAATACTTATACAACTGAATGCTTAAAGGGAGTCTGTCACCTCATTTTCACCTATATAGCTAACAGCAGTGCCCCACAGACGATTGCATACACATCCCAGACATACCTGTGTGCACTGTGTGTCTGTATTACATGTCCAGAAAAGCACTTTTATTCTGCAGGAAAACAGCTCCCAAGTGCCCGGCTCTGCTGCTGCTGCAAACCAGACTGGAGGGGGAAGGGCAGCTTTAGCTGCTCATAACTTGGGATTAGTAGCAGAACAATGGTTCTGACCTGATACCAAAATCACAGCATTATATCCAGTATATCAGAAGATATAGCTGTTAGAAATCGAGTCAGGAGAGAAAGCTGTTTTTAGTTTCACTTTCAGCCGGGCACTTGGGAGCTGTTTTCCTGCAGTATAAAAGTGCTTTTTCTAGACATGTAATACAGACACACAGTGCACACAGGTATGTCTGGGATGTGTCTGCAATCTTCTGTGGGGCAGTGCTGTTCGTTATATAGGTGAAAATGAGGTGACAGACTCCCTTTAAAGGGGTTGCCTCCTGAAAATGGTAATTCATACATACCTGCTCCACACCGCTCCAGTCTTCCGCTGTCTCCATCCGACTGGCCATGGGCAAAGTCATAGGCACCACTCCAGCCAAAGACTAGATTCAGTGTTGCTTGTGGCCACATCTGCGCTGAAGCTAGTCGATAGATGGAGTGGTACTTTTGACCATGGTCACGCACCGCCTGAAGAAAACAGTGTGAGGATTGGAAGATAGAGACAACAGAGGAAACACGAAGGACTGGAGCGCATGGAGCAATTAAGTATGAATTTTCGTTTTCAAGAGGCAGGTTGGGGGCATTACATAAAATATAATTATTACTGGAGAACCCATTAAATGGACGCTAACTTTTTCCACAACTTTGCAAAAATCAACAGTGCCAATGACCATAAGAAACTTTGTAATATATCTTGTTACAGAGAAACAACTAGTTTTTCTCCTGTTATCAGCTGTTTCTCTCCCTTCCCATTTTCTCTTCTAAAATGACTGAAAATCATGAGAAATCCATTGAACAGCAGCTGCTCACTGAAGGATCAGATTACATAATCCCATACAAGTCTATGGAGAGGGGAGGGGTGAGTAGGAAAATAGTGAGCCACCTGCAGCCAATGAGCCTACATCAGCTAAACAGACAGTTTCTGTTTCAGTCCAAGTGCTAGATTCTATTATGTCCTACTATACTAGATACCAGGTCTGTGGAGTCGGTAAGCCAAAGCCCCGACTCCTCAATTTCCCCTGACTCCGACTCCCGACTCCCTCATACATGGAGCATGTTTAAGTGATAACGTTAAACAAATTTGCATAAAATCAATAGTACAGATAAGTCATGACAAAAACAGTTTGTAATCTATCAGGCTTCTCTGGGTACAGCTCACTAAGGGACTGATCAGAGGTGTAGCTAGAGCTTCAGCACAGGGGGGGAGAAACATACTTCAGTGGGCCCCCCAAACGCACGTTTCCAACTTCACAGGCACATACTACTAGTTGTGGTTATAATACTGTATTAGCAAGATGACTGTATAAACTGCTAGATCATCTATGCTGTTAAGTACAGTACAATAGACTTTCTACATACCATACTCTAAATACTCTACCACATAATGCAGTAAAATATAGGATTAATAGGAGTAAAAAAGGGGACTCCTATGTTAAAGGAAATCTGTACCCAGCTTTTACATCACTAAACTAACAGTCCCTTGCCACCATCAGACCTCAGATCGGCTTAATGTGCCCCCATCAGACCTCAGATCAGCAGAATATACCCCCATCAGACTCAGATCAGCAGAATGTGCCCCCATCAGACCTCAGATCATCAGAATGTGCCCCCATCAGACCTCAGATCAGAATGCCCCATCAGACCTCAGATATCAGAATGTGCCCCCATCAGACCTCAGATCATCAGAATGTGCCCCCATCAGACCTCAGATCATCAGAATGTGCCCCCATCAGACCTCAGATCATCAGAATGTGCCCCCATCAGACCTCAGATCAGCGTATTGTGCCCCCATCAGACCTCAGATCGGCTAATGTGCCCCCATCAGACCTCAGATCGGCAGAATGTTCCCCCATCAGACCTCAGATCAGCAGAATGTACCCCCATCAAACCTCAGATCAGCAGAATGTACCCCACCCAATCAGAACCCCATCAGACTCAATCAAGAATGTGCCCCATCAGACCTCAGATCATCAGAATGTGCCCCCATCAGACCTCAGATCATCAGAATGTGCCCCCATCAGACCTCAGATCATCAGAATGTGCCCCCATCAGACTCCATAATGGAAGCGCTCACTTGTATTCGCCTGATTGTACTAAGGCCATCCCTGATGGGCCCCCCCAGAGGTATTGGGCCCGGAGCATCGCCTCCCCTGCCCACCCCAGTAGCTATGCCTCTGGGCCTGAAGTATGAAAACTGTCTAGGTCTAAGACTTTTTTTGTTGCCCATAGCAACCAATCAGAGCTCCCCTTTCATTTCTCCAGAGCACTATATGAAATGAAAGGGGAGCTCTGATTGGTTGCTATGGGCAACAAAGAAACTTCTACACCTAGACAGTTTTCATACATAAGGCTCTAGGTGTTTTACATCAGCAGCAGTTAGAAGCCATGAGGGCAGCTAACCTCTCCACACATGAGCTCAGAGGAAACATAAAGCAAGAGAGAACATGCACTGGACATAAAGGGCAGTACACAGTCATCTCAACTAAAAGCCTAAATCCTTAGATCAGGAATAGAACAGACATTTATAGGACATTTCATCATTTTCACAAATTCTAATAAAAATATACTCAGCACTTATTGTACTGAACTAAATGTACTAATTCATTTATTTTAGGAGTCGGAGTCGGTCCATTTTATACCGACTCCACAGCCCTGCTAGATACTATAATGTCCTCCACTATCTTGGAGCTACTTCTAAGTGAGTGAGATTTTCCTCTGTTTTCTCAGTTTGTGTGAACTGGATGGGAGCTGGTCTCCACTCACCAGGTTGGATTGAAGTTACATAAATGGCCAAAAATAGTGTTATTCCCCATTTATACACACTGTACTACTGATTAATGCAAAGTTTGTTGAAAGGTTAGGTACACTTTAAAGGGGTTAACCAAAAATTTGATATTGATGGCCTATCCTCAGGATTGGTCATCAATATCAGATCGACAGGGGTCAAACTCCCGAGACCCCTACCAATCAGCTATTCAAAGAGGTTCCTAGGCCAATGAGGTCACAGTACAGCACATGGCCTAGGCACAGCTGCTATACAACATATGGTGCTGTGCTTAGTAACCTGTGAAGAGACTGCAACACTCACAGGAGCTCCAGTGAATGCAGCGGCCTCTCCAAACAGCTGATTGGGGGATGCTGAGAGTCAGACCCTTGCTGATCTATCAATATAATTCAAAAAATACATTTAAATAACAATGCAGGTTTATTGTCACAATTTAGGATTAAAGACTAGCTATGTAAAGAAATGGGGGGGGGGGGGTAATACAAGAAATAATTACCTTATTAAATACTTTATCAAAGTTAATTTCCTTTCGTAAGGCAGTCTTGGTCACATCATCTGGTTTTAGCTTCTGTTGGAAGAAAAACGGAATTAATAGTTAACAGAACTCAGTCTACACAAAATCTGTAAAAAATATAAAGCACTTAAATGTGTTCTTAGAAACGGACACTGACATATCTCAAAGCGGTTTTCCAGGAGTTTAATATGAGGATAGGCCATCGATATCTGGTCAGCAGATGTCCGACACTCGGCACCCTCTGATTAGCTGTTTGAGAAGGCTCCGGTGACTGCAGCAGCCTCCTCACAGCTCACAAAGTATAGCACCGCCCACTGGATTGTGGAGGTGCATGGTATCACAGCCTAGGCCATGTGACCGATGAATGTAATGTCACTGGAGTGCCGCAGCTGATCGACTGAGATTCCCACTGATAAGGTATTGATGACCTATCCTAAAAAATGCAGACTACGGGGGACATTTATTTAGACTGGCATTTTAGACGCCGGTCTTAATAAAGCCCTAAGCTGGCGGTGGATCTGCCAAGTTATGAAGAGGCGCCGGACTCTCTATAACTTCAGTACATCCAATGACAACAACTAACCGTTGTGCCACTATCTGTGACTGAAATACGCCTAATATAGGCATATTTCAGCATGATAAACAACCCCCTACCTCTTTAATTTTGTCTGTGACGTTCTCATTCATCCAGGTCATGGTAAATAAGTCAGTAGTAATAAGTCAGAGCAACATAAACAGCTGGTGGACAGAAATTGTCCACTAAGTTTCAAAAAGAGGTTCTTTAGCAAATAATGTGCGTATCACAGAGAAGTAATGGACACCTTTTAAAGAATATTAGAACTTATATTGGAGTTCAGTGGCCAGCAGCCTTAGGGCCCTTTCACACGACCGTGGAGCACGGTCTGGGGCGGTCCGTGAAAACCCGGACTGTGCTCCTACTGAGGGCAGAAGTGCACGGCGTCATTGGTTGCTATGACGCTGTGCGCTTCCTAAGGCCGCCGCTGTACAGTGATATACTCTGTACGAGCGTGTACAGTGTTAACACTGTACAGCGGCGGCCTCAGGAAGCGCACAGCGTCATAGCAACCAATGACGCTGTGCGCTCCTGCCGTCAGAAGGAGCACGGTCCGTGCTCCGCGGTCGTGTGAAAGGGCCCTTATGCTTTTATATGATGACAGAGAACCTCTGTGACTTTCTACCATCCCTATAATCTACAGTAGAGACCAATTATCCTGAGAGCTCTGTTCTCAGCTGAAAAGCGGATGTAACAATATCCCATCTAGATAATCCTCTGTGACCAGGACTAGGTATAAAGCCATGAATGCAAACAAGGGTGCTCTCATCAACTTACAGCAAACTAATATCTTCCAAGTAACGAGAAAGTGAAAAACAAAGTATATTAGAAAGTTGTAGAACTTTTCAATTCTATAGTGATTACGGTAACTATAAAAAAAACGTACGCCACGGTCAGGTGCTAGTTTCTGCATCTTGGCTTACATTTTTGTCATCGTGAACTTGGGGCAGCGGCAGAAGAAGGCCTGCAATATAAAGCTCTGCTCCTGCCGGGATTGGAGACAACTTTGATCTCTGCAGTGATGAACCGCAACCATGCCAGACAGATGGTGAGGGCTATGGCAATGGTACCTGGGTCTGCCATGTCCCTTAATACTCCTAATAAATGCTGTAGGTAAGAGACTAGATAGATAGATAGATAGATAGATAGATAGATAAAGTTTGTTGGGGGAAAACCGTTCAGATCGGCGGAGACCAACACCCGGGACACTCGCAGATCAGCTGCTTTATTAGAGACTGCAGCACTCGGACACCACAGCTTCTTCTTACGCCAGTGATGTCACATTCAGTCACGTGGTCTAGGCGCAGCTCAGCCCCATTCAAGTGAACAGCGCAGAGCTGTAATACCAAGCACAGCCGATATACAATGGGCGACGTAGTGCTTGGTAAGATATGAGGAGGAGGTGGCATTTACCGGAGTGCCAAAGTTCCATTAGTCGTTCAACACCAGGAACCCCCGCCTATCTGATATTGATGATCTAGTCTAAGGAAAAACCTTTTAAATTCAAAAGTGTTTCAATTTAACTGTGTTCAAGTAGTGTATATATGGTCTTATTACTAAACGTGTATACTTTACTTACTATTCAGCCGTTTTCCCTACTGAAACAAACGTTCCCGTTAAAGCGGAGCATATACTCAGCAAGCCTTTGTCCTGAAACTTTTTTTTTAATATATTTAGCTGCTTTGCACAGAGAATGCCAGAAATACTTTTCAAGTCTATAATTTGAGGACGTGTCCAAAGCATCGTATCCAGCTAGTAGAAACCAGTTACAGGGCTATGCTTAGACAATGCTGAAAAACATCACCACAGATTTCTACACGTTCAGATTTTTTTAATATTCACAATTAAAAGCACAGTAGCTACCAGCTACAAAAAACATTGGCAAAAATTAGAGACCATAATCATGATGACAAAAGTTTGTGAAATTGTATGACATGCTTATGTAATGGAGACACTGAACTAAAAGGGGCATTCCGGTTACAGTAAAGGGGTTGTCTCACTTCAGTAAATTTTTCCATCACATTACACACTGCTCGTTTCCATGGTTACAACCACCCTGCAATCCAGCAGTGGTGGCCGTGCTTGCACACTATAAAAAAAAAAACAAATAAAATACCAGCTCAAGTGAGCTCCCACGGTCCCGGCCACCTGAGAGGCCGGCACTTTTTCCTATAGTGTGCAAGCATGGCCACCACTGCTGGATTGCAGGGTGGTCGTAACCATGGAAACGAGCAGTGTATAATGTGATGGAAAAATGAATCCAGCCAGCAAAAGGAGACAATATGGACAATCACAATACATTAGTAAGTGCCTTGTATTAACTTTCTCTACATGATAAATGCCATTTGCTAAAGTGACAAAACCCCTTTAAAACCTGGAAAATTACTTATTAAAGGGAGCCTGTCACCTCATTTTCACCTATATAACTAACAGCACTGCCCCACAGAAGATTGCAGACACATCCCAGGCATACCTGTGTGCACTTTCTGTTTGTATTACATGTCCAGAAAAAGCACTTTTATTCTGCAGGAAAACAGCTCCCAATAAGAAGCAACTGATAACAACTAAACTGGTTGGGGGTCCGACCGCTAAGACTTCCACTGATCACCGGAACACGGGACCCTGTTCCTCCGTTTCCAAAGCACTAGACTGTGGCTAGGAGGCAATTGAACAGAGTGGTGGTCAAACATGATAGCCAGTGCTCGGCTATTTTCGGCGGCCCCATAGAAATGAATGGAGGGCGGCTGCGCATGCGCAGTGCGCCCTCATTCAGTTCGGGGGTTCCGTTCTGGAAATAGGTGCGGGTCCCAGCGGTGGGACCCGCACCTATAAGACAATGGGGGCATATCCTAGCGATATGCCCCCATTGTCTAAAATGAGAATAACCCTTTAACTTATTATAATGGCTTTCATTAATGTCTCCTGACCCTTTCCACAGGTACCTTAAAAGACTGTTGCTATGGCTCATCTAAGAAGACAGGAAGATAGAGGGGTGGTCCTTCACACTGCATGCCTGCATTAGGCTTCAGAGTGAGGAGGCGTGTCTCTCAGTAATCCAATCTGATTGGCTGGCAGGAAGATGCTGGCTACAGCAAGTGTGTATGTGAAGTGAGGGAAAGCAGTTTTGGCCTCAGAGAACTGGCAGAGGAGCCATCTTGAGGCTTCTTGTAGAAGTTAAAATAGCTGTAAATAAGGGAAAAACTCAAGGAAAACAGTGGTATGTGAAGAAACTAAAGATTGCTTTATGCATAATGCTTCACCAACAGTAACATATGCTAAAACTGATTTTTTGATGAAAACATGACAGTTACACTTTAAATTCTTAACTATTAGATGCTAAAGAAACCAGACTACACATGTTTCCTTATCTTATTTCCAGCTGCAAGAACATAGAATAGCTTTACTCATCCACTAATAGAAACCACAAGTCTAAAGCGGTGATCTAAAATAGAACTGACCCCTGTAATTAAGTGTACAGTAGCTGGCCACGCACTTGGATGACTTATGAGCTTAATATATCTCTGGAATTAAAGATCTCAATGTAAATTACAGCATTACCTTTAGGATTCCCTTATTACCAAATAGAAGACCACATCAGACATTTCAGTAGAGACACGGAGTAGGACTCTCTGCAAATTTAAATTATATGCCCGGGTACCAATTTTTTTTCTATTGCTCCAGTGCATCTCAATGAAATATGAAACAACTTTGGAAATGGTCTTGATTAAAAATTTCCTATAATTCTATGCCAACCTTCTAAGCAGATTTATGAGTATCCATGGTAACAGACATCAAACAAATTGTGTAGTCTGGTCCTGCAATCAAATTCAGTCCAATGCTTTTTGCTCTCCCACCAAACGTATAGGGGACAGCTAGTAGAACTAATAGAAAATGACTTTATTGCCCTTAGTAATTGCCATTAGTCAGAATATTGGGAACTGCAGGTTCCAGATGAGTGAAGACTAAAAACATGCAAAAGATGAAAGAAGAAATTCTATGGGAAGTGCATACATGCAGGCACATACTTCAATAATGGAGAAATATTCAGAATATGGTTATATTTTTGTTTCCATGCTGCAAACACTTCTGTTGTTGATTAACCTGAATCTTGGACTGGTTTAACTGTCTGTATCAAGATGAAAAGGCTGACTTTCAAGTTCAGCTCTCCGATGAAAGTATGCACTGAGAAGTCTTGCTTTATTGCCCAGTTCCAATTCCTCTACCGGAATGAATGCAAGCTTGGAAAAGAGAATTGCTCACAGACCACCGGGGCTGCCAAACCACAATTGTGTAATATGCTCCATGCATAGCTTTCAGTAAACAAAATGTTCTTCTGGCTGAAGCCCAATGGTCAAACTCTCCCAAAGCTAATCCCAAACAATAACATAGTCTACAATCTTAAGTGTTACTTTTACTCAACTAATCTACCAATATTAATTATAAAAGTTGGTCATCTTTAATTTCCATTATTTCACATTCTTTATACAAATAACACACTCAAATATGGAGAAATCTGCTAAACTAGGGGTCACCCAATAATCTACAATCATGATCACACATACCTGTTATCCAGTTATGCAAGTGTACTGTAATCAAAATTCACAACAGTGCACTTAGACTTAAATACTGATGACCTATCCTCTCTGGATAGGTAATCAGTATCTGATCAGCAAGGGTCCGAAACTCAGCTGTTGTAGAAGGCAGCAGCTCTCCGAGTAGAACCACGGCCTTCTTGCAGCTTTCCCTAGGCCGAATGACAACATGTTCATCGGTCACATGGCCTAAGCACAGCTCACGATAAGCTGCGATACCAGGCACAGCTGCAATGCAATGTAAGGCGCTGTGCCTGGTGAGCACACAGAAGGCAGTGGTGCTCACAGGAGTGCCCGTGCTTTCTCAAACAGCTGATCGGCAGGGGTCACAGGTATTGGACCCCACCGATCAGATACTGATGACCTATCTAGATGAAAGCAGAAGACGACTAGGGAGCGGTGTGTACAGATTGCACAAGGTGCGCTGTATTCACCGCTCTCTGGTCCTACTGAGCACTCACTAGTATTCAATTCAAAACTGCCTCCCCCCCAACCAACAAACACACACACTCTTTTGAGTTAAAAAGTGTGTCTTATGGAACAGGAAATGCAGTATGTAAGTATGTGGTATCCTGCAGCACATTTGTCCACAGATGTTACAGCTGGTCCTGTAGATCCTGCACATTTGTAGTTAACATCCTAGCTGGTCTGATAAATGCAAGATTGGTGATAAGTCTGGAGTCTGGGCAGGCAAAGGAAGAAAAAACACTAGGCTTCAGCAAAAATGGCAAATTTTCAGACTGGGCAGATAACATTCTTAGCAGATATAAATCTGCTGTCAACCATCGTGTTTCGTAAGTCTGGTGAGCAAAATTTGCCATTTCAGTCACCTTTGCATCTCACGTGTATGTGATGTTTAAAGAGGTTCTCCAAGACTATTAATATGAACTTTAATATGGCTAGTCAGGGTGCAGGTGTTAAAAAAAAATAAAAAATGACTCACTTGTCAAAGATGCTCTGCTTCCAACACCAAACTTCCAGGAAGTGTGACATGCTGTCTACATGCACATCAACGCTGTCAGCCAATCAATGGCATCAGTCACATGTCATGCTTGCAGTTGTGACCCCTGAGGCCACTGATCATTTGAAAGTGGTGGCATGCATGCAGGCGGCATATAATACTTCTGGTCCAGCGAGAACTGGAAGTGGAGAAGCGCTTTAACCGGAGAGCTGGTCATGTTTTATTTTTTAATCCACGCACCATGGCTGTAATATCAAAAGGGTTTCCCAGTCTCAGGGAACATTTAAGAAAAGTTGGTGGAACATGAGCCTCCATGCTGTGTCTGGACAGCAGTAAGACAAAAGGATCAACAAGCCATGTCTCCTTGGCGAAACCCCAATCCCTCAGCCGGCCTCCAGGCCAAGACCGAAGAGATCAGCAGGAGATGATGAAAACTTTGTTTTCTGCAGGATTTCTGCTACATCTTTTTGTCAGGATCATGCAGAGAAGAGAGCTGTAGGCTGACAAACAAGGGTCATTAAAGTTCTTGCTGCCTTTCAGCATTGATTTCTAGTGAAAATAATAAACTTTGTAATATATCTTACTACAGAAAAATGCCTCTCTCTCCACTTTTCAGTCTCCTCCTTTCTGTACTGATCACAATCATCAGGGAAAACGTACAACAGGCCTTCAGAGGAGAAATCAGTGGTGAATACAGACTGCAAGTCATTCAATGCCAGATATAGTGTTAGTCCTCATGCGCACACACGTGCTTATTCTGAAAAGTCACCTGAACCTACAGGTATGATAAATCAACATTTTATTAGAAATAGATTTTAAACCTACTTGGCATTTTCATAGATTTTTTTTTTACTGCACATAATCCTGAATTATTTGACAATTTAAAGCGTAACTGCCATTTCACTACCAAAATGAAATTTCTAACATATGTGATGCTGAAGGGCAGATATTCATGAAGCTGTATTTTTCAATTAATCTTAACTTAACCCTATTTCTCTATGCCTCTATTTCAGCATCTTCCTAAGATGGCCTCCTGCGGCGCAGGCAGGTAAGAGAGGTTTTTATTTTATTGTTATGGGGCTGGGTGGGCTGATCTGAGGTCTGATGGGGGCACAATGGGCTGATATGAGGTCTGATGGGGGCACACTGGGATGATCTGAGGTCTGATGGGGGCACACTGGGCTGATCTGAGGTCTGATGGGGGCACACTGGGCTGATCTGAGGTCTGATGGGGGTCTGATGTGATGTCCTGAAATTTATGGGGGGTCTGATATGAGGCCTGATGAAAATTATTTTTTTCTCATTTTCCTACTCTAAAATCTGGGGTGCGTCTTATCGTTGGCTGTGTCTTATAAAGCGAAAAATACGGTACATGAAATCAGTAAGCATTTGTTTTAGCCTCTTAATTGTCATCTGTCCCTCACTCTCTTCCACTCTGACAGGGAGGGCTGCTTTAGCTGCTCATATGTCTGGTTTGGTACCAGATATGGGCTTTGTATTGTCTGAAAGCTGACATTCCAAGCTTTCACACAATACCAGAATGACATAAATCTGTTCAGTACAGGGGAAGATATAACTCATAGAAATCGGGATGCTGTGAATGAAGCTGAAAGTATAAGCAGATTTTACTTACAATTATTCCCGACTTGATTTCTAACAGTGATTTCAAGTGTTGCTTGGACTAGAGCTCTCATTGTAGAGCTCCTGTATGGACTGTCATCTTTCAAACAAGACCAGTTTCTAGCTGGTACATTCAGGCAAAGCAGCCCTCCCCCCTCCACTTTCTACCTCAGCCCAGCTCCAGGCTCTCAGAGCTGAGCTCCTGCACCAGTGCTGATCCGTCTCTTGTTTAGAGACAACCTGCACATGGCAACACTCTGAGATGAGAGCTGCTGAATAGGAAAGTAGCATGCATTTGTGGGAGTTATTAGTAGGTAAAACTGAAAATGATTACATTTTAAAGCACTTATACAGCAGGGTGCACGATACCATTAGGGTATAAAAAATGAAATGACAGTTACACTTTAAAACTAACCAATAAGGCACACACAATAGGCCTTTATTTTCTCCAGCTGACTTTACAGTTTTGGAATGTGGACTGGACCATGGTCTGTACATTCACCTCACCATTAGGCTACATTCACATGACCGTAAGTGTTTTGCGGAACTGCAAAACATGGATATCGTCCGTGTGCGTTCTGCAATTTGCAGACTACACAGGGCTGCGGTTGCGGATAAGAATAGGACGTGCTCTATATTTTTGCCGGCTCCGCGGAACTGAACAATGGTGTGCTGTCCGCATCTTTTGCAGCCCTATTGAAATTAATGGGTCCGCACCAGCTCTGCAAAATTTATACGGTCGTGTGAATGCACCCTTAGAGGGCAGCATATTAATGGAAGCCAACTAAAGCAGAGTAGTAACACTACACACTCATAATGCCTTAAAATGCTGGGGTCCTGGGTTCAGGGTTGAGATAGGATGGAGTTAGAGCTGGGTGATATGGCCAAAAAAATAAATTTTTGGACGATTCACAATTTAAATCTCGATTTTCTTATGTTATTAAAAATATAAAAAAATAAATAAAAAAAGCCTACTGTGCCCCCATCAGACTTCACATCAGCCCAGTGTGCCCCATCAGACCCCACATCAGCCCAGTGTGCCCCCATCAGACCTCAGATCAGCCCACTGTGCCCTCATCAGACCTCAGATCAGCCCACTATGCCCCATCAGACCCCACATCAGCCCATTGTGCCCCGTCAGACCCCACATAAGCCCAGTGTGCCACATCAGACCTCAGATCAGCCCATTGTGCCCATCAGACCTCAGATCAGCCCATTATGCCCCATCAGACCCCACATCAGCCCATTGTGCCCCATCAGACCCCACATCAGCCCACTGTGCCCCATCAGACCCCACATCAGCCCACTGTGCCCCATCAGACCCCACATCAGCCCACTGTGCCCCATCAGACCCCACATCAGCCCACTGTGCTCCATCAGACCCCACATCAGCCCACTGTGCCCCATCAGACCCCACATCAGCCCACTGTGCCCCATCAGACCCCACATCAGCCCACTGTGCCCCATCAGACCCCACATCAGCCCACTGTGCCCCATCAGACCCCACATCAGCCCACTGTGCCCCATCAGACCCCACATCAGCCCACTGTGCCCCATCAGACCCCACATCAGCCCACTGTGCCCCATCAGACCCCACATCAGCCCACTGTGCCCCATCAGACCCCACTGTGCCCCATCAGACCCCACATCAGCCCACTGTGCCCCATCAGACCCCACATCAGCCCAGTGTGCCCCCATCAGACCTCAGATCAGCCCACATTAGTGCCCCCTTCAGACCTCAGATCAGCCCACAGTAGTGCCCCCTTCAGACCTCAGATTAGCCCACATTAGTGCTCCCTTCAGACCTCAGATCAGCCCACAGTAGTGCCCCCTTGAGACCTCAGATTAGCCCACAGTAGTGCCCCCTTGAGACCTCAGATTAGCCCACAGTAGTGCCCCTTCAGACCTCAGAACAACCCACAGTAGTGCCCCCTTGAGACCTCAGATTAGCCCACAGTAGTGCCCCCTTCAGCCCTTAGAACAGCCCACTAGGCCACCATAAGAATAAAATAAAAAAAATCCCTTACCTGTCCTGCGGCTCCGCTCCAGGTCCGGCGCTCCTCAGTCTTCTTCTCCCGGCGCTGCACAGTCACCTGACTGCGTGCAGCGTCAGGTCAGAGTGCGCGCACTACAGTGCAGCGCGGCCCCGGAGAAGAAGAGGCGCGCCGGACACCGGATCGGAGCTGCGGCGCAGGACAGGTGAGAGATTTTTTTTATTTTATCTGGCGGGCGCCATTTTAGGAAAATCGAGTTCACGATTTTCCTAAAAAATAAAATCGTGAGGCTTTCAATTGGCGAATTAATTCGATTAATCGCCCAGCCCTAGATGGAGTGGTAATTCCTCACTTCATGGATCACTGTAGCAGTTTTCTGTCCATGCTGTATTGTCTATACAAACAATGCAGGTACAATACGTGTACGGGCAATATGGTCACTCTCCCAGAAGAGTTTTCAGCTACAACATTTAAAAACAAAAAAAAACGTATTTATCAAAATTAAGAGAAGGACTGGTCTTACTATGTAGCCCGATACAGTGCAGCCTTCTTTTTTCAAGAGCAGTAATGCAGGTTTTATAAATGGTGGTTTAAAGAGGTATTCCGAGGATAAAGAGGACAAGTTATCCCTATCCATAGGACTCTGCAATCGATCTCCTTGAGGGTTCATGCACATGGCTGTTGGATGTTTTATCATCTGTAAATTACTGATCCGCAAAACACAGTTCCCGATCGTGTTCATTCTGTATTTTGTGGAACAGAATAGTCCTATCCTTGTCCGTAATGTGGACAATAATAGGACATGTTCTATTCTTTTGCGGAACGGACATATGGAAATTAAATGCACATGGAGTCAATTCTGAATGGTTCCGCATATGGGCCGGTGGCAGTGGCAAAGCAGTGAGGAAGGGATTGGACACAAAAATGAGGGGAGCCTGGCTACAAAAAGAGCAATTGTGATGCCCTTGTTGCACCAAAGGCCTAATTTGCAAGGCCTAAAATGTATTATGAAGCTTGGAATGAAACTTGAAGTCAACAATAGAAAAACATTTTAATCATGTGAACTCTGGAGTAAAAGTAGCACATTTTGTCACATGCCATTTTTGTGCAAAAATGTGTCACCTGTGATTTTACACACCTATGACCATGTTTGAAAAGTGAGTGGGAAATTGGGTGTGGTTAGTTATGTGGGTATGTATGCGGCAGAATTATGAAATGAGATAAAAAGTTGTGAATAACCCTTTTACGCTTTTGAGTATTAACCCTTACACTACCAGCGCCGTACATGTAGGTATGTACGGAAATGCGGGCACATGGCGCCAGAGACTTGCCGCTACTTACTTGATCGTCGGCGTCTTGCTGGGCGGTTAGATGTGTGGCCAATCGGGGTGTCTGTACACCATATGAAAACTGTAATCCTCGCTGGTGAGGATTACCGTTTTCAAAGTGCAATTCTTATTCTGGCCACTAGATGGCAGGCCAGGATAAGAGATGAGCAATTCTTGGATTTATCTGAGTCTAGAAAATCCCTGATTGCTCATAAAGAAAAAAAAAAAGCCACAATATATCAGCTCATATTTGACCTTTCAAATAGTCAAAAAAAAGAAAAAAAAATGTTAAAAAATATATAAAAAATAAAAAAGATATAAAAGTTCAAATCACCCCCCTTTCCGTATAATTAAAAAATAAATACCTAAATAACAATAAATATAGACATCATGGGTATCACCGTGACCGAAAACGCCCGTACTTTTAAAATATAAAAAGAAAATTCAAATACGGCGAATTGTGTGGCAGAAAAAAGCGTCCAAATGGCGATTTGCCGGTTTTTGACGCTTTTTTTTCTAAAAAAAATTAAATAAAAAGTGATCAAAAAGTCCTACACACCCCAGAATGGTATCAATAAAAACTTCAGATCGCCCTGCAAAAAATGAGCCCCCATACAGCTCTGTACATATAAATACCAAAAAGTTATAGGGGTCAAGATATGACAAGGAAAAAAAAAAAAAAAGGGCAACTTTCTAATTATTTTATCACTATCAAAACGCAGGAAAAAATATACATATTAGGTATTGCCGGATTCGTACTGACCAGTAGAATGAAAGTAACAGGTCAGTTTTAATGCACATTGAACGCTGTAAATAAGAAACCCGTAGAACTGTAGCGGAATAGCGTTTTTTTTGCAATTTCACCTGATTTGGAATTTTTTTCCCGCTTCCCACTACATCATATGCAATATTAAATGGTGGCGTTGGAAAGTACAACTTGTCCCGCAAAAAACAAGCCCTCATACAGCTATGTGAACAGAAAAATAAAAGCGTTATGGCTGTTTGAAGGCAGGGAGCGCAAAACGAAAATGCATAACCGAAAAAACCTCCGGGAGTGAAAGGGTTAAAACTTGATACAAAAACATTTTTTGATCAGAAAACAAAATGTTGCTTCTCAATCTGAAAAGAAGAAAAAAAATAAATAAGGGTATCCTACAAGATCCCACTATCTGTAGTAAGGCATGTGGTCCTTATCTTCAGACAGTCTTCAGTGCGCTTTTATTCCAAATTGTCCAGATTTTCCTTAGCTCTAGGCAAACAGTGGATCATGATCACATCTTCTAAAAATGTATAAAGAACTGGCCATAGCCGGAGCATGAAGTCAGCATTCACTTCTGCTATCCACAAGTCTACTAAAACGGGAATGGTCCTCCTTTTAAGGAGGACTTGCAGCGAATACTCCAAGCCCTTAAAAAGTGCATGCATTCCTACACAAATGTACATTTAGCCTGGCAAGCATGTGTGCCAAAGTAAGCCGGGATCACAGAAGAAATATAGCAAAAACATGAAAAAATGTTGGATTAAAATAACTGAAATGTTCCAGACGATTTGAAGAGTGAGTTACAAGTGGCAGGACAGACTACATATGGAATAAGGGGTCTGTGGAGCAATACACACGTACTTTACCTTTATATACTGAATTTCTTCAAGAAGTCTTTGTGCTCGCCTTTGATTTTTGACAGTTAGTTCTTCTGTTCCCCTGATAATGTAAAGTAATAGAATTAATAAAAACAAAGATTGAATAAATGACATAATGAATGAAGAAAATGGTATGTCAACATGTAAATACCAAGTATAGTCACATACACAACATATGTTCATCATGGCCTGGCAATCGTCACGCAAGAGAGACGCTTCCGAATTGTTGTCTTGGCAGGGTCTTCCTGTTCTGGTGGTTATTATACACTTGCTAGGTCTGGATGTTCACCAATATTGCACCGATCACCTCTTACAGCCTATTCTCACTAGAGCTGCATCACTATTCTTATAGTATGGACACCTATAGCAGCATCTGATCGGTGGGGGTGCAACCACTGGGGCTCCCACCGATTACAAGAATGAGGTGGTGGTCACAAACGAATTCCACTCTAGGACTGTAGGGGCAGCAGCTCACATGCATGACTGCTACATTCACTCCAGGGACTCTTCTAGTGATTAGTAGGAGTCCTAGCCGTTGGACCCCCACCAATCAGATGCTTATGTCCTACTCTGCGTATCAGGGATAAGTTCTTATGGTGGGACAGCCCCTTTAAGTGTTGAATGCCTACACTTCCTCTGTTGATATGGATTCTGATAAGTATAAGGCCATGTTCAGAATGTGATGCGTATTTCTTTGGGATTTCAGTAAAATCTTAGTGGAAATTCCACCATGTGAACATCACCTTATTTTTAGAACAATGTCCAGTTATACTTAATCCGACAGTGTTCAACCTTCTATATTTCAGCTCCAAGCATGGAGTAACTTTGAAATTCCAAGTGTCCAGTCAGGAATGACTTCAATATTTCTCTATGATATATGGAATATGATTTCAGTCAGAAGGGATATCCAGGAATGTAATGTTCAGGTGGGAAACAGATGACTTAAACATCTGTACAAAAGCTGGTATACATGGCTGTATAATGTTAGGGCAGAAAGGAATATTTGCATGGCTCTGTCCACCATTCTAATCTAAAGAGAAAGTGATGGGAGCAGCAGTGACAAGATCAGTCCACTACAAAGTAGTCAGAGTGGTTTGCTTCCGGTGCTGGAGCTATGCCAAACAGATCATCGGCGGGGGTGCGGAGTGTCGGACTCTATCAGATCAGCTAGTGATGGCCTATCCCGACAATAGGCCATCATGTAAGAAAAGTTGAAGAATCCATTTTAAAAAGTGCCATACCTAGTGCATGCTGCATTTTGTGCATGCCATGTGAGAGAGGGACCGTGCGGTCTGGACTACGGAAGCACATGGCATTATCATGATTGATAATTGATGTTGTATGCTTCTGTGTGGCCTTTCTGTAATGGAATCACTCTGTCAGCTTTATATCAGTATGATTCCATAAAATATACAAATACACACATTCTTTTTAAAAATGAAAAAAAAAAAAAAAAGAAATTTTTGCCAAAAGCTTAAAATGTCAACAATTAAAAGATAGTCACTTTGAAGGAGTTTCTACTGTTTTGGCACTGCACAACATCTGCACTGGCAGTACGGTGCCATAGAACCGCAGTGGAAAGATGATAATTACTTACCGGTAATTTGATTTTCCATTTACCCTCCACAACGGCACTAAGCAGGAGGGAACCCCGCCTCTCAGGGACAGGAAACAACGTGGAGAATCAGATTAAAAAGGCCTCCTCCTCTTACCATCTCCAGTAAATACTCAAAGAACTCATGATGCAGAATAGGTATCTTTATTATATTCACCTTCTAATCTGTAGAAAGGTATAAGCATATAACAAGATACAAACAAAAAAATAACAAGCAGAAAAATGACATAGGGTGGGAAATAAGCCAGTGCCGGTGTGGAGGCTAAATGGAAAATCAAATTACCGGTAAGTAATTATCATCTTTTCCATACGCCTCCCCAACGGCACTAAGCAGGAGGATTTAACAAAGAAATAAATTAAGGGGGGATAACGGCCGACAACATCTTGCACCCAAAGGAAAGGTCCCTGTTAGAAATAACGTCCAGTCTGTAATGTTTGAAAAAGGTGGACGGATGGGACCAGGTGGCAGCCTAACAAATCTGGGATAAAGAGCCAGAGGCTCCTTCTGCCCAGGAGGTCGAAACAGCCCTAGTAGAATGGGCCTTCAAATGTGAAGGAGGTGAAAGTCTTTTCTCCTCGTATGCCGTACTTATGGTAGCTCTGATCCAGCGAGAGATGGTCAACTTCGAGACTCCCTGGCCCCTGTTTTTCCCTGCAAACTGAACCAACAGGCGATCAGACTTCCTAATACACTCGGTAGCAGACAGATAGGCTAGAACACATCTCCTAACATCTAGATGATGAAACCTTCTTTCTCTGTCTGTACTAGCCTGAAGACAAAAAGTGGGTAGGGAAACTTCCTGCTGACAATGAAAACTAGAGACTACCTTGGGTAAGAAGGAAGGCTCATGTTTAAGGATGATCCTGTCATCCAAAATTGAAAGATAGGGAGGTCTACAAGAGAAGACTTGGATCTCGCCTACTCTTTTGGCTGTGGTAATGGCTATGAGGAAAGCGGTCTTAAAGGACAATAGCCTAAGCGAGATGTCATTAAGGGGCCCAAACGGGGGATCCATAAGTATTGACAGTACTAGGTTAAGATCCCAGGGGGGAACTGTAGATCTGGCAGTAGGCTTTAACCTGAGAGCCCCCTTAAAGAAGCGTCTGACTAATGCAAAGTCTGCTAGCTTAACATCTAAAAATGCACTAAGAGCAGCGACCTGGACTTTTAGGGTACTAACCCTTAAGCCCTTCTGAAGGCCTTCTTGCAAAACGTTCAGGATAGTTTTCACATCTGGTGGTGCAGAAGGATCGCAGGAGTTACCTGCGAATCTGAGAAAGGCATTCCAGGATCTGAGGTAAATCTTCGAGGTAACGGGTTTTCTGCTGTTAAGCAGTGTGTTGATAACTGGTTCCGAAAGACCCTTGGATCTCAGTGTTTTCTGCTGTTAAGCAGTGTGTTGATTACCGGTTCCAAAAGACCCTTGGATCTCAGGATGGAACGCTCAGTTTCCAAGCTGTCAATCTTAACTGACGGATATTTGGATGATTGGCTGGTCCCTGGGTAAGAAGATCCGGTGTCTGAGGGAGCATCCAGAAATCCCCTCTGGAGAAATCTAGTAGGAGAGGAAACCAAGTCCTCCTGGGCCAAAAGGGGGCTATGAGTATCAGTTGACATGTTTCCTCCAAGACTTTCATCAGCACCCTGGGAATGAGGGATATCGGGGGAAAAGCGTAGAGCAAGCCCCGAAACCTTGGACCCGAAAAGGCATCAATCCTTAATGGTCCTTGTGAGAGAGGGAAAAAAATTGATTCACCTGGGAGTTGGTTCTTGTGGCGAACAGATCTAGCATTGGGGTCTCCCATCTGTCGCATATCTGAAGGAACACTCTTTTGTTTAGGGACAATTCCCCTGGTCTCTGCTTAGGAAGTCTGCTAGTACATTCTCCTTCCCTTTCAGATAGACTGCCAATATCGAGTTGATATTTCTTTGGGCCCAAGAGAATAACTGGTACGCTATCCGGCAAAGACACCTGCTCTTTGTGCCGCCTTGCTTGTTCACATAAGCTACCATGGCCATGTTGTCTGAGAAAATTTTCACATCCTTGCCTTGGATGGACCGAAGAAAAGATTTTAATGCTAGGACAACTGCCAGCAACTCCTTGGCGTTTGATGGAAGAAGGAGCTGGTCCAGATCCCAGGTCCCCTGGACTAACTGGTCTCCGCAATGGGCTCCCCAGCGAAGTCACCATAAGATACAGTTTCTCACCGTGTGCGATAGATGTACTTTGCAGTCTAGGGAGAATCTGCTCCTGTTCCAGGAGGATAAAAGAAAGTCCTGCAGGATTCTCCCATGAACCTGAGCCCATCTGACAGCTGGGATTGTGGATGTCATCAGACCCAGGATCACCATTATGTCTCTCAGAGATACTTTTGGCTGAGAGTGGAAGGCAGAGATCTTTGAAATAGGTTGTGAATTTTTCTTCTGGAAGAAAAGATCCCATTAGATGGGAGTCGAGTAGTATTCCCAAAAAGATTTTTCTGTTGCTGGGAGTCAGATCTGACTTGCCTAGGTTCAACTTCCAGCCCAGGGACAGAAGGGTGCTCTTTACCGTCTGAAAGTCTTTCAGAAGATTTTCTACAGAATGTGCTACAATCAGAAAATCGTCTAGGTAGGGGATAAATAAAATTTTCTGCTGGTGGAGATAACTCGAGACCTCTGCCATGATCTTGGTGAATACCCTGGGGGCAGAAGAGAGGCCAAAAGATAGAACCTGAAACTGAAGATGGACAAGTTGATTCTGAAGGAATACCGCAAACCTCAGATATTGCTGGTGATCCCTTTGAATAGGGACGTGGTAATAAGCGTCCGCTAAATCTATTGTCATCATAAAACAGTTTTGAAACAGCAGGTTTATTGTGGACTTGACCGTTTCCATTTTGAATTTCTTTGTACTTGACATAATCGTTGAGACCTTTTAAGTTGATTATTGCTCTGTACGAGCCATTTGGCTTTCTTATTAGGAATATTGGGGAGTAGAACCCCTTTCCCCTCTCCTGGAGGTACAGGAATAATGGCTTCTTTTTCTAGAAGCATCTGGAACTGTGCTTCCATAAGAGCCTGCTTCTGGGGATTTAGTTTTCTGTTAACATAAATTGATGGGGAGGTGGGGAGGAGAATTCTAGGCAGTAGCCCTGAAGAATCAAGTCCAGGATCCAAGGAGAACTTGAAATCCTCTCCCATGAGGGAAGAAAATTCTTTAGTCTGCCCCCCACCGGGTCTCTGGCATCATTGGGTGGACTGTTTCGGGGTCTTGTCAGGGTTGAGTAAAAAAACTTTTCCTCTGCCCCTAGAGGACTGCCAGGAACCAGGGTTCTCTTTCTTTTTCTGGTTAGGTCTGCCTTTCCTCTGATTATGAAAGGAACGGCGTTGTTGAAAGTAGCTGGTTTCTGAAGGAAAGCCCTTTTTTCTGTCTGATGCCTTTTCCCAAAATGTCGTCTAGAACAGAGCCAAACAGACGGTCCCCCTCACAAGGGATACTACACAGACGATTCTTAGAGTATTATCACCAGACCAGGATCTTAGCCACACAGTGCGACGGGCAGAGTTAGAGAGAGCAGCGGCTCTGGCGGAGAGCTTAACTAAGTCTGCAGAGGCATCAGACAGAAAATTAGAAGCCTGCCTAAGAACTGGAATGGATGAGAGTATATCCTCTCTCGGAGTCCCTGAGATTAAATGTTCCTCCAGTTGTGCTAACCACAGGGAGATACTTTTGGCCGTACAAGTGGCAGCAATACTCGGGCATAACAGTGCAAGACTCCCAGGATCTCTTAAGAATAGACTCGCACTTTTTGTCCATAGAGTCACGCAAGAGGCCCAAGTCTTCAAAAGGCAAGGAAGACCTCTTGGAGATTCTGGCCACCGGGGCATCAACTATAGGAGTTTTGTCCCATAAAACTGAGTCTGCCTCACTAAAGGGGTATTTCCTTATAAATACCTTAGAGAACCCTGATCTCTTCTCAGGGTCCTTCCACTCATCAGCAATAAGTTTTTTAATGTTGTCATGAACAGGAAAAACCCGCTTTTTCCTGTCGCCCAATCCTTTAAACATCAGATCTTGGATAGAATGCGGTTCCTTAGATTCCTCTACATTCATGGTAGCTCTTGTGGTCTTAAGAAGAGCATCTGTTTCTTCTAATGAACATAGAGGTCTACCCGACTCGACCTCAGATGACACAGAGTCGGACCCGGAGGAAACCTCTTCTTCTTCCAAATCATAGTCCATATCCAACTGCGGGTCCGGATAAGACTTGCAAGAGGGTCTAGGTGGCATGGATGCTAATTTTGTATCATCGTCTTTTATGATAGACCTCAGGCTTTCTACCAATGACGGGGTCTCTTCAGCCATAACTTTATCCAAGCATCTCTGGCATAGTGATTTCTTAGAATGGCTAGCCATCTGTTTTTTACAAATGGCGCACTTTTTCTTTAATGAGGGCTCCCCAGACTTGCGGACTTCACGAGTCTGCAACATAAACACAATAATACAGGCAACTAAGGCCTGGGTAAATGTAAAAATATATTGGGAACCCGTCACCAAAGAGAGACCTCCGTGCCATACAAAAATATTTCACCCAGGGAGGAGGCTTACCAGGCTGCTGGACTTGGGAGCGTCAGTACACTTCTCAGGGAGCAACATGGTGTCCTCTATGCAGACCACAGGAGCGGCACACGAAGCGGCATGCCTGTAGAACGCCGGCTTTTTTCAATGCTTCCGGGTCACGTGGGGCCACCGCGCACGGCGTGCTGACGTCACGGCCCACGTGATCCTGGTCTTGCCGGCTTCTCCCATTACACCCAAGCCGCCTGGTGTAAGAAATGCCCAGGGCAGACTGCAACACGCAGGACTCACGCCAAGACACTGGTAGGACAAGTATCTCTGCCCCGGAATCCAGTGTCCTGCACCAGCCCTCCTGACAGCAGGCCAGGGATCAACGGAAGATAGGCTGGGCGAAAAGACTCATTCACAAGCAGGAGGGAACTCCTGCCCTGACTGCATTCATACCAAGGGACAGGAAAGAACTGGAGAAGGTAAGAGGAGGAGGCCTTTTTAATCCGATTCTCCACGTTGTTTTCTGTCCCTGAGAGGCGGGGTTCCCTCCTGCTTAGTGCCATTGGGGAGGCGTATGGAAAAAATAGGTTTCCAAAACCCAAAATGTGCTCTAATTCTATGAGGTATTGATATGAGGACAGCCAGTAGATAAATTACACAAGTAGCATCAATTTTCTCAGCACAAACATGTGGTGATGATTTTAGAAAAATGTTTTGTCTTGAAATCTTTTGTAACAGGAAAAAATTGGTAAGAAAGGAAAAATATACATTTTTAAAAATATATAATCTTTCATCTAATGGCACAAAAGAAAAAATGTGCCCTGTGAAAAATATCAAATACCTGTAGGTTGGCTCAGAAATTAAATAGTTATTTGCAGTTAGATAGCTTAATTGCAAAATTTGTAATGGGCCTAACTGATAATGAAGTGGTTAAAGGGAACCTGTCAGCTGCAGAAGCAATCTCACGCCGCCAGCAATACCTTCAAGTAGCCGGCAGCGAGTTTCTAATGCTGTTTTTCTTAGTGAATTCAGAGGAGGCAGAAGTATGGAAAACAATCCTTTATCCTCCGTCCGTGCTACTTCCCAGTCAGGCTGGAAGCCAAGGGGGCAACTTGGCTTGTTTGAAAGATGACAGTCCAGGCTTTCAGCTCTAGTCCAAGCAACAGAGGAGAAATCACTGTTAGAAATCGAGTCGGGAATAATTGTAAGTAAAATCTGCTTATACTTTCATTATCAGCTTCATTCACAGCTTCCCGATTCCTATGAGTGATATCCCCCCTGTACTAAACAGATTTATGTCAATTTGGTATTGTCCAGAAGCCTGAAATGTCAGCTTTCAGACAATACAAAGCCCATATTTCTAGCTGGTACCAAACCAGAAATATGAGCAGCTAAAGCAGCCTGCCCCTCCTCACCTCTCCCCTCCCTGTCAGTGTGGAACATAATGAGGGACAAGTATACAGGGCTTGTCTCTGGTTAGCTGTATGTGAGAGGATACACGCTGCCCTGGGGTAGTGGGGGAGTTATCTGCATTCTGATTGGTACTAAATAAAAAAAGTAGAAAAAGGTGGGATGGCACTACACCAGCAATCCTGTAAACAATACCGGTCTGAAGGACATCGCAAGAAGGAGATCACATATAGACCGGTGGTGCTCAGCTTCCATAAAAAAGTTCAGGCAAATAGCACAGCAATCATGTAGAAAAGAAAAAGCTCTGGTGAGTTGCCGCTTTTTCTTTTCTACGTGATTGCTGTGCATTCTGATTGGTCCTGCAAGTTCATGTGAGGAGAGCAAAGGTTTCTGGAAAGTGAGGAAATACAGGATGGCCTCAAGGACAGGGCAAACTGTGATGCTGAAATAGAGGCACAGAAAAATAGGGATGCTAAGGGCTGAATACAGACATCAGAAAGGTAACATTAACTAAAAAATACAGCTTCATGAATATCTTCCCTTCAGCATCACATATGTTAGGAATTTCATTTTTTGTAGTGAAACGGCAGTTACGCTTTAATCACTAAAAAACCTACGACTGTAATGGAAGTTTTCTGAAACAGACTTAGATTCTTCTGTGGAGATATGTCTACATGCTTTACATGCTGTGTTTCATCAGAAAAGGGGAGAAAAATAAGGCTACCATGGCCAAAATAATCTGGTTCAAACTTTTCCTAAAATCCAATTTCAAAGGTAGCACAACCCCATCGTCCTACTAGTATTTATTGTACAACAAGCAACAAAATTCATTAAAATATGGAATTACTTACTTTTTGGATTTCAGCTTTGAAATGTGCCGGATTAGTTTGCGAAGTGTTAGAGCTTTTACTTTCTTCACATCTTTCCGCATCTTCACCACCTGTCGGAGAAAAGTAATTCCAGACAAGAATAATGAGTAAACAGCAAGAACTGGGAAAAAAAAAACACTTGAAAAAACACTTGTGTCACACAAATTTTTTTCTGCCAGTTAAAACTAGATAGTGATATCCGTTTTTTTTTTCTAATCTGTTCTAATTCCTTATTCTATTTCCTGAACATGATTGTTGGAGCACCCATTATGCCAGAACTGTACAGAAGCTTTACAGCAGCCACCGGGGGCCTCAGACATAAAGGACAGTGGGGACCTCAATAACTTCTATTAAAGACTCCCGCAAAAATTTTTATTCTCTGACCTGTTAGAAAAGTGCATGATATAATCTGTAGTGAATGCAATCTTCTTATCAGGGACTCTAATTGAGAGTTATCCACTTTCTTCTTATTGTAGCTGGGTCATGTGACCAACACCCTGACCTCCAACTGACCCAGGACAGGAAGCCAGTCACTGCTCTATTCATTCCTATGAGACTGAAAGTGAGGCTCCCATAGGAATGCATAGAGAATTAGACTTCCTGTCCAAACATAAGTCTCTGTGTGAGTTGGTGGGTCTAATTCCTAGTCACATGACACAGATAAGAAACTTCAGGATGATATAAGTCAAAAATAGAGACACTGGTAAGAAAATGACATTCACTACAGATTACATCATGTACCTTTCTAGCAGGACATGGAATTAATTTTTTTGCGGGAGTTCTTCTTTACGTTTTATAGGCCTGGTCTGTGACATGTGTAAAGGTCAGGAAGCTTTGACAATTTAACTATTGTAAATTGTGAATCCTGTGTCATCTGTACACAGAGGTACTGTTATTCTTATCTTACCTGTAATGATAGGCAGATAACTGCAGTACAGCGATCTGTACAGACCAAGAAGACCAAAACGGAAAGATTTTATAGTTTATTTTTAAATATAGTGACATGGAAAATTAAAAATAACATCACAAAAAATTATTTCAATATCCGTTTAATACAAAAACCTTATTTAAACAATTGGTCATTTTCTGATGACACATTCCATTTAAAAGCTCATTAATCAACAACACGTATTAGATGCATAGATCAGAGGACAGTGCTGGATATAACTGTATAGTATATGGTTCTTAATATCCGTCACAGAATGATCAAAACAGCCCACAGACAAAGTGTTGGAACTGGCCAGTGCCTAGGAGGCCACTGCCTGAGACATGCAGTTTCAGAGGAAACATCAGAACAGGAATGACATGCTCTCCAGCTCCCCCTACTGCCAGTCCTCCACAGTCACCATAGATAGAGGTGAACTGATCAGCATGAATACACATACAGAGTACAAGGTGGAGCTGCACCATCCAGTGCCAACTTTATCTAAAGAGTAGACATGTGAATCCTAATTATCATTATAAATTAATTAATAATATATCTTTATTTAACCCTTTCAGTACACGTCTATTTTTATTTTTTCATGTCATTTCTCTTTCTCCACCTTCCAGGAGCCATTATTATTTTTTGTTTGTTTTCCGTTCACATAGCCATATAAAGATTTGTTTTGTGTGGGACAAGATTTATCTTCTAATGGCACCATTTTTCCATAGCTTGTTCTGGAAAATGGGAGAAAAAATTCTTTATGTTGTGAAACCGTAAAAATAAATAAATAAATAAATGGCAATTCCACCAAGATTTATTGGGTTTTCTTTATACAAAATCCACTGTGAATGAAAAAATGACAAGACAAACTTATTCTTGAGTCAGTACGATATTGAGATACCAAATTTATATAGTTTTTTTACTACTTTTTTTTTTATAAAAACCTTTTGCATAGCCATATTCTGACAGCAATGATTTCTGTATGCAGAGCTGTATGAGGACTTTAATTGTACCATGTAGTGCTGCATTCAGGGACATTGCTATAGGGGAAGCGGCTGCTTTGGGGCCCAACTCAGAAGCCCATATAGGTGGAGGGCTAAAAGATTTTATTGCCAGGGGCCCCTCAACAGTATTATACAATGACATTATATATACCGTAATGACACTGTAGGAAACAGACAGAGTGGCTGTTGGGCCTCATCTTACTATCCCCAGGAGTGAATGTTGAAAAGAAATTGATTTTGGGGGGATGGAGAAGCATTCAGAAATTTGCTGTGGGGCCCAGTCAGTTCTAGTTACACCAGCATTGACTTTTTGATCACCTTTTTCGTCAGTTTTTTTGGGGGGAGGACGAAATCTCACACGCTGTTTGCTCACTATTGAAATTGTGCCTAGGATATTTGATAACTTAAGGTCTGTTTCACATTTATTTATTTTAATATAGCGCTGACATATTCCACAGCACTTTACATACATTAGCATCACCCTGTACCCAATGGGGCTCACAATCTAAGGTCCCTATCAGTATATCTTTGGAGTGTGGGAGGAAACCGGAGAACCCGGAGGAAACCCACATAAACACGGGGAGAACATACAAACTACGAGAGATGTTGTCTCTTGGTTGAATTCAAACCTATGAGCCTGTCAGAGCTCTCTGGACCTGGAATTGCTGTATGTCACTGGAATAAATGCTGGCCTCAATGGGGTTCGGACAGAGGTCAAACTACATTTTTTTCCAGAAGAGTTAAAATATTCATCTTATCAATTTTGAGGAGTACGAAAGTTTCAGTAATTCAAATACACAAGTAGGCCTAAATAGCATTAAGGGCGTGTTCACATCTGCGTTGTAGGCTCCGTTTGCAGTCTCTGTTACAGATTCTGTCAGACTGGACAAAACAGCCTTGCATGCAGGACTTTTTTGTTTGGTAAAAAGACAGGCTCCTGAATGGACCTCATCATAGTCAATAGAGTCTGCTCAGGTCTGTTCATCAACGTTCTTTTGCGTTATTATCGTTGTTCTGCTTATCTAACAGAACAAACTAAATAAATAGTAGAGGTGTGAACGTGCCCTAAGAGGAGGAACCATTACAACTCTAAATATATCATCTCTCCCCTACGTACAGCCCCCTCTAACATACAGTCCCATGTAAATAACATCCCCCCCGTCAGCTTCTCCAACATACACCCTCCCTCTAGCCCCTAAAACATACAGTCCCATGTAAAATAACCTTTCTCCTCGTGTCAGCTTCTCCAACATATAGTCCCATGTAAATAACATTGCTCCCCTCCCTCCAACTTAGGGTTAATAAGCCCCTGGGGAGGTCCGAAGTGAATGCACAGCAGGCTATTATAACCAAGTGATAAAGTACAGTCCAATACAGCGGATCTTCCCTATATTTTATCACTTGGCTATAATAGCCTGCATTCACTCTAGACACTCCTCTAGGGTCTTAGAAACCCCAGGCAGACCCCTTGTCCAACATTAAAAAGTAACTACACTTTCTAGAAACTTTTGAGTCTATTGCAGTAATCGCGCTCCATGTGTGAGTGTCATCTTCCGTTCTAGAATTGCAGGAACACGGCATTACCATGATTTATCATGCCTCTGCTTGACCTTACAGATACAGAATCAGTGACATAAAGTGATCAATACGATTCCGTATAGGTAAGGTCAAGCAGAGGCACCTTCTTTGGATGGCAAATAGCCTTGCTTGACTTTCTGAGTCAGACTCACACCATTCACTCTGACCAGAGAGGGAAGGGGATGAGTGACTCAATTAATCCATCACACATTACAACAAGTGCAATGCTTGTCTGTGGGTATCTTTATCTACCTATCAAGAGATTAATAGAGCCATCATGCTGTTATCTTAATTGTACACCTACTATTTTACCGGTAGGTAACTTCTTCCCACAGCAGCAGTAAACTGAAAATGGGCTCTCTATCTAGGAGTTTTATCTTTCTGTACTGGCTTCCGTAACAGAAGGAAACTATTCTATACTTAATTTTCAAAGGCATACAGCTGCCAAAAGAACAATAGAAAACAACCAAAAAATTCTAAAAAAAACCCGTTTTCTATGACTACAGAGCTAAAAAAATATGCATTTTAAGTTTCTTTTTAAAGGGGTTATCTGAGAATATCTATCCTCATGATAGTTATCAATATCAGATCAGAGGAGATCTGACATAGGACCCAGCACCCCTGCTGATCTGCTGGGTGCCGCGGGCCTCTTCCTAGACCATGTGACGTCACCATACATCGGTCACGTGGCCTAGTTATAGCTAAGTCCCATAGAAGTGAAAGTGCCAAAGCTACAGGGAATGCAGCGGCTCCCTGAAACAGCTGATCGGCTGGGTTGCTGAGACTCAGACCCCACCAATCTGCCCTACAATTTCAGATGCAGTCAATGCCACAAAGTAATCGTGAAAATGTACAGAATAAGCAATACTTCTTGACACTATAGGGCAAACCGGGAAAAAGTCTAAAAAAAATATCTTGCAATTCCAAAAACAAACTTAACGTTTATGCCAAATGTGTGGAAAACATAACTGGTACATATTGTCACTTTTCATAGAACGTTCCACTTCTGCTATGGACCAGGAGTGGTAGAACAGCCAGGTTTCTGTCAGCTAATGACCACTATGGTGCTGAGTGATATAAAGATGTATGTTGCTCTACTGGCATTCTTAGACTTTAGAAACTTGTAGAAAAACATATGGCCACACAGTGGGGCAGAGTTCTGGCTCAGACTTAGGGGAAAGTGGGCATGACGATGTCATAATGTGTTCCAAACTTGCAGCAGAATCTGGCGCAAAGTAAGTCAATTAATAGGTGGTATAAACTTAGACTAGAAAGTCCAAAGGTGTACCAGACACCATCTGTCACGGGAGAGTGGGGGGCTCCCCAAACACATTAGACTGAGAACGGTGGGTTCAGATGACTATCCACTATGTATTGGGGCCCTAAATTTACTCTGGTTAAATCTTAGACAAGATTGGTATCTGCCTCATTATTCTACACAAAAATCATAATAATATGACCAGACATTACCGATTACTTGTTTTGAATTAGTAACAGTGTAATATTCAGTGTATAAATGGGTACTAATACGCCTTACATTTTCCCCCCACATTCATCAGTGCAGTGAGTGCTGTGAACGGCACGGGCAGCGCAGCGATGTTGCCTGTGCCTGAAATAGCCAATAGCAAAGCTAATTACAGCAAGGAGCTTTATAGCGATACAGGACCCTGCGGCAGGGGAAGGGGGGGCGGCTCCCGGAGGTGGCTGTAGTAAGGAGAGCGGGGCGCCCTGCCAAAGGACCCCAGGAAACATGACAGGGCTGCTGGAGAGCGAAGGAGCCACGGACTCATGTGACTGGTCCCCGGTCTGAGAGAAGAGCTGCCTTCGGGCCTGTGTCCCCCCGGGTGGAGCGGACTGGAGGGCGGGAGAGTTGCGGCAGTGAAAAGCTCGGCCTGTCAGTCTTCAAGTGAATGAATCCCCTGCCTCCAATCTTGGTTCCGTCCAGTCTCCCACTTCTCAACACCCCCCTCTGCTTACTCGTGGTTCTGTCCACCTTGCTATCACCCCATAACTAGCACCCCCCTCCGCCTGCAGCATAATGAGGAGTGTAGTCTCTAAGTGTGTGCAGAATAGTTATCATGAGGACATGACCTACAGAAACACAAGAAGCGGAGACTCTCCCTCCTCCTGTCACCCCACTAGTGACCCTGCTCCCCCCTCCTCCTGTCACCCCACAGGGAAGAAGCTGAACAGACTCTGCCCACTTTCCTGGAGTCCGTTCAGTTTCCGTTCAGGATCTGTCTTTTTACCAGACAAAAAAGTTCTGCATATAAGGCTTTTTTGTCTGGTCTTTCGACAGAATCTGCAACAGACGCGCCAAACGCAGCCTCCAACACAGATGTGACCAAGTGCAGGCCTGCGTTTTATGTATTTGAATTACCGCAACTTTCGTACTGTTCCTCGCGTAAAAATATTCCTCAGAAATGGTCAGAGGAGTATTTTTACTCTTCTGAATAAAAAACGTAGTGCGACCTCTGTCTGGGCCCCCAGCAGTCAGTCTCCCATCGATCAGACACAGACATAAGTCGTTGTAATGGTGCCTGTACATGATGTGGATTACGTAGAGTTTTTTTACAAAGCAAAAAGCAGTGTAATACATTACCAGCAAAGTGAATGAGATTTGGCAAATGTTGTGTACACTATGCTTTGTCCTGCCTTGTGGATTTTGAAATCTGCAGCATGTCAATTGTTGTTGCATTTTTGGTTTTGTGGATTTGACCCTTTTGGGTGAGCTCTGCTGAAAATCTGCATCAAAAAATGCACATATGCAACAAAACCGCAATAAAGAGTGCAGTTACGTGTGATTTTTCTATTCGGTATGGGAACGCAACCAAATACATTCTGGTGCACTCCGTTCTGTTCAGTTTTGTCTCCATTGACAATGAATGGAGACAAAATGGAAGTGTCTTCGTTGACCGATCTCAATACCGGAAAGGAGAAACACAGATGTGAAAGTAGCCCTACCTATGGAGTCCCTGTACTATGGGGCCATTCAGTTTGCCTCTGCACACGGCTCTGCTGAGGACATGAAGGATGAACTTAACTCATGGCTGTGGATGAACATTTTTGTGTAATTTTTTTTTTACTAGCAAGTAGAATATTCCTATAGCAGCAAAAACATGGCCTCCATGCACATCATGACACAATAAGCTCTGCTGCATCTAGACTGGCAACCACTGGAAATCCTCACAAGCTGGCATGTTGATTTTTAGAAAAATGCACCTTGTGTAGGGAACGGCCCTATCCATTCAGTAATGAAAGCATGATAAGGCAAAGAAAAAAAAATTGCATGGTCTGTAAAGCCACTTTGTTAGGCAGTGACAGCATGTATCAACTGAGTCCTTCCAGATGCCGTCAATCATGGAAATAGAGCTGGAAGTAGGTAGTTCTACCACCCTTTAAGGGCTTACTTCATAAGCTACTAGGTGGCAGACTGTACACACAAGTGGAGCCCAAGACGAGATATATGCCGTTGTGTAAGAACAGTTCTTTTGCAACACAAGGTTTAAAAAAATAAAATAAAAATCAGCAAATATCATGGCTGTCACCCGCTACACACAAGGTGCTGAGATTTTACAGCCTAATGTTTTTTAAATCTCCCCTGCACTGCATCTTGGGAAGAATATCTTCCAGATGTGGCACCCGCAGTCCCTTAAAGGGGTTCTTCTGGAATTTAGAAAATGAAAATACTGAAATATGACTTTATTGTAAATATATTCCCATATACCTTTCATTAGTTATAATGGTTCATTTTGTTTAGGGAGCAATCATTAGGAGAGGACAAAATGGCCGCTGTCCTATTAACCCCTTAGTGACTGATGACGTACTATGTACGTCATGATGTGGTGTTAGTTACCGCATCATGACGTGCACAGTACGTCATGAGCTCCAAGTGTCACCACAAGTACAATTGCGGTGACACTTGCTTCTAAACGGGTGTCACGGACAGCAGAGCTGTCCGGAACCCAGCAGGGAACCAATCACAGTGGTCCCTGCCTTGGAACCCCTGCGATTGGTCAGTCAGATTTGACTGACCAATCACAGAGTTCAGCAGCGCAGCCCCGATGTCCTTGAGGACATAGGGGCTGCGCTGCTATGTTTTAATATTTCAGGATGGCCGAGCGGACCCTCCAAGCTACCCCCGCCCCCCGGAACCCGCCAAGTTTCAGGATGGAGAGTGGTTTTAGATTGTCAGCTGTAACATACAGCTGACAATCTAATGTAACAACCGACATCGCTGCTGGCAGTGATGTCGGTCGTTTAATCCCTTCCATGCCGCGATCCGTAGGGACCACGGCATGGAAGGGGTTAACAGGGAGGAAGCTCCCTCCCTCCCCCATCGGGCGCTGCGGTGCGCTGGCAGCGCACCGATGGTGTGGCCAGAAGAGAGGGAGGGAGCCATGGTATATCAAGCCTGACTAGGCTCCTGCTAAAGGCAGGAGCCTGATCAGGCTTAGTGTGTAAAGTAAAAATACACTGCATTACACTATATAGTGTACTGCAGTGTATTATAGAGACATCAGATCCACTGAATCTTCAAGAACCAAGTGGGTCTGAGTCAAAAAAGTGTAAAAAAAAAGAAAAACGTAAAAAAAAAATCATTTTTTCCATATATGCACATTTATAACCGAGTAAAAATAAATAAAATAAAAAAATACCCTAGACATGTTAGGTATCGCCGCGTCCGTAACAACTTACACTACAAAAATCTCACATGGCCTAACCCCTCAGATGAACACAGTAAAAAAATAAAAATAAAAACTATGTAAAAAAAAAGCCATTTTTTGTCACCTTACATTACAAAAAGCGTAATACCAAGCAATCAAAAAGATGTATTCCTCCCAAAATAGTACCAATCTAACCGTCATCTAATCCCGCAAAAAATTAGCCCCTACCTGAGACAATCGCCCAAAAAATAAAAAAAAACTACAGCTCTCAGACTATGGAGACACTAAAACATGATTTTTTTTTCTTTCAAAAATGATATTATTGTGTAAACCTTAATAAAAGTACACGTTAGGTATCGCCACGTCCGTAACAACCTGCTCTACAAAAATCTCACATGACCTAATCCCTCAGGTGAACACAGTAAAAATGAATAAATTAAAGCTGTGCCAAAAATACCAATTTTTGGGTCACCTTGCCCCAAAAAGTGTAATAATGAATAATCAAAAAATCATATTAACCCAAAAATGGTACCAATAAAAATTTCAACTCTTCCTGCAAAAAAATGAGCCCCTACACAAGACGATCGGAAGAAAAATAAAAAAGATATGGCATTCAGAAGATGGAGACACAAACATCTTTTTTTCTCAAAAATGCTTTATTATGTAAAACTGAAACAAAGTAGACATATTTGATATCATCGCGTCCATAACAACCTGCTCTATAAAAATACCACATGATCTAACCTGTCAGATGAACATTATAAAAAACAAAACATAAATACAGTACCAAAACATCCATTCTTCAGTTACCTTGCCTCCCCAAAAAAAAATAATATAGAGCGATTAAAAATCATATGTACCCCAAAATAGTACCAATAAAACTGTCATCTTATCCCGTAGTTTCCAAAATGGGGTCAGTTTTTGATTGTTTGTACTATAGGGTGCATCTGGGGGGCTTCAAATGGGACATGGTGTCAAAAACCAGTCCAGCAAAATCTGACTTCAAAAAAACCATACGGCGCTCCTTTCCTTCTGCGCCCATACAGCAGTTTACCACCACAAGTGGGGAGTTTCTGTAAACCGCAGAATCAGGGTAATAAATATTTGAGTTTTGTTTGGCTGTTAACCTTAGATGTGTTAATGAAAAAATGGACTAAAATGGTAAATCTGCCAAAAAAGTGAAATTTAGAAATTTCATCTCCATTTTCCTTTAATTCTTGTGGAATACCTAAAGGGTTAACAAAGTTTATAAAATCAGTGTTAAGTAACTTGAGGGGTGTAGTTTCCAAAATGGGATCATTTATGGCGGGTTCTACTATGTAAGCCCCACAAAGTGACTTCAGACCTGAACTGGACCTTAAAAAGTGAGTTTTGGAAATTTTCTTAAAAATGTTAAGAATTGCCTCTAAAATTCTAAGCCTTCTAACGTCCCAAAAAAATAAAATGACATTTACAAAATGATGCAAACATAAAGTAGACATATGGGGGAATGTTAAATAATAAATATTTTATGAGGTATCACTTTCAATTTTAAAAGCAGAGAAATTGAAATTTTGAAAATTGTGAAATTTTTGGTAAAGTTGGGATTTTTTCATAAATAAAGGTGACATATATTGACTCAAATTTATGACTGTCATGAAGTACAATGTGTCACGAGAAAACAATCTCAGAATGGCTTGGATAAGTAAAAGTGTTCCAAAGTTATTACCACAGAGTGATACATGTCAGATTTTCAAAAATAAGTCTGGTCACGAAGGTGCAAAATGGCCTGGTCATTAAGGGGTTAATACACACAAAACCTGTCCTAATCACACAGCAGGACAAGTTACTTCACAACACTGAGGTAAAGAGGTGCCTCATCCTCCTCTATGCTCTGCTTGTCAGGGATTATGATCCTGAATATAGTTTAATATGATCTTCACCTGAATCTCTAGGAATGGAGTTCATGAGGAGACATGAAGTACAGAGAGGACAGACAGGACAGCCTGTAGTAATGGAGACTGCATACAAGTGCTGCTGCACATTATTCATATTACCCCCACCCTCCTGTCTATACTTCATGTCTCCTCATGGAACTCCATTCCTACAGAGATTTAGCTGAAGATCATATTAAACTGTATTAAGGATCATAGAAGAAGATGAGGCAGCTCTTTGGCTCAGTGCTCTGAAGTAACTTGTCCTGCTGTGTGATTAGGACAGGTTTTCTATGCACTAGGACAGCGGCCATTTTATTTTTCCTAATGATTGCTCCCTAGACAAAACAATCCATTATAACTAATGAAAGGTATTTAGGAATTTATCTAATATATAAAGCTGAGTGTGTGTGTGTGTGTGTGTGTGTGTGTCCGCTAAAGGAATCTGCACCGTTGCAGCTACAATCACGAAATTTGGCACACAGGTACATCAGGTGTCCAGGAAGGTTTTAGAAGGGGTCTCAGCTCTCCAGGACGTACCGTTTCTGAGATATTCCCAAAAAATGCATTAGCCAATAGAAGCCTGGTCACATGACCCTTATCAGCCAATAGAAGCTCACAGGTAGTTAGTCTCCACACACACCATGTTTCCATAACAACCTAGCCAGTTCACTGCTGTAGGTCTGCTTTAAAGGGGCAGAGCGCTGTGGATGACACTGTTAAAGGGGTATTCCGGTTACCATAAATATAACTTATGTTTTAGACTAACTCATCATCAATCATTACCTCATATAATGTAAATTTCACATATTTACCGTTCAGTAGTAATAAAAGATGTTTTCTTCCACTGCTACCCACTTTCCTCCTAAATTACTATGGCATCGACCTGTAATTCAGGCCACCCTCAAATGAAGGACTTAAAAGCCCCACCCCCAGGTCTCACTAAGTCACGCCCCGACTCAGTCAGGCCACGCCCCTTCCACTCCGCATCTGACCGGGATTGAAAAAATGAAGGTAAAAATCAACTTCTGTCAGCTGCAGTTGTCGTTTGGGGGGACACGTTTGGGGGAATGGCCGGTGACTCCGGCTTTCTGGGCTGAAGACAGAGGCCACCCTAGCTGCTGTGGAGGTCACAGTTAAAGGGGAGGGTGCTTTGGATATTTCTGTTAAGGGCCAGGCACTGTAGAGGTCACTCTCGATATCTTTTAACGACACACACAAACATTAAATGAAATAGATTAAATATACCCGGGCGAAGCCGGGTCCTTCAGCTAGTTTATAATAAAGTAATATTTACGTGTTTTAATTTTCCTAATTCCCAGAGAACCCCTTTAATGTCTATACTATGGGTCCACAGGGGACTGTGAGTCCATACAGGACACGCTCTTTCCTTGAGACTTCAGACAGGCCTCTAATAGCCTAAATTAAAAAATAAAAAAAAAAAAAAGCCCTTATACTCCCCCTTTTCTCCAGTGCCATTCTCAATTGCGCTCTATCACTTCCTCAGTGGTTTTACGATGAGGACTGTCACTGGCTGCAGCAGTGTTCTGGATACCTGTACTTCACTGTGTGCATCTCGGATACTGTGATGTGCAGATGTGTGCCACGTGACCGCTACAGCCAGTAACTGTCGTCAGCAGTCTAGGTTCATGCTTACTTACGAATGTGTTTTGCAATCAGCAAATCACAGATGCGCAAAACAGGGATCCCAGCCGTGTGCATGCTGCCATTTTATTTTTCACTTCAATACGGACAAGAATAGGACAGTTCTATCTTCTTAGTGGGGCTGCGGAACAGATGTGTGGATGCAGACCACGAGGTGTGCTGACCGCATCTTTTGCAGCCCCATTGAAATGAATGAGTCTGCATCTGATCAGCAAAAAAAAAAAAATGCGGATTGGATGTAGACCAAACATATGGTCATGAGCCCTAATGCTGAGGACAGTTATTGGCTACAGCAGTGGCGTTATGTATACCTGTACATTCACTGTGCATCACCAATACTGTCATTTGCAGGTGTGCGCTACATGACTGCTGCAACCAATAACTGTCCTCTAGGCTCATGCACACAGCCCTTGTCCGATTTCCGCAGACAGATGCAGACCCATTCATCTTGAATGGGTCCGTGATCCATGCACACCGCAAAAAAATAGAACATGTTGTATTTTTTTTTGCGGTGCGGAGGCACGGACAGAAACACCACGGAAGCACTCAAGCATTGAAGTGAATGGGTGTTTGCGGGCCACAATACAGGCCCGGCCGGCACACGTTCGCGACTTTGCGTGCATGTTACCCTAACCCTGAAGACAGTGATTGACTGCAGTGGTAACATACTGTACACCAGCACGTTCCAGTTGAAGAACCGGACCAGTACCACAATGAACGACACTAGAGAAAGAGGCGAGCATAAGATCATTTGTTATTTTAAGCTTGTCCGAGATAATCACCTCTGACAACCGCTTTGAAGTTGTTCTTCAGGACTGCGCCTGGGTGGACGTGGCTCAGCTGCTCTTATGGAAACACACACACGGTAATATATACTGTAAATACACATACATTCTCCATTAATGTATTTCATGACGAGTTGGCTGTTTGAAAGGTTGCAATAAATTAAACTGACATTAGCATGCTGGCAATTTCTCATATTCCCACAACTGAACAAACAGGAAATCTCTTAGTGAAGCTTAAAAAACAAATGACTTGGCAAGAAACCTGGATTTTGTTCCTCGGGTTTGGAATAAGGAATAGACAAGTGTCCTGCTAACAGACTCTTTAAGAGATGTCATTACCATTCATTTACAGGTTCTGTAACCAGCATGGTCATATTCACACTATAAACCATTTCTGGGGTCAAGATGGCCTCATACATAAATATACACTCCTCGTTCCCCTTTTTATTTTTTCTACAGGGCTCCTAGATTTCTGCCGATTTTTCATTTCTTTTTGGAACATATGGAGAATTCACAAATACTTTTCCAGCTCCGTCCTACTGTTTTTTCCCCACAATAACCAACAGCAGATGAGTCTTGCGGGAACACAATGTGCATTTCTTGTGAAGAAATATGCTGATTTAACGCAGGGCTGGAGAAACCCCAGAAGCCAAGTAGCCAAAGTGCCTAGAACATTGCTGCTGGCAGCAGGTTTTCTACTCTACCAGGATTGGTAACAACGTTTTGGGTTGAGTTCACCACATATGTGAACCTGACTGTGTCATACAGTGGTCCCTCGAGGACAAATCAGTATGTTACCACTTCTAAAAAGTGAGGATAGCAATAAGGACAATGTTGTCTTGGTGCAGTTTGGTGTGTCCTGACATCAGCAGATCATGTGACACTAACCACGCCCTTTGTTCTTACCAATGACTCTTTCTATGCCCTACATTATGAGGCAGAACGTAACGTACAGCAACTGACTATCAAAACTGATCTGCCACAGGGTACAATGTTAGACTAATACATTTAGAAAAAGGCAGTTTTGGTGAATGGCAGTATTCAGGGAAAGTGATATAACAGCTATATGTGTTTGGCAGGATACATTTTTATTAGTGGCACAACCCCTTTAAGTGGCATCTTGTGCAACTGCAGAAACCTACACTTTGCTGCTGAGGTCCAAAAGGTCACAACAGAACAGCACACAGATGAGTGCCTCTAGTTAAAGGGGTTATCCAACACCTGAAATGCCCCCACCCACCATATGCCCAGGCCCCTCACACACAACGTACTTACCTCACTCCCTGGCACCCACGTCACTTCTGAAGCCTGCACGGCTGCTTCTCCCCGTGCGCGGATGAAAACATGGATGGGCAGCCAATAGCAGGCGGTGATGGGGATGAGGCTCCCTAGCATTGCGGGAGACTCTATGGAGGCTTGTTCCCGTGACTGCCTGCTATTGGCTGCACCCGGTATCGGTATTTTGCAGATGCGCAATTTGCGGACTATGAAATACATACAGTCATGTGCATGGGGGCCTTAAACTGAAAACATACTTCTAGTTTTGAGGAACCTGGGCGAGTATTGAGGTGTCTCATTATACGTAAGCACTTTATACACATTTAGCAGCTGAACTGCTCGAGCTGCAAGCAGGAGTTCTTCTAAGAGACTGCTGCAACATGGAAACTAAAATGCTATATGGTAACCCTGAAATCATACAACGCCACTGACAGCAGTCGGCAGGAATTTCTGACAGGAGGACCCTCAAGACCGGGGGAAATTTTGTGGCATTTTCACAAACTAGAATTAAAACAAAGTTCACTTGAACAATTCTGAAGAATATGACCATCGAGAAGTTTTCCAGCCATAGGAAATGAGGTCACATATTGGGACGGTGATGTAGGGGAGACTAGAAAAATAAATCTCGCATTTTGGTGTCTCTTTCACATAGAAATAATTTGCCAAACCATCCAGGGTAACAAAACAAATTGTGTTTGGACTGAGCACCAAACTTACATAAGCAAATATCCAGCCAAGAGACTTGAATGTGCACAAAGCTTTCGAGGAATTAACCCCATGTGAAACCACAAATAACTCTCTGTAACTATGGGACTGAGAATGTAGTAATAGAAGCCCTATAGCCGCCAGGTCAGGAAACTGCAGGTCATCAGATACCAAGAGATTCATAAACTGCATCACCGAAGGGCTCCTGGGACCGACCACTGAAACACGAGGATCCCAGACTTCTAGAGGAAGTTTTCATTTGATCTGTTGCTTTTTTAGAAAAGTCTAGGAGAATTCCATCAAAACCAAAAAAGGCTTGGGGTAAAGTTGGGAGCAAAAGATTATGGAGCTACTCCAACCTTTCAAGTAATGTCCACATTTAACCCCGTAAAGACCCACATTTTTTTTCTTTTTTTTACTCCCCATCTTCCAAGAGCCGTAACTTTTTCAATTTTTACTTCACATAGGAAAATGAGGGCTTCCTTCTTACAGGGCATGTTTTATTTTTTAATGGCACCATTTAAAGGAAACATGTCACCACAATCTGCCAATTAAAACCAGATAGCGACACATATCCATTTCTTCTGGTTTTATTTTCTGATTGCAGATTTATTCTACTTCCTGAACAGGATTATGGGGGCTGCCATCTTGCCTGAGCTGTTCTTAACAGCATTTAGAAAGCAAATTGCTTTACGCCAAGGAATTTATTTTGTTTAAAATGTAACTGCCAATTTTTATTTTTTGCTAATGTGTAGGGGCAGAGATAGAGAACCTTTTTTTAATATACTTTTTTTTAGGGAAATCATTTATTTATAGTAGGAAACTTGGACTGTAGGACCTTAGCAGCACTCTCTCAAATGAACGTTGCTACGTGACATCCATCTACCTAACAGCACAGTGCTGCTCTGAATAGGAAGACGGGCTGGGAGCTGCCGGGCCTCTGCCTTCACTGCACGCTGCTCTAATTTTAATAACCTTAGCTCAGACCCCAATGTGAATGATTCCCAATCAGACCTCAAATAAGAGCCCAAATATAAATAAGACCCCCCACTCAGACCTCAGATGAGACCTACATGAGCAAATAAATACAAAAAAATTTAAAAAAAAATCAACTTCTCTCCTGCTCCGGACACGGCAGGCTTCCAGGATCCAGCTCTCTCTTCTTCCTGCCGCACGCTGTGCTGTGAACCAACGCGCACAGAGTGAGTTCAGAGAGCGCCCTCACGCGGTGCACAGTCACAGCACAGCAGAGGACCAGGAAGACTGGCGTACAGAGCCCAGGGAGCGCTGCATTCACCGATTCCCAGTTCTCAAGTACTAATGAGCGCTTCCATAATGGAGGTGCTCATTAGTATTTGCCGCCATAAAGACACAGTGACATTTTTCCCCCACTTTAGGAGGAAAAAAGTGCGTCTTGTGGGAAGAAAAATAAGGTATTTAATGTATAGTTATTAGTGTACTGTCCCCACCAATCTATGAGGGAGCAGTGAGGGCAGACGCCCGGCAGCTTCCATCACTGCCTGACTTCCTAGTCAGCGCAGCGCTCTGCTGTTAGGAAGATGGATATCCATTAGCAACACTCATTTAGAGAGCGCTGCTAAGGGACATTTCAGCCCAAGTTTTCTACTATAAACATTTGTGGCTGTGGCTATGTATCTTATGAAGCAAATACTAATGAACGCTTTCATTATCGAGTGTCCTCGATCGAAGGTGTATAGCATCATGGAAGTAGTGCATATAGGTGCGCAACGTCAGGTCACAATGCAGAATGGCGCCAGCAGAAGACCAGGGAGCAGTGAGTGCAGGAAAAGTGCGCTGGATCTGCAGAGAAGCGGCGCCGTCCAGAGCAGGAGAGGTAAGTTGTTTTATTCATTTTACTGTCTGATTTGAGGTCTCTGAAGATTGGAGGGTCTGATAAGAGCTCTGATAAATACTGGGAGTTCTGATATAGATTGGGAGTCTGATGAAGAATGGGATGTCTGAACTGTGGTCTGCTAAATAAAATATTTTTTTTTTCATTTTCCTCGTGCAAAAAGTAGGTGTGTCTTATAATCAGGTGCTTCTTATTAATGAAAATTCATTATAACAGAAAGTGTGATGTAATCACCTGATAGCTTATACCACAGACTACAATAGAATACTATGAGATTTTTACCAGCTGCCTGTCAAACTGTGCCTCAGGCACCGCTTAGCAGGCAGCTTACTATGACAGGCTCGAGAGCCTTCACAGCAAAGCCCCTTCCCACTGTCTAACTCTTGAGATGCCGCAGTTGCTATTAAAATCACTAGCTCTATTATACAGTAGGCACCCGCTGTGTAAGGAACAGGATCACCTTGTGAACTCACTACATACATGCCCCAACCGTCTGTGACTGATATATAAGCCAAGTGTCGTTAAGAGACTAAAATAAAAACAAAGCTGTGTTCACTTGCTAAAGAACAGAACAGACGAAGAACAAATGGTACATTGTAACAATTCAAAGTGACAGTACCCAAAACCACTTCTCCACTGCGGCCATAGACACGACGTCATTATGTAAAGTTACATTGCAAGAACTAACTACATAACAACTGGTCAGTGTAGATGTTCAATATACCTGCTGCCAAATCATGATCCGTTTACTCTTTCGAAACGCTGCTAGAAACAATTTGTATTTGTTCAAGAAGAAAAAAAAACTTGACCCGAGACGCAACTAGCCTAACGTCTTCTGCTTCACTTAGAAAATGGTGGAAAAAAATAAACAAACAAAAAAAACTGCACACCGATAGCGAAGGATCAATCTGGTGGAAGTAGCACACACTCAACCTGAATCGTGCTTACCAGGCACAACTCTAGGGCAAAGCATATAGGTGGGCAGAGAACGAGGCAGCAGCTGGCTCCAGGGAGGTAAGTATGGTAGGTACCTCCTACCGCAGGTGAAGGCAGATGAAAGAGCAGCTGGAGCAGGGGAGCTTGAACATAGAAGGATACATGTACAGTATATTTGATAGAAGATACTTTATTTGGCAATGCATTTCATCACCGTAATCGTGACTCCATCAGGCCATATGTACAAGTAACAGACAGAGATTCATTTAAAGTGCATCTGTCAGCAGATTTGTAATTATGAAACTGGCCGACCAGTTACATGTGCGCTTGGCAGCTAAAGGCATCTGTCTTGGTCCCATCTTCATATGTGTCCATATTACTGAGGAAAATGAAGTTTCAATATATGCAAATGAGACTCTAGGAGCAACAGGGGCGTTGTCATTACTCTTAGAGGCTCTACTCTCTCTGCAACTGCCATGCCCTCTCCACTTATATTGAAAGGGCCAGGCAGTGGTCACGTTTACAGTGCCCGACCCCGTCAATGAAAATGCAGAGGGTGTGGCAGTTGTAGAGAGAGTGGAGCCACTAGGTGTAATGGCAACTGCCCTGTTGCTCCCTCTGCACCTAGACTGACATGGCCAGGCAGCGGTCACCTTTACACTCCCTGACCCCGTCAATGAAAGTGCAGAGGGCACGGGCAGTTGTAGAGAGAGCTGAGCTTCTAGACTCAGATGCTATAGACAGGTGTGCTTTCTACAGTCATGGCCAAAAGTTTTGAGAATGATACAAATATTAATTTTTACAAAGTCTACTGCTTCAGTTTTTATAATGACAATTGCATATACTCCAGAATGTTATAAAGAGTGATCAGCTTAACAGCAATTACTTGCAAAGTCAATATTTGCCTAGAAAATGAACTTTATCCCCCAAAACACATTTCAACATCATTTCAGCCCTGCCTTAAAAGGACCAGCTAACATCGTTTCAGTGATTGCTCCATTAACACAGGTGTGGGTGTTGATGAGGACAGGGCTGGAGATCAATCTGTCATGATTAAGTAAGAATGACACTGCTGTAAACTTTAAAAGGAGGCTGGTGCTTGGCATCATTGTTTCTCTTCTGTTAACCATGGTTATCTCTAAAGAAACACGTGCAGTCATCATTGCACTGCACAAAAATGGCCTAACAGGGAAGAGTATCGCAGCTAGAAAGATTGCACCTCAGTCAACAATCTATCGCATCATCAAGAACTTCAAGGAGAGAGGTTCCATTGTTGCCAAAAAGGCTCCAGGGTGCCCAAGAAAGAACAGCAAGCGCCAGGACCGTCTCTTAAAAGTGTTTCAGCTGCGGGATCGGGCTACCAGCAGTGCAGAGCTTGCTCAGGAATGACAGCAGGCAGGTGTGAGTGCATCTGCACGCACTGTGAGGCGGAGACTCTTGGAGCAAGGCCTGGTCTCAAGGAGGGCAGCAAAGAAGCCACTTCTCTCCAGAAAAAAAAACATCAGGGACAGACTGATATTCTGCAAAAGGTACAGGGAGTGGACTGCTGAGGACTGGGGTAAAGTTATTTTCTCTGATGAATCCCCTTTTCGGTTGTTTGGGACATCTGGAAAACAGCTTATTCGGAGAAGACGAGGTGAGCGCTACCACCAGTCTTGTCTCATGCCAACTGTAAAGCATCCTGAAACCATTCATGTGTGGGGTTGCTTCTCAGCCAAGGGAATCAGCTCTCTCACAGTCTTGCCTAAAAACACAGCCATGAATAAAGAATGGTACCAGAATGTCCTCCAAGAGCAACTTCTCCCAACCGTCCAAGAGCAGTTTGGCGATCAACAATGCCTTTTCCAGCATGATGGAGCACCTTGCCATAAAGCAAAGGTGACAACTAAATGGCTCAGGGAACAAAACATAGAGACTTTGGGTCCATGGCCTGGAAACTCCCCAGATCTTAATCCCATTGAGAACTTGTGGTCAATCATCAAGAGACGGGTGGACAAACAAAAACCTACAAATTCTGACAAAATGCAAGCATTGATTGTGCAAGAATGGACTGCTATCAGTCAGGATTTGGTCCAGAAGTTGATTGAGAGCATGCCAGGGAGAATTGCAGAGGTCCTGAAGAAGAAGGGTCAACACTGCAAATATTGACTTGCTGAATTAACTCATTCTAACTGTCAATATAAGCTTTTGTTACTCATAATATGATTGCAATTATATTTCTGTATGTGATAAAAACATCTGACAAACACACATAAAAACCAGAGGGCAGCAGAGCATGTGAAAATATAATATTTGTGTCATTCTCAAAACTTTTGGCCATGACTGTAGAATGCAGCCATGTTCTTCTTACTCAGATCAGCCCTTTTAAATCTGCTGTACTATTAATGTACAGAGGGAGCTACACAATCCTCCATATATAGAAGCAGTGCTGACACAAGCCATGACGTGGTTTCTCACTGTATTAATTTTTATTTTATCAGATATTGCCTCCTTTTTTCTTTCAGACTTCTCTATAAAGTGTTGTACTGTGGAGCAGGGAGGACGTTCATTCTCTTGTGCTGAATGTGCCTGTGGTATCACAGAACTGATGATGTGGCAGCCCTGGAACAGCTGCTGGAAGCACTCCTATGTACACACACACACAAAGCAGCACAGGCATTTTTCTCTAATCTGCATGGTGTGGTCAAAAATATGTTCATATCTAGAAGTTCAAGCCATTCAAGCCCTGAGTACAATTCAGCAAGAAATAGAAAGATCATTTCAAACATTTTTCAAAGCCTTTAACCCTTTCAGTACCGAGCCACTTTTCACCTTAAATCCCAGGCTGATTTTTGCAAATCTGACATGTGTCACTTTATGTGGTAATAACTTTGGAACGCTTTTACTTATCCAGGCCATTCTGAGATTGTTTTCTCGTCACATATTGTGCTTCACGACAGTAGTAAATTTGTGGCAAAATATTTCATTTTTTTAATAAAAAAAATACATAATTTACCAAAAGTTTGGAAAAATTAGCAAATTTCAATTTCTCTACTTTCAAAATATATAGTAATACCTCCAAAAATAGTTATTATTTTACATTCCCCATATGTCTACTTTATGTTTGGATCATTTTGAAAATGACAATTTAGTTTTTTGGGATGTTATAAGGCTTTGAAGTTTAAAAGCAAATCTTAAAATTTTAAGATTTCCAAAACTCATTTTTTTAAGGACCAGTTCAGTTATGAAATCACTTTGTGGGGCTTATATAGTGGAAACTCCCCATAAATCACTCCATTTTAGAAACTACACCCTTCAAACTATTCAAAACTGATTTTACTAACTTTGTTAACCCTTTATGTGTTCCAGAAGAATTGACGGAAAATTGGAATGAAATTCCAAAATTTCACTTTTTTTTTTTTTAGCAGATTTTAAATTTTAATCCATTTTTCATGAAACACACCAAGGGTTAACAGCAAAACAAAACTCAAAATCTATTACCCCGATTCTGGAGTTTATAGAAACACCCCATATGTGCACAAAAACTAATGTATGGGGGCACAGCAGGCTTCAGAGTGGACGGAGCACCATATGGCTTCTAGAGCGTGGAATTAGCTGGAATAATAATTGGGAGCTATGTCACACATGAAGACACCCTGAGCTGGCCCTACAGTGGAAACCCCCAAAAAGTGACCCCATTCCAGAAACAACACCCCTCAAGGAGTATTTCAAGGTGTGTAGTGAGCACTTTGACCCATCAGGCGTATTACAGAATTTGGAAACACTTTGCTGTGAAAATGAAAAAATACAATTTTTTCCAGAAAAAGTTGGTTTAAGCACACATTTTTCACTTTCACAAGGGGTAACAGGACAAAATGCACCCCACATTTTGTTACCCATTTCCCCATTATCACGGCAACACCCCACATGTGCTCAAAAACAGATGCATGAGCGCATGGCAGGGTTCAAAACGGGAGGAGCGCCATCAGGCTTTTGGAGGACAGATTTTGCAGGATTGGCTTTTGGGAGCTATGGCGCATATGAAGACACTCTGAGATACCCCTACAGTGGAAACCCCCAAATAGTGACCCCATTCCAGAAACTACACCCCTCAAGCAGTATTTCAAGGTGTGTAATGAGCACTTTGACCTATCAGGCGTTTCACAGAATTTGGAAACACTTGGCTGTGAAAATGAAACGGGTAACAGGACAAAATGCACCCCACACTTTGTTACCCATTTTCTCCCCATTCAGGAAACACCCCATATGTGTTCGTAGCCTGCTGTATGGGCGCACAGCAGGCCTCTAGAGGCAAACAGCAAAATATGGATTTTGCAGGCCAGAATTAACAGACATGTTTTTTTTTTATTGCCATGTCACATTTAAATAATTCCTGAGGTCCCCAGAAATTAAAAACCCCAAGAAGTGACCCCATTTTGGAAAGAGCACCCCTGTACGAACATTTTAAGTGGTAGAAAGGGTACTTTTCAGCAAACTGGTGTCTAACAGTAGTCAGAAACACTTGTAAAAGCATTTCAAAGCACACATTTGTGAAAATGAAAAATTACTAGCAGACCCCAATTTAATTTTCACAAGGGATTAAAGGAGAAAATGCACCCCAGTACATGTTCCCCATTTTCTCCCCATTATAGCAGCACCCCATATGTGCTTGTAGCTCGCTGTTTTGGCGCACAGCAAGCAAGCTGCAAAATGTGCATTTTACGTTCCATTTGTCATTTAAAAAATTCCTAAGGTCCCCAGCAACTAAAAACCCCAAGAAGTGACCCCATTTTGGAAACAGCACCCCCTTACAAATATTTTAAGTGGTCAAAAGGGTACTTTTGACCTAACAGGTGTCTTACATATATATACACCTGATCTGGGCTGATCTGAGGTCTGATGGGGGCACAGTAGGATTTTTTTATTTATTATATATCGCCCAGCTCTAGCTTAAAGAGGTTGTCCCATCTGCGCAGTTATGGCATATCCTCAGGATATACCAAAAATATCCGATAGGTGTGGGTCCCACAGGGCCTCGTCAGGCTCCATTCACACGTCCTGTTTTTCTTTCCTGATTCGATCCTGATTTTTTCAGGACCCATTGAAATGAATGGATCCAGATCAGGATCAGGATCGAACCAGGAAAGAAAAACAGGACATGTGAATGGACCCTTAAAGGGAATCTGTCATGCTGGTTTTAGTCTATTATCTACAATAATACATCAGTAGCAATGAAGGTAAGAAGTCCAGATCACCATTTTATATTTTCCTACTGTCCCCATTCCCCGACTATCAGTACTGAAATACAGTCCGGACTGCTGTGCTGTTCTAACATAATGGAGAAGACTCATGGGTGCATAGATGGCAGGCCTGATAATGCATTTTAATGCCCCATTGAGCACTCACAGCAAAGAAATGGGGCAGTTGGAAAATAAAACAAAGTGATCTGGACTCCTCATCTATAGTACTACTCATGTATCACTGTAGACAATGGTCAAAAGTCGAGCTGACAGATTCCCTTTAAAAGGCCAGGCCAACCAATATCATCCCATAAATCCTTGTTCAGATTGAGATCTAGAGAAATTAGAGTCACTATAGATAGGTTTTCCGGGATTACTATGGTTTTTACCAGATACAGATATGCTCACGTAGTTACTTACCTGATGTACATATTTCATGCTTTTTTCCTTTTAATTTGGACTCTCCTAAACCGTTTTTATCATGTGAACAAATCACTCTGGTTTGTTTACACTGTATATGTTGCACTACCTGTTGCTGTATCCAACCAAACCCATGATGCACTTCTCCTTTCTCACAGCTCCAGCACCACCCCTAACAAGGCCCAGCTAGTTTATAGCTAGGGCTGCAGTAAACGATTATTTTAGTAATCAAGTAATCTATCGATTATTCCAACGATTAATCGAGTACTCTAATAAGAAAAAACATCTTAAAATAATGTATTGCTTTATAAAAACAATATTTATTACTACTTACAGTGGTACACAGTGTTTTGAATGCACATAAGGCTTCTTTCACAGATGCAATATACATTCTGTCAGAAGAACAGCCAGCCTGAATGTACCGTATCAGGTATAACTGGATACTGCCGGCTGCTGCAGTGATTGACTGTAATGGGGTCCGGCCTTGTTACAGCGTTCAAGCTGGGTTTTGGCTGGATACTACAAAAAATATGCTTCAAGTAGCGTTTTTTGTTTGGACCATACCCATCGTGTAAGCTAGAACATGGACAGATGGCCTGCCCTGGACCACATTATAGTCAATGAGAGCATATAGCAGCTAGAGTATGCGGCTATACCCAATATGGTATATACAGCAGGCTGCTCTTTTGCCAGTCTGTGTATCTATTATACACCAAGGCCATCAAATTAACCCCTCCATGTCCCCCAGCACCATCATTAGCCCCTCCATGTTCCCCAAGGCCATCAAATTAACCCCTCCATGTCCCCGAGCACCATAATTAACCCCTCCATGTCCCCCAGCACCATCATTAGCCCCTCCATGTCCCCCAAGGCCATCAAATTAACTCTTCCATGTCCCCGAGCACCATAATTAACCCCTCCATGTCCCCCAGCACCATCATTAGCCCCTCTATGTCCCCCAAGGCCATCAAATTATCCCCTCCATGTCCCCCAAGGCCATCAAATTAACTCTTCCATGTCCCCCAGCACCATCATTAGCCCCTCCATGTCCCCCAAGGCCATCAAATTATCCCCTCCATGTCCCCCAGAGCCATAATTAGCCCCTCCATGTCCCCCAAGGCCATCAAATTACCCACTCCATGTCCCCCAGCACCATCATTAGCCCCTCCATGTCCCCCAAGGCAATCAAATTAACCCCTCCATGTCCCCCAGCACCATCATTAGCCTCTCCATGTCCCCCAAGGCCATCAAATTAACCCCTCCATGTCCCCCCATCACCATAATTAGCCCCTCCATGTCCCCCAAGGCCAAATTAACCCCTCCATGTCCCCCAGCACCATCATTAGCCCCTGCATGTCCCCCAAGGCCATCAAATTAATCCCTCCATGTCCCCAAGGCCATCAAATTATCCCCTCCATGTCCCCCAGCACCATCATTAGCCCCTCCATGTCCCCCAAGGCCATCAAATTATCCCCTCCATGTCCCCCAGAGCCATAATTAACCCCTCCATGTCCCCCAAGGCCATCAAATTATCCCTCCATGTCCCCCAGAGCCATAATTAGCCCCTCCATGTCCCCCAGGCACCATAATTAGCCCCTCCATGTCCCCCAGCACCATAATTAGCCCCTCCATGTCCCCCAAGGCCATCAAATTAACCATGTCCCCCAAGGCAATCAAATTAACCCCTCCATGCCCCCAGCAGCCCCTGCATGTCCCCCAAGGCCATCAAATTAATCCCTCCATGTCCCCCCATCACCATAATTAGCCCTCCATGTCCCCCCAAGGCCAAATTAACCCCTCCATGTCCCCCAGCACCATAATTAGCCCCTCCATGTCCCCCAAGGCCATCAAATTAACCCCTCCATGTCCTCCAGTGCCATGAGCCAGCCCCCTACTCTTTTAACAATACTTACCTTACCAGACAGGGTCCACTCACCACGCTGCTGGGCGACATGGAGTCCGCAGGAGACGACCGCTGCTTCTTCGCAGCATGCAGTGGGAGGGGCCTGACGTCACACACACAGCGCCAGCGCGCCAGGCAGCGCGCGCGCTGACACTGTGTGTGAAGCCAGGCAGCGCGGTGCCAACAGGAGGCCACGGAGCAGTGAGTGAAAGCCTTTTTTCACTCACCCTCTGTTGCCACGTGATTTAAACGAATCCTCGATGCAGGAAAACTGCATCGAGGATTTTTTTGTGTCGATTTCATCGAGTACCTCGATGAATCGTTTCAGCCCTATTTATAGCTCCTCCCACCCAGCTCGTTACATAGACACTCTCCTATCACTGCCCCTAACAACCCCCAACTAGTTTATAGCTCCTCCCACCCAGCTCGTTACATAGACACTCTCCTACCACTGCCCTGCCCATGGACATAACATTACAGGAAATAAGTCTGGCCCTGTCACTCAAAGGGGAGGGGGAAGCACATACAGCGCAGGCAGTGTTGCACTAGCACTATTGTCAGCCCCCTGGTGATCCAACTAGTTAACGTATTCACCGCAAGTCTCCATATACAGACCACTCATAAAAGGGTGGATACAGTCTTAGAAAGTCCACTAGACCATGATCTGTAAGAAAAACATGAAGACACAGATCGTATCATCTCTGAATGTCTTCTAACCACAGCCACCACATTGAATATTCACCAATGCAAGTATCCAAATACTAAGGGTCCATTCACACGAACGTATATTTGCGGGTCCGCATTATTGCGGACCCGCAAATATACGGGGGCCGTCCGGGGTGTGTTCCGCAGCGCTCGGAACACACGCTGGGCCGCCCCATTGAAAATGCCTATACTTGTCCGTGCGCACGGACAAGTATAGGACATGCTTCAAAAGAGCCACGGCACGGAGCTAGCTCCATGCCGCGGCTCCTGGCCCCATAGAGGTGAATGGGGCCGCATCTATTCCGCAATTTTGAGGATAGATACGGCCCCATTCAATATGGTCGTGTGAATGGGGCCGTATCTATCCGCAAAATTGCGGGAATAGATGCGGCCCCATTCACCTCTTTTGAAGCATGTCCTATACTTGTCAGTACGCACGGACAAGTATAGGCATTTTCAATAAGGGGTCACACGGCGTGTGTTCCGAGCGCTGCGGAACACACGCCAGGGCGCCCCCCGTATATTTGCGGGTTCGCAAATATACGTTCGTGTGAATGGACCCTAAGGCATATGATTCTCCACAGCATTCAATAATGTCTCCTATGTTCTGTTTCTACGGACAGGGTACCAGGCACTGCTGTGTCACATCGCGGCCAAAAATGATGGTACATTGCGGAACTGCACAAACTGCAAGGGACCAATGGCATAGGGAATGCTTCAGTAGACTGTTAGGCCCCTTTCACACGAGCGAGTTTTCCACACGGGTGCAACGCGTGACGTGAACGCATAGCACCCGCGCTGAATCCTGACCCATTCATTTCAATGGGTCTGTGTACATGAGCGTTTTTTTCCACGCATCAGTTCTGCGTTGCGTGAAAAATGCAGAATGTTCTATGTTCTGTGTTTTTTTTTCACGCAGCCCTGGTCCCATAGAAGTGAATGAGGCTTCAGTGAAAAACGCATTGCATCCTGAAGCAAGTGTGGATACAATGCGTTTTTTACTGATGGTTGCTAAGAGATGTTGTTTGTAAACCTTCAGTTTTTTATCACGCGCGTGAAAAACACATCAAAATGCATTGCACCTGCGCAGAAAAAAACTGAACAACTGAACGCAATTGCAGACAAAACTGACTGAACTTGCTTGCAAAATGGTGCGAGTTTTCCTGAACGTACCCTGAACACATCCGGACCTAATCCGTCATGCTCGTGTAAAAGGGGCCTTAGGCACAACACACAAATTTACCTCTCTGGTCCAGATGTCAACACCTTATCATCTAGAATCCCCATTGCCTATCCTCTATTCTATAACCTCCTTTTTCTCCTCTCGCTTTCTAAAATTTAACATGGATAAAACAGAATTTATCACTTTTCCCCTTCGGACTCAGTCCCCTATTCAGACCTTTCTATCGCAGACAACGGCTGCACACTCTCCCCAGTCAACCAAGTCCGCTGCCTTGGGGTAACCTTAGATTCTGCTCTGTCCTTCCATCCTGCTCAATCCAGTGTGCAAAAATACTTGTACCTGCCCCCATCATCTCCCGCCTACACTACTGTAACATCCTTCTCAGTGGTTTCCCATTGAGCACTCTGACACCCCTTCAATCTATCCTCAAAAAATAATCCACCAATCCCCCTATTACTCTCTTGTCTCTTCTCTCTGCCAATCTCTTCACTGGCTTCCAGTTGGCAAGAGAATCCAGTACAAAACACTTACTAGGACATACAAGGCCATCCACAACCTGTCCTTCCATACATCTGTGACCTGATCTCCCGATACCTTCCTAGAAGCAATCTCCAATCCTCACAAGACCTCCTTCTCTACTCTCCTATCTCCTCTTCCCACAATCGCCTCTAAGATTTCTCCCGTGCAGCCCCCATACTCTGGAACTCTCTACCGCAACGTATCAGACGCTCACCAACCGTGAAAACCTTAAAAAAATCCACCTCTTCAGACAAGCCCGCTGCCTCTATATCACCATGACCAGCTCTACCCTCTCCTACTGTGTCCTTCTCCCATACCATGTAGATTGTAAGCACTCACAGGCAGGACCCTTCTCTACCAGTTTATAACTTGTCTTGTTAATGCTCATTGCACTTTTTTTTAATTATGTAACTATACCCCTTATCATATGAACAGCGCCATGGAATGAATGATGCTTAAATAGTAGCATTAATAATAAGAATATTAATATGGGCGAAAAAATTTGCCATAAAATCTGAAATACAGCCGGGACTGATGGTTCTTAAAACTAATTATGTGAAAACTATTAAAATTGCACAAGTAGAAAATAAGACAAGCAAGAATATGAACAAAGTTACTACTAAAATATATTTATCAGTAGACCAGACAAGAATGGATGGGAAGTCAGGAATAGCACAAATATCTTGATAGTGTGCCGCCATCTAGAGTGTGTACTTGGTATTGCACTCTGGTTTGTTACATTAGCATTTTCCCATTCTGTTAAAGAGTAACTAAACTTTTGGATGTTTGTTAAGGACAGGTTAACAAAAATTTATATAAATGTTTAGTTACTCTTTAAATAGGACCTGTCACCACAAAATTCAATGCAATCTGAAAGCGCCATATTATAGAGCAGGAGTAGCTGAGCAGATTGATATATAGTTTTGTGGTAAAAGATCGAGTAAAACCTGTATTTTATAAATTTATATTTCTGCTTTTTCTACCTCCTTTGAAAAACTATTGGTACAGGGAGCAGGTGTTGATGGCATTGTGTACATAGGGAGAGAGCTGTCAGTCACTGGTAAATCCTCCACCCAGTACGGAGGGCACTTCACAGGGCTGCAGATGTAAATGTATAAATTACAAGTTTTAGGCCTCATTCACACGACCGTATATATTCCGTGTCCGTATAAAAACGGAATGGAAGACATACGGAATGTCTTCCGTAGTGTTCCGCATTTTTGCAGACCCATTGACTTTAAATGGGGCTACGGACGTGTTTTGCGGCCAAGTATATGACATGTTTCATTTTTTTTGCGGGAGAACTTCCATACACGGTGTGCATTCCGCATTTTTTTTCTCCTATGGAAAAATGAATGGGTCCGTATGGTTCCGCATCTTATCCGCAAAAATGCGGATAAGATACGGAAATGAACATACGGTCGTGTGAATGGGGCCTTACTTAAAGGGGTTGTCCGGGTTCACAGCTGAACCCGGACATACCCCTAATTTCACCCAGACAGCCCCCTGACTAGGGCATCGGAGCATCTCATGCTCCGATGCCCTCCCTTGCCCTGCGCTGGATCGCGCAGGGCAAGGGTTTTTGTTTACATTATACACGCTTCCGCCCGGCAGTGTGTTCGGTGACGTCACCGGCTATAATGGGCCAGCTTTAGCGCTGCCCTAGCCAGTAAAACTAAAGCCCGCCCATCAGCGCCGGTGACGTCACCGGGCTCACTGCTGGGCGGAAGCCTCCGACCGGCAGAGCCCGGTTCGTCACCGGAACCGGACTAAATGCCTTTGCCCTACGCTAAATAGCGCAGGGCAAAGGAGGGCAAAGGAGGGCATCGGAGCATGAGATGCGCCGATGCACTAGTCAGGCGGGCTGCCTGGGTGAAAGTAAGGGAAGGTCCGGGTTCAGCTCTGAACCTGGACAACCCCTTTAAATCTTTTCCTATAAAACTACATATCAGTCTGCTCAGCTCCTCCTGCTCTATAATATGCTGCCTGCAGACTGCACTGCATTTCGTGGTGAAAGGTCCTATTTATAGTCCCTATGTTCCAGCCATAAAACAAACTAGAACCCCTACTAGAAGTCAATGGGACCCACCAAGATTTCATCTGTATTCTGCTCATAAGAACAAACAGGGGGCACAAGGCATTTGTATTTTTCAGCATGTCTAATTCCCTACTACATGAAAAGGGAGCACTTACAGTATATGTTAGGGACCTGCTTCAAGGGCATGTTCATACATGCTGGATGTGCTGCAGAATTTCTACAGCATAGTTCTGGGTGGACAATCTGCAGGGTTTACAAAGCAAAGGGAAAGAGACTTGACAAAATCTACATGATGCAGAAAAAAAAAATCAGTAGAGTGGATTTTACATCTGCAGCATGACAAGTTAAGCCATTTTCACCTTTGAAATGCGTAGACCATAATAAGCGCAGCGTCCTCCACTGGGGAATGAACTCTGTAAGCAAGACCTGTGTGATTCTTTGCAAGACCAGCTCCCATTGTGAAGACCCTCGCACATCAAATATGGGTCACTAAACCTTTGCTAAAAACACAACAGTATAGAAGCTCTGCTCAGGGTACTCTGCAATTTTGGCTACATGTACACGACACACCATGCACGCCATTTGTGCATCCATTTCCTGGCCGTCTGTCCGTTTTTAATGGCCATTTTTCATCCTTTTTTCAGTAGTAGCCCTATCTGTAATAACGTCCCCCATAAGGGCCCCCAACTGTAATAATGTTCCCCACAGCGGCCCCCAGATACAACAATGCTCCCCATAGCGGCCCCCAGATACAACAATGTCCCCCACAGCGGCCCCCAGATACAACAATGTCCCCCATAGCGGCCCCCAGATACAACAATGTCCCCCATAGCGGCCCCCAGATACAACAATGTTCCCCATAGCGGCCCCCAGATACAACAATGTCCCCCATAGCGGCCCCCAGATACAACAATGTCCCCCATAGCGGCCCCCAGATACAACAATGTCCCCCATAGCGGCCCCCAGATACAACAATGTTCCCCATAGCGGCCCCCAGATACAACAATGCTCCCCATAGCGGCCCCCAGATACAACAATGTCCCCATAGCGGCCCCCAGATACAACAATGTCCCCCATAGCGGCCCCCAGATACAACAATGTCCCCCATAGCGGCCCCCAGATACAACAATGTTCCCCATAGCGGCCCCCAGATACAACAATGCTCCCCATAGCGGCCCCGCCCCCCAGATACAACAATGTCCCCCATAGCGGCCCCCAGATACAACAATGTCCCCCATAGCGGCCCCCAGATACAACAATGTCCCCCATAGCGGCCCCCAGATACAACAATGTCCCCCATAGCGGCCCCCAGATACAACAATGTCCCCCATAGCGGCCCCCAGATACAACAATGTCCCCCATAGCGGCCCCCAGATACAACAATGTCCCCCCATAGCGGCCCCCAGATACAACAATGTCCCCCATAGCGGCCCCCCGATACAACAATGCTCCCCATAGCGGCCCCCAGATATAACAATGTCCCCCACAGCGGCCCCCAGATACAACAATGTCCCCCACAGCGGCCCCAGATACAACAATGTCCCCCACAGCGGCCCCCAGATACAACAATGTCCCCCATAGTGGCCCCCAGATTACAACAATGTTCCCCATAGTGGCCCCCAGATACAACAATGTCCCCCATAGTGGCCCCCATCTGTAATGTTTCATTTTCGCATAAAATAAAAATACTCACCTCATCCACTTACACAGTTGCGGTTGCCCCTCTCTTCATTGAAAATGATCTGCAGGTACTTTTTAATGAAGAGAGGAGCGACTGCCTTTGCACGTGCAAGTGGATTAGGTTTTTTTTTTTTTCTATTTCAATATAATCCCTAAAAGGCCACATTGTCCAAGTGTACTCGGGTGCACTCCTGTCTAAGCAGCCGTTAAATACGGTCCAATTGATTTCAACTTGGTCCGTCTGGCTGTGAAAACGGCCAAAAATAGGACATGTCCTATTCTCTGACAGCCACTATTCACTGACCGATAAAAAAACAGCCATGTGAATCGCCCCTAGACCTTAATTGGTGCTAAAAATGGCAGTGTGACAGCGCTACTTAAATGGCAGTCACATGGCCATTTTTCACTGTTATGTGCATGAAGCCTTTGGCTTTTTTGGGCATGTGGAGTACAGATCCATAGAAAGTATACATGATCTGCACAATTGAAAAGCCAAGCACAGCCGATGAAAGTCAAAGTTGTTTAGCGTTCTGAGCAGAGCTTCTGCTCCTTCATGTTATGTAACGGAAATGTAGCGTTATACTCCACTCGTACACTCAAATGAGCGACCGCATCTGCCCCAGTGATGACTACTTGGAGATTTGAGAAATTAACCAGCAGCAGTCAAGTGATCACTCGGCTGCCTTCTATCCAAAAATCTGAAGAAAACCCTTTAAAAGGAGCATTTACAGTGCCTTGCGAAAGTATTCGGCCCCCTGGAACTTTTCAACCTTTTGCCACATTTCAGGCTTCAAACAAAAAGATATAACATTTTACATTTTTGGTGAAGAATCAAACAAGTGGGTCACAATTGTGACGTGGAACGAAATTTATTGGATCATTTAAACTTTTTTTGTAATAATAAAACTGAAAAGTGGGGCGTGCAAAATTATTTGGCCCCCTTGCATTAATACTTTGTTGTGCCACCTTTTGCTGCGATTACAGCTGCAAGTCTCTTGGGGTATGTCTCTATCAGTCTTGCACATCTAGAGACTGAAATTCTTGCCCATTCCTCCTTGCAAAACAGCTCAAGCTCTTTGAGGTTGGATGGAGAGCGTTTGTGAACAGCAGTTTTCAGCTCTTTCCACATATTCTCAATTGGATTCAGGTCTGGACTTTGACTTGGCCATTCTGAGACCTGAATACGTTTATTTTTGAACCATTCCATTGTAGATTTTGCTTTATGTTTGGGATCATTGTCTTGTTGGAAGATAAATCTCCGTCCTAGTCTCAGGCCTTTTGCAGACTCCAACAGGTTTTCATCCAGAATGGTCCTGTATTTGGCTCCATCCATCTTCCCATCAATTTAACCATCTTCCCTGTCCCTGCTGATGAAAAGCAGGCCCAAACCATGATGCTGCCACACCATGTTTGACAGTGGGGATGGTGTGTTCAGGGTGATGAGCTGTGTTGCTTTTATGCCAAACATATCGTTTTGCATTGTTTCCAAAAAGTTGGATTTTGGTTTCATCTGACCAGAGCACCTTCTTCCACATGTTTGGTGTGTCTCCCAGGTGGCTTGTGGCAAACTGTAAACAAGACTTTTTATGGATATCTTTGAGAAATGGCTTTCTTCTTGCCACTCTTCCATAAAGGCCAGATTTGTGAAGTGTTCGACTGATTGTTGTCCTATGGACAGACTCTCCCACCTCAGCTGTAGATCTCTGCAGTTCATCCAGAGTGATCATGGGCCTCTTGGCTGCATCTCTGATGAGTCTTCTCCTTGTTTGAGATGAAAGTTTAGAGAGACGGCCGGGTCTTGGTAGATTTGCAGTGGTCTGATACTCCTTCCATTTCAATATGATCGCTTGCACAGTGCTCCTTGGGGTGTTTAAAGCTTGGGAAATCTTTTGGTATCCAAATCCGGCTTTAAACGTCTCCACAACAGTATCACGGACCTGCCTGGTGTGTTCCTTGGTCTTCATGATGCAGAACCCTGAGACTATCACAGAGCAGGTGCATTTATCTGGAGACTTGATTACACACAGGTGGATTCTATTTATCTTCATCAGTCATTTAGGACAACATTGGATCATTCAGAGATCCTCAATGAACTTCTGGAGTGAGTTTTCTGAACTGAAAGTAAATGGGTCGAATAATTTTGCACGCCCAACTTTTCAGTTTTATTATTACAAAAAAAGTTTAAATGATCCAATAAATTTCGTTCCACTTCACAATTGTGACCCACTTGTTGTTGATTCTTCACCAAAAATTTAAAATGTTATATCTTTTTGTTTGAAGCCTGAAATGTGGCAAAAGGTTGAAAAGTTCCAGGGGGGCGAATACTTTCACAAGGCACTGTATATTACCAGGCCAGAAATTATAACAAATATGCCATTTACACAATATATGTATACAGCATGTACATTGTAATAATGACTGTGCCTGGCACAGGCAGTGCTATGCTCATTAGGGATGAGCGAATCGACTTCAGACGAAGCATCCAAAGTCGATTTGCATAAAATTTCATTAGAATACTGTACGGAGCGGGAACTCCATACAGTATTAGAATGTATTGGCTCAGATGAGTATTACTAATCTTCTACAGTGCAGAGATTTTTAGAAACCATTTTAAATGGCCAGTTAACCCCTGTAACCCCTTCCAGCACCAAGGTGCAGAAGGGATATACGGAGTGGGCTCACAAGGTCATCCTGCTCCATTTGCGACAGGTGCTGGCCTGTGTAATGCAGCTGACCAGGAAATTACCAGGATTGGAGATGACTCTGATCCCAGTCATTTAACTCCTCATATGCCACGGTCAACAGCAACCATAGCAACTGTAGGGTTATAAAGAGGGAAGGGGCTCCCTCTGTCCTCTGAGCCCCCACCCCCAGTAGTGAAATTGTGGGATTGCTACCTCCATCATACACGTAAACATGGGGCCCAGTCGCGTGTCCATCAGCGGCCTAAGCCGCACGTTTTCCACGACACATGTATGCAATCAGCCATAAGGATGATCACATACATTTCACTCCCATAACGGCGTTCCCTGGCTGAGGTTGTGGAACCTCTTACACTGTACTAACAATTTGAAGCCATTGCCATAGGGCTATGTGAATAGAAAAGTAAAAAAGTTATGACTCTGGGAAGCCAGGGAGTGAAAAACAAAAAGGAAAAAAAAAAAAAAAAAAATTTAGGCTGAAATGCCATGGAAGCACTCCATAGTACTTCAGCGGCTTTCGCTCCGTGCCTCCACACCTTATCTTCTGGAAGTGAATGAGTCCGCATCTATAATACGGTCCAATACAGGCTCCAGTTGACCATGTGTATGAGCCCTTAATATGACAGCCTGGGGCATTGTGAAGGCTGCCAGGCCTGACATAGTAAACGGCCTGTTAAGCCTGTCAAAATTGTAAATCTTATTCAAGTCCTTTAAGGGAAATAAAAATGTAATATTTTTATAGAGTATAAAAACACTAAAATATTAACAATTCAAGCCCCCCCCCCATTTTACATATAAAAATAAACATATTGCAGCATCCAAAACTGCCTGACAAATTCCAATATAAAAAATATTTATTGTACACATTAAAAAATAAGAACAAAGCAAAATGGCTGTTGCATTTTTTAATCAATGCACCCACCTAAAAATTTTATAAAAAGTAGTCAAAAAGTCATATGTACCCCAAAATGGTACCAATGAAAGCTACAGCTCATCCCAGCCAAAAACAGGCCTTCGTATAGCTCTGCAGATGGAAACATAAAAAATGTTATGGGTGTCAGAATATGGGCATGCAAAGAAACTCTTTAAAGTTTTATATTTATTTTAACCCCTTCGCGACCAGCGCCGTACATGTACGGCGCTGGGGCGATGCGGGCACATGGCGCCCGCTCGCGGGTGCGGCGGGCGTCATGGCCGGCAAGTCTCTGCTGTTTCTAACAGCAGAGACTTGCCGCTACTTACCGCCATCGGCGGCGTCTTCCGGGGTGACTAGATGCCGTGATCACACGTGATCACGGCATCTAGTTGCGTCTAAACCCGGAAGCGTTCGCTTCCGGGTGGTGTACAGACACCCCGTGTGGCCAATCGGGGTGTCTGTACACCATATGAAAACTGTAATCCTCGCTGGTGAGGATTACAGTTTTCAAAGTGCAATTCTTATTCTGGCCACTAGATGGCAGGCCAGGATAAGAAATGAGCAATTGATGGATTTCTGAGTCTATAAAACCCAGAATTGCTCATAAAGAAAAAAAAAAAAGCCACAATTTATAAGCCCATATTTGAGCTTTCTAATAGTAAAAAAAAATTAAAAAAAAATGTTAAAAAATATATAAAAAATAAAAAAGATGTAAAAGTTCAAATCACCCCCCTTTCCGTATAAGTAAAAAATAAATACCTAAATAACAATAAATATAGACATCATGGGTATCACCGTGACCGAAAACGCCCGTACTTTTAAAATATAAAAAAAAAATTCCAATACGGCGAATTGTGTGGCGGAAAAAAGCGTCCAAATGGCGATTTGCCGTTTTTTGTCGCTTTTTTTTTCTAAAAAAAATTAAATAAAAAGTGATCAAAAAGTCATACACACCCCAGAATGGTATCAATAAAAACTTCAGATCGTCCCGCAAAAATGAGCCCCCATACAGCTCTGTACACATAAATACCAAAAAGTTATAGGGGTCAAGATTTGACAAGGAAAAAAAAAAAAAAAAAAAGGGCAACTTTCTAATTATTTTATCACTATGAAAACGCAGGAAAAACTATACATATTAGGTATTGCCGGATTCGTACTGACCAGTAGAATGAAGTAACGGATCAGTTTTAATGCACATCGAACGCTGTAAATAAGAAACCCGTAGAACTGTAGCGGAATAGCGTTTTCTTTGCAATTTCACCCGGTTTGGAATTTTTTTCCCGCTTCCCACTACACCGTATGCAATATTAAATGGTGGCGTTGGAAAGTACAACTTGTCCCGCAAAAAACAAGCCCTCATACAGCTATGTGAACAGAAAAATAAAAGAGTTATGGCTGTTTGAAGGCAGGGAGCGCAAAACGAAAATGCAGAACCGAAAAAAGCTCTGGGCGCGAAGGGGTTAAAGTTTTATATTTATTTTAAGTAGTAAAACATAATAAAACAACATAAATCTGGTATCACTGTAATTATACTAACACACAGAATTAAAGTCATCATGTCAAGTATAAAGTGCCATTAAAAATACTCGTTCCACAAAAAAACCCTCACAAGTCTATGTGAACGGAAAAAGGAAAAACAGTCTGACTCTCCGAAGGCAGGGAGGAAAATAATGAAATCACAAAAAAACAAAATTGTCCCAGTCCTGAAGGGGTTAAGGTGAAAGCACTAAGGGGGTTCTTCATAAGGCCTATTTCACGTGTCAGTAATGACGTCCACGAAAAGATGGTGAGTGTTTCATCCGTGAAGATGTCTGTGAAGGGTTAGGGAAAGGTCCACGTGCACTGCTAGGTTGAATAGGGATTTCCTGAGCATCTCCTTACAATGGTCAGCGAAAAATACTGACACATTGCAGGAGATTTATCAAAACTGGTGTAAAGTAGAACTGGCTAAGTTGCCCATAGCAACCAATCAGAGTCATCCTTTCATTTCCCAAAGAAGCTCTGAAAAATGAAAGATGGCATCTGATTGGTTGCTATGGGCAACTAAGCCAGTTCTACTTTATCTCATCCAATGGGTCAGTATTTTTCACTGACCATTGTTAGGAGATGCCCAGGAAATCCCTTTTCAGCCTAGCAGTGCACCTTTCCCTAACCCTTCAATGGATACATCTGGGTTTCATCAATGACCAAAGTACTGCACGTCTACATTGTTTTACCAATGGAAAAAAAGATTCATTTGTCTGTTTGTCCCTTTTCACCAGCCTGCAAAAAGATATAACCTGTCCTAGTCGTATTTCTTTTGCAGACAAAGATAGGAGATTTCTACAGAATTATTTTTTTTTAATTCCCAAGTACAAACGGCAGCGGATCCACGGTTTGCAGACTGCAAAAGACATTGAGGCCTAAACGGGTACTCCTATCTTAGGCCACGTTCGCATCTGTGGCAAGCTGACCCGGCATAAATGTCAGCTGTCAGCCAAACCTCAGCTTTTATGCTGGAAAGCGGCCTTGGGGAAATGAGGATCCGGCAATAAACTATAGAATCGGCAATGCAAGAGCCAGATCTGCTGGCGGAGATGTGAAGGACGCCCTAGGCCTGCTTCACATTTGCATTGTGGCTTTCTGGTTTTGAGATCCAGCAGAGGAGCTCATAATTGGGCCAAAAACGGATCCATTTTGTCCCCATTCATTGTCAATGAAGACAAAAGTGATCAGGATGCATTCCGTTCCGTTTTGTTGAATTTTTCACTGGACACAAAAACGCGGCAAGCTGCGGTTCTGTGTCTGCGAAACGGAACCAGTATAAAAATCAATGTAAGTAATGCTACTTTCACACTAGCGTTTTTGTTGGATCCGGCAGGGTTCAGCTAAAATGCTTCCGTTACTGATAATACAACCATCTGCATCCATTGTGAATGGATCCGATTGTATTATCTTTAAAGCAAAAACGGATCCGTCATGAACTCCATTCAAAGTCAATGGAGGACGGATCCGTTTTCTATTGTGTCTGAGAAAACGGATCCGTCCCCATTGACTTGCATTGTGTGTCATAACGGATCTGTCTTGCTCCGGATCCCACGATGGAAAGAAAATCGCAGCATGCAGCGGTTTCCTCTCCGGTATGGGAATGGAATACGTTTTGGAGCATTCCGTTCTGTTTAGTTACATTTTGTCCCCATTGACAATGAATGGGGACAAAACGGAAGCGTTTTTTTTCCGGTATTGAGACCCTATGATGGATTAATGCTAGTGTGAACGTAGCCTTAGGCATTTACTGTGTCTCCTGTGGAGTAAAGTGAGAACTCTTGAAGTAGATATCTACTTCTGACAAATAATGTTTCCAAGCAGCTGAATATGCAGGGCAGGGGCGGATTGGCTATAGACCTTACAGGGAAATTTCCCGGTGGGCCAATGCCCAGTGGGCCACCAGAGCTGTCCTCACAGCCAGCTAGTGGAGGTTTTTGAGGATGTATTTTGTGCTGATGGCAGTATTTTGTGATGGACTGTGGTATTTGGCTCTGTTGAGGTGGTATAATGTGCCACAATATGGTATAGATGGCCTTATCTTCCATCAATTTGGACACAACTACAAAATGGGGCCACTTTTAGTATTTTTTCCAGGGCTACTTTAAGTTCCCAATCCGCCCCTGATGCAGGGTAGAACCCCATAGCACGGCACTCCATCTCAACTTCTGTGCCTGAAGATACCTTTGAGCAACAGTAACTTCTTAGGGAATGATCCCTGGCGGATGAGCATTACATCATAATGACAATGTATGCACATGGCTGCTATAATCACTGGCCGCCCTCACCTCATTATTCAGGTTGAGCACAGGAGCCGCGGCCGTCATGATCACTGTGACACCGAAATGCAGCACCTGATTCTTCCACACCGTGGATGCTAGTGTGCTGAAGGACCTTCAGTGACATCACAGCCATGTGACCAGTCACATGTGTGGGAGGAGTCAGGCTCCGAGGAAGTGATTGTATGTGGCAAATTCCTGTAGCACACACTGCAAAGATTAGCCAGCGTTGTCACTCCTCCCACACATGTGAGTGATCACATGGTCATGATGTCATCAAAGGTCCTTTAGAACATTGAGCTGTGGCTAGAGGCAACTTTCTGTACACCAGACCCATGTGTCTATGATATAAACACAATCACACATTTCTGACTACGGAAACCGGCGAGGAGCAAAGCTGTAGCACGTGTGCAGTGACAAGTGTTTATAGATATATATATATATCGGCACATTTTAGTGAGTTCCATTCAAACTAATCGAAGAACCTTTTTAGTTTTTATGCAGTTTTTGGATTTTCAACTTCTTTGTGACAGCTTTGTTTGCTACGTTTTTGCGCTGGATAATATTGTTTTTGGCAATTAGGCTTTAAGCCAATAAAAAATAGAAAAATTTAAAAAAGAGGAACCCCAATTAGTATTTATGTGTCATACCTCCCATCTTTTAAAAGAAGGAAGAGGGACACTTTGCCTACCTCCCAACCTCCCGGATCCAGCAGGACAGTCACGTATTGCAGTGGCTGTCCCGGTATAGGGGAGGTATGTCCCGGTTTCTCGCAGCTATCTCTGCGTCCATTGAAGGCAGAGACAGTTGCTTGTATGATAATGAAGCAGAGAGCCGGCATTGACTTGCTGTGTCATCATCCCTCCTGTTCCCCCTGCCGGCTCTCCACACCTCTGGTCTGTGCAGGGGCGGGCAGGCCGGCAGTCAGCCTAGGCTCCGCCTCCTTCACGGACTAGAGCAGCCGATGTCCTGCTACTGCTGGGAGCAAGGTAAGTATGTGGTGTTTATTTTTTTTTTAACTTTCTGTGAGGGGCACAATGTGGGCATAATTCTGTGAAGACACAATGTGGGCATATTACTGGGGGCATAGCTGGGCATAATTCTGTGAAGACACAATGTGGGCATATATACTGTGTGGTAGCATGAAGGGGGAATAATTACTATGTGGGGGCATTAAGGGGACTGGGTGGGATTAGGTGTATAGTTATGTTTTGGGCGGAGTTAGAGGCGTGGCCTAGTGCTAAAAAAATTTGCAGTGACGTGCTTCGCGCACCGCACAATGTGTCCCTCTTTGTTCATTTACAAAGTTGGGAGGTATGCGCTATGTGCGCTACACGAAGCACGCCATGGCAGTTTTTTTCCACAGGAGCCCACACCTCCAATTCCGCTAGGGTTGCCATCTGGCCTGTATCTCACCGGCAAGGCCAGTATTTTAGTGGCCCTGCTGGTGCCGGTAGTTCTTAGGGAAATCGCAAAGGGCTCCTGTGTACTTTCACACAGTTGATACAGATTGTGTCAGGATCTGTTCAGGGAAAAACTGATGGCTTTGTAGGGAAGTTTAATCAGTTTGTATTCAGTGTGCATTTTTTTACATCTGGATTGTATACGTTTTTCATGCACGTGAAGAATAACAATCTAAATCTCCTACCATCAGTGAGAAACACATTACATCTGGATGCCATCCATTTTTCAGACAAGCCCCATTCATTCCATGGAGCCAGAGCTGCGTGTAAAAGGCACAGTATAGTAACATGCTGTGATTTTTCTTGAACACAGCGATGATGTAAAATGTAAAAAAGCTATGGCTTTGATGAAAAAAATCACAGTTAAGGGAATCTGCCCCCTGCGACCTCCATATAAACTGTTTGCATAGACACATAGCTGTGGTTCACCTGATTAAAACACAGTTTTTCTTTTGTTGATCCTAGGCTCTGTTCCCAATTTATGATACTTTTTCCTAATATTCAAATTAGGCCTTGGGTGCAACAAGGACATCACCGTTGCACTTGTTACACCCAATCTCTTCTTCTTTCTGAGGCCAGCCCCTCCCTTACTGCTTTGCCACGGCCTGACCCTGTCAAACAAGACAGTGAGAGAGGGACTGGCCACAGAAATGGATGTTTCAATAATACAGTAGAGAAGTTGATTCGCATGGGAATCCTTATATCCCAAGCTCATTACTAGATTGCTATTTTAATATTAATCCCTTGAGGTAATATATGGAGTGGGCTGCTGCAATGAATCTTCTCCATACTTGGCAGGTGTCAGCTGTATCATACAGCAGGCACCTGGCCACAATGACAGGGAATGGCAATCCCTCCTAAACCCATCATTTAACACCTCAAGTGTTGTAATCAATGCTGATAGCGGCACCTGTGAGGCAGGGCAGAGGGCTCCCCTACCTTCCGATCTGAGCCCCAGCAGCGAAATTACAGGGCTCTGATCAGTTACCATGGCAGCCTGGACGCTTTAAAGCCTAATTGGTCTCTATTAGGCTCCATTCACATGACCGTATGATTATGGGGCCGTATCTATTCCGCAATATTGTGGAATAGATGCGGCCCCATTCACCTCTATGGGAGCGGGCAGCCGCAGCATGGATGGAAAGTATTAGCCCACTGTGCCCCCATGTTAGCCCACTGTGCCCCCATCAGACCTCAGATCCATCCTTTTGGAGATGCTCTGATCCTTCGTCTAGCCATCACAATTTGGCTGTTGTGATATATTGTATACACAGTGGAGTCATATTATTATGACCACCAGTTATTATCCAGAGTAACTGCTGTGTGCTGTGTGGACAGCAGCCAAAAGGGTTGAGAGTAACTCAGTAAGGTCCTGGTAGGTTGTGTCACAGGTATCTGGGGCCATGTTGACTGCAGGGCATCCCTCAGCTGCTGGAGGTGCTTAGGGGAGGACCCATCGAACATGATGATTAAGGTGGTCCCACAGATGGTCAGTTGGGTTGGGCCAGGGTAATACTTGAAAGTCTTGGTCATGCTCTTCCATCCAATGTCAGACATTTCTAGCCATGTGGCATGTCACATTATCTTGCTGGAAGATCGCATCCGCTGCAGGGAAGACAATGAGCATGTATGGGTGTACATAATCTGCAAGCATGGATTCATACCCAAACCAAGGAAAGTGCCTCCCACTTAGATGAGAATGCCACAAAAATATTACCCAGACCATAAAGCTGCCACCACCAGCTTGTGTTTGTCTAATAACAGTTGTTGTTTCTCCCCTGACATTCCAATGTCCATCAGTTCAATGAAGCAGAAAACGTGACTTATCTGAGAAGGCAACTATTTTCCAAACAGCAGAGGTCCAATTCAGATACTGGCATGAAAATTGAAACCTTTTCTGCTAATGCAGCTTTGTTATGCATCTGCTTCGGAGCCATAGGTTTCACTGATCTGTTGTTTTAGACACCTGTCTGATAGCCCCCTGGTTCATTTTGGCAACGAGCTTCTGCACTGTAGGGTGTCTGTCTGCCCTTGCACGCCTTCATAGCCGACATTCCTTCTCACATCAATGGCTTGTGGTGCTCTGCAGTTTCCACGTGTCTTATTTGCAATGTTGCCATTTGTCCACTCACAATACATTTTTACAGCTGCAACATGAGAATAGTTCACAAACCATGCAGTGTGAGAAATACTGCCACCCTTGGCCTGAAAGCCAATAATCATCCCTTTTTGCAACTCTGATAAATTGTCCTATAATGAGGGATATGTGTGCAAACAGGCTGTCGCACACCTTATGTACCCAGCACATACCTCCCAACTTTTGAAAAGAGGAAAGAGGGAGATAATGTGCGGCGCGCTCCGCGGCAAATTTTTTTGTACTAGGCCACGTCTCTAACTCAGCCCAAAAATAATGAAACACCTTATCCCACAACATGTCCTACTTTCTAACAGCTGCTATTCTTTGACCGTCTTTGACAGTCATGTGACCAGCCTCAGACTTTAATTGGTTATAAAAATGGCCGTCTGACAACTGTTACTTAAACTGCCCTCACATCGCCATTTTTCGCGTCCATTTGCATATAGGTAGTGATGAGCGAACTTCTGTTTTCAAGTTTGGCGTACAAGGTTCGGGTTATCTAAGAATTCCGTTATGGATTCCGCTACCAAGGACCATACTATATAGTCTGTTGTAGCGGAATCCATATCAAAATTCTTAGATAACCTGAACCTTGTACGCCAAACTTGAAAACAGAGGTTCGCTCAGCATTACCTATAGGCTAAATATCATCGCTCCCCTCCCTTCAGCCCCTCCAACATACAGTCCTATGTACATATCACTACAGACTATTCCAATGTACAGTCCCATGTAAATTACGGTACATCACCCTCTAAATACAGCCTCCTCCAACATACAGTCCATGTACATAACATCACTATTAGGGATGAGCTAATTTTATATTTTGAAATTCGTGTTCAGGTTGAGGTAAAAGATGAATTGCGTTATGGATTCTGTTACCACGGACCATAACGCAATTCTATGACGGAATGCATAATGGAATGCAATTAGAGGAATTACGTTATTCATTCCGTCATAATAGAAGTCTATGGGCTGCATATCGGATCCGTTTGGTCTCCGTTATGCTGGAGTCCTCTTCTGTTCTGTCCCCCGGAATACACCACATGCCCCCCTCTCACAGATTTACACCCCATAAAACCCCCCATGTCCCCCGGAATACACCACATGCCCCCCTCTCACAGATTTACACCCCATAAAGCCCCCCATGTCCCCCGGAATACACCACATGCCCCCCTTTTACAGATTTACACCCCATAAAGCCCACCCATGTCCCCCAGAATACACCACATGCCCCCCTTTTACATATTTACACCCCATAAAGCCCCCCATGTCCCCAGAATACACCACATGCCCCCTTTTACATATTTACACCCCATAAAGCCCCCCATGGCCCCAGAATACACCACATGCCCCCCTCTCACAGATTTACACCCCATAAAGCCCCCCATGGCCCCCAGAATACACCCAGATCTGTACTATAAACCCCTGTAATTGCTCCAGACTCTACTCCACTTGAACCCCACTGCCCCTGAGTGTTCCACCTGCCCCCTCATATATGATCTCCATATAGGGTGGCCACTTCCACAATCCCAAAAAGGAGGACATCACAGCTGATCTATATAAATGGCAGGACAACCCATTTAACTTCCTCTGGAGAAGTGGGGGGAAAAAAACAAAACTCATACCAAAAATTGACATTCTGAGGATTTCTAAATCCGCATGGCAGGTCAATTTCCGTATGGAACAAAACAAAATAAAAGTGAGATTTGTTTAATCTCATACACTGCTAGTACTGTATTACACTTACGCTTTAATTACTGCGCATTATATACAGGAAAAACCCAGGTTATACCAGCATGGTTCATATCACTATATACAAGAAGATGTATAACTTATACCAGCTGTACATATATAATTATATACAGGGGATACCCAGGTTATACCAGCATGGTCTATATCACTATATACAAGAAGATGTATAACTTATACCAGCTGTACCTATATAATTATATACAGGGGATACCCAGGTTATACCAGCATGGTTCATATCACTATATACAAGAAGATGTATAACTTATACCAGCTGTACATATATAATTATATACAGGAGATACCCAGGTTATACCAGCATGGTCCATATCACTATATACAAGGAGATGTATAACTTATACCAGCTGTACATATATAACTATATACAGGAGATACCCAGGTTATACCAGCATGCTCCATATCACTATATACAAGAGGATGTATAACTTATACCAGCTGAACATATATAATTATATACAGGAGATACCTAGGTTATATTAGCTGTACATATATAATTATATACAAGACATGCCCAGGTTATACCAGCATGCTCCATATCACTATATACAAGACGATGTTATACGGTATAACATCTTCTTGTATATAGTGATATGGAGCATGCTGGTATAACCTGGGATCTCCTGTATATAATTATATATGTACAGCTAATATAACCTGGGTATCTCCTGTATATAATTATATATGTACAGCTGGTATAAGTTATACATCTTCGTGTATACAGTGATATGAACCATGCTGGTATAACCTGGGTATCCCCTGTATATAATTATATAGGTACAGCTGGTATAAGTTATACATCTTCGTGTATACAGTGATATGGACCATGCTGGTATAACCTGGGTATCTCCTGTATATAATTATATATGTAAAGCTGGTATACTGTAAGTTATACGTCTTCTTGTATACAGGGATATGGACCATGCTGGTATAACATGGGCATCTCCTGTATATAATTATATATGTACAGCTTGCATAAGTTATACATCTTCTGGTATATTATATAATATGCCAGAAGATGTATAACTAATACTAGCTGTACATATATAATAATATACAGAAGATACCAGTAGTACCTGAGCCTAGGTCCTTGTGGCTAGTGGGCTGGCTCAGGCTGAGTCGACGCTGACTGACTATGCCTGGGCCTGGCAGTCAGAGAGGGAGAAGTGGTGGGATCCGGGATCGTGGTGTGGATGGCTGGGCCAGACAAGACGACAGTGAGTAGAGTGGGCAATGGGCAGTGTCTGCAAGTTGCACCTGCTCTCCTCCGTTCCGGCCTGCAGAAATTAGAATTGGCCGGGCTGCAGCGCTAATGACGTTGTGACGTCACGTCACACAGCGCGCTGTGTGATCTGGACGTGCTGCCGGGCCCTGCCTCCTGCCATGGGGTCGGGGATGCTTAAAGTGACCATGCCCGCCGTCCCGTCACCCATAACCACAAAAAAGGCGGACTTCTGGCCGTCCGTCCTGGCCTTGCGCCGGACGGAGGACCAGGAGTCTAAAAACCGGACTGTCCGGCCTAAAACCGGACGTCTGGCCACCCTATCTCCATATGCTGTCCTCCCCAGACCAGCCTCCTCATATATGAGTTCCATTTGCTGCCTCTCACCTGCTCCCCATGAAGCTCGGTGTCCTCCAGGACTGCAGCACATCCTCCCTCACTGGGCTGTTGGCTGGCACACACAGCCCCTCCTCCTTCCACAAGCTCCTGTAGTCGGGGTTTGTCATGTGACCATGAAGGAGCATGTGACCAGTGACGTCACAGACCTCCTTCTAACAACTACATTCTACCCACTACAGAGGCTGAATCAAGTCCTCCACAGTCTCGCCCCTACCCCATGATGAGGTTAGTAGAAAGTGGGGGAAGGAGGCTGAGGTGAATGGTGTGGTGAGCTGATGGGTCTCTGCTTCAGCATCAGCTGTCTCTGCCTCCTTTGGAAGCAGAGACAGCTGAAAGCGGGACATACCTCTACCACCCGGGACAGCCACTAAAATCCGGGACTGTCCCGCTGGATCCCAGATGGTTGGGAGGTATGCCACCAAGCCAACTCACAACACATGACCATGGGCGGATTGGCCATAGACCCTACAGGGAATTTCCTCAGTGGGCCGAAGTCGCACAGGACCACCCAAGCCCTCCTCACTGCTGCTGGCTAGGAACAGTCTACTGGGCGCACTATAGAGATTATTTTTCGAGGAAGTCCAGGCAGCAGGCTAAAGGTAGATCGGGCTTGGTGCTATGGCCCATATCGCACCTCCGATGCCCCTGCTCCATATCTTAATTAGTGACAATTAGAGAAGGAGGACAGAACATGGCAGCTACTGATGGCCCCCACAGAGAAACAAGCTTCTGGGGCGGTATTTTCTGCTGCACTATGATATCGCTGACCCTGAAAACTTGTATTGGCCCCATCAACTTGTGTTACCCTGCTGTCAGTTTGGACCTACAACATTATGGTCACTTTTACTTTTTTTCCAGGGCCACTTTAAGTTTCCAGTCCGCCCCTGCCCATGACTTCCTGTATGAGCTACACTGCCAACATTGAAAATAGAAAGTACTTTGTGTTGTTTAATAAAGATTGTCGTATATTTTTACATATGGTCTGCTTTTATAGTCCTTTTTGTGTTTGCTGAGTATTACTATCTGGGACTGGTGATTGGCACTCTGTTACACTCCAGTGTGCCCCCCCTCCCCAACTTTCTATAGTGGATTTGGCTGTGTATATGTACACTATTGTAATTTACAAGGAGGACATTAGGTGGAGCTGTTATCCAGGTTAAATGATATCTTTATTTTTCTATTATCATCTAACCAGATTTCTCATGGAAAATCCACAATATATAAACAATTTAAAGAAAATGTTATGCTGTACATATATGTTCAAATATTAACTTTTCAGAATAATTTTCCATATTTTTTGCCCATTTTAAACCTAGGTTTACTGAAATGTCTTTTCAGTATCTTCTGTGTTGCTTCTGTGTCTGACTGTGTGCAGCACACTAATTAGGGTAGGTGTCCCGCTGAATCGGTATCTTGGGCTTTCAGCAGGCAGTGTATCTCATAGGAAAAAAACCCATAAAATATTACTTCCTCATGTCCATATAATTCAACCAGTGAATAAAAGTGCACAGTGGGTAGAATAAAAATATATATCTATTACAAGGACAGATTTTCTATGAGCTGAGCCAATTTTGTCTGAACCTGTTTGACTTGTACTTCTTACGAATGATTTCTAATCCTCTAGATGTTTGTAGTATATCTAGAATTGCATGAACTGAAGCATTGATTGCTTCATGTTTAATAGGAATGCAGAACAGCTTATTTCCAGCAGGGTAAACACCATATTTCGTGAAACTGAACAAAAAAATTGAAGGTGGAAAAAAAGAGATAAATAAAATTAAAAAAAGAATAAAATAAAATTAATTTTGAGACCAAGGACATTGCTCCCTGCACCATGAAATGGCCGTGCCTGGTTACTGCAGTTCTGCTATCATTCCTGTTCATCTATACCTGAATCAGTAAATGTGCTGATCAACTGGTGAACTGGGATTAGTAATGTGTGAGGAGGACTACGACATAGTGGGAATAACTGACACATGGCTGGATGATAGCTATGACTCGGCAGTTAACATACAGGGTTACAGTTAGAGATGAGCGAGCATGGTCGTCCGAGCTTGGTGCTCGTTCGAGTATTACGGTACTCGTAAGTGCTCGCTGCTCGGACGAGTATCTCGCCATGCTCGAGGAAATGGCATCTCCGCATTTTGAATTTTTGGCGCCTATAAACTCAGCCAATCACAAGCCAGGAGACTCTACGGTACACCCAGCATCACGTGGGGCCCTTACATGTCGATAGCAGCGGTTGGCTGGCCTGATCAGGTGACCCTGGAATATACTAGTGACTGCCCACGGTGCTCGGCTCAGATGCTGTCTGGATGTCGTTAGGGACAGAGCTGCTGCGTTTCAGGGAGAGTGTTAGAGCCTGCATTTAGTTCTCTGTTAGGCAGGAGTGATCTGAAAAGAACCCAATAGCCCTTCTAAGGGCTACAAGACATTTTTTTTTTGTCTCCTGGCTGGGCTGGCTGGCACTAGTAGTGCAGCTATCGCCATATATAACATTTTTTTTTATTGTTTTAACTCAGTGATACAATTCCATTTCATACAGCAGTGTGGAACCATTCTGTGTGTCACAGTTCAGCTGTCCACTCACCACAAACCACAATCCGTATTTTCTGTCCAGGTGACCCATACTGTACGTCACGTAATCAAATACGGTCTTTTGCTTTCACTGATACAGCTACATTACAAAAATCTCTCTGCGACATTTGTCTGGGTTGCAGTCAAAATAGCCACAGTCAGCAGGGGCTGAGTTTGCTCTCTGACAGTTTCTGCACGTCACGTTAAAAAAA